>CM038681.1:352239838-352650263 GCA_021605205.1 Aegilops longissima
GGAAGGAGAAGCTAGACTCTAGGGCAGCAGTTGTTGATGTAGCAGAACTCTAGAAGCGTGTCGAGCAGATGCAGGTCTTGTTTGCTGAGGCCTGGGAAGAACTGAGGACTGGCCGGGAGTAATTGGGCCAACATTGGGATGAGCTCCTTTTGAAGCAGTCCGACGTTGAGAAGGGACAGGAGGAGGCCACTCAACAGGCCGCCAAGGAAAACACCCAACTAAGGGAACGCCGTGTCTTGCTCGATGCTCACGAACAAGACCTTGCCGCTCGTGGGGAGGTACTTTCCGCCAAGCTCCACAGCAAGGATGAAGAAATTGAGAAACTTGTCGCGCAGCGGACTTAAGAGCTGGAGCAGGAGCACAAGAAGACACTTGATGCTCTCGTCCTGGACCATGCCAGCAAGCTGAAGGATGTTGTCAATGTTGCCGAGGTTGCAAAGGCCGCCAAGAACGAGCTAGCCGGGAAGGTGCAAAAGCTGGAGGCGGATCTGGAGAAGCATGGCAAGGATATCTTGAGGCTCAAAAGCGACAGAGAGAAAACTGTCTATACCTTGGCAGAGTTGTTGACCACCATATCTTACAAGACCAAGCAGCTCTCTGCAGCCAACGACTCCATTGTCGATCTGAAGCTAAAGCTGAGCACACTGGAGGAGTCCGTTGAGATTAGCAGGGCATGCGAGAGGACCCTGACCAAGAACCTCCAGGACGAGAAGGAGCTGCTTGAGAGCGCCGCTGCCACTTATAATGACTATTAAAAAGCCGTGGGGATCTGGACTGAGCGCCTCATCGATGTCGTGGAGAGGCTCATGGCACAATTTTCCAACATGGGCCTGTCGAATTTCAGGTATCTTCCGAGGAGAGGGTGAATCCGACCGCCAGCCTGACCATGTTCTTAGAGGCCCTCCTCAACGCCCTGAAGTGGCTCCACTCCAGCCGAGCAACCCAACTGGCCAACGAGTCCTACAAACTTTGTCGGGCCGTCCTTCTCAAGGTGCTCGTCAAAGTGGTGTACAGGAACCCCAACCTCGACCACACCAACGTGCTCGATAGCTTGCCGAAGGACGCAGACCATAAGGCCCTTGAAGAGCTCGTCGCGCCTATCGTCGAAATGGTGGACCAAGTCAAGAGGGTGGAAGGCCAGCGCAGGGACTAGCTGCTTCACTTCTCCTTGCAGCCACGAACTCCTGCCCAAGACAATTTATCTTAAGTTAGAATCACGGCGACTATTGATGTAATATAACTTACTATGTTCTGGATGAATGCATGCTATATTTCTTGTCCGATCTCTCTCTGTATGGCATATACCCTCCACTTTATTGGGGAAAAACATGCCGGTGCACGCACCCTTGCTGCGAGCGTTTTGAGGAACGGATCCATAGCAGCCTGCTGGGGGTGTCGCTGCCGGCAAGATACCTTGCCGTTCATAGCGGCAGCCACTTGGACTGTTGAGTGGACTCGAAACAGAGCAAGGGTGCAGCCAATCATAACAATGTTCTTTCGCGTGCAGGTTTTCCATAAAAGAACCGAAATCGTTCAAGGAAAATAACCTCATATTTAAAAGAAATTTACTCAAGGTTTCAAAACTTAGCTTTTCGCTACTATACTCTTTCCCGCAAGATGCCACTTCGAACGTCGCCTGTTGGTGTCCATAGTCCATACCATCATCGTCCCCTGCAAACTTGTATGTGGGGGAACCTTCTATCCTTTGAGAAAAAGAAAGAAGAGAAAATAGGAACATGGAACCTTGGCGGTTCATCAGTACTTGCCGGAAATAAACGTAGTACAATATCCCGGACGTGCATGTATATAAATAAACATGGGAATCGACAAGAACTATATATACTTAAACTTATTTAACTGTGCATAGGGTCTACGCCTTGCTCTGTACATAGGGTTGCATGCTTTGCCGGAAAGGCTAGTACAAAAGGGGTTGAGGGACCCCCAAATCAAGGTCATGGGTAAAACTTATAAGATATTCGATATTCCAGATTTGCTCACCGAATGCCATCTTAGGTCTCCGTATGATCAAGGCTGGCCGGTGACTCAGATCACCCGATAAGGGCCTTCCCACTTTGGCGTCAACTTGTTAGAATTCTTGGTGACTGAACGCGCCAATGAACAAGGTCGCCTTCCTCAAGGCTTCGGGCATGAACCTTGTGGCAATTGTAGCGGCGCAAGGCTTGCTGGTAGCACACAGCTTGCACAGCAGCCTGAATATGATCTTCCTCAAGGAGCATGGTATTATCTTGCTGCAACTGCTCTTGCTAAAGCTCATCATAAGCGAGCACTCGAGGTGACCCGTGACATCGCCTACGGGGAGAACTGCTCCACCAGATACCAGGAAGAAGGGTGTCTGGCCGGTGGCTCGATTTGGTGTCGTCCTGATTGACCAAAGAACTACCAGCAACTCATCAATCCAACGTCTTCCGCACTTCTGCAGCCTGTCGAAATTCCTCGTCTTGAGGCCCCGCAGCAACTCAGCATTCGCCCTTTCCGCCTGGTCGTTGCTTCTTGGATGAGCAGTAGAAGCAAAAAAGATTTTGCTACCAAGGTCTTGGATATACTGCATGAAGGTGTGGCTTGTGAACTGTGTGCTGTTGTCGGTGATGACTCTGTTTTGCACACCAAAACGGCAAACTAGTCCTTTAAAGAACTTGACGTCTCACTGTGCTGTCACCTTTCTCCCTGCTTCCACTTCTGGCCACTTTGTGAACTTGTCGACGGCGACGTAAAAGTAATCAAAGGTCCCGACAGCACAGGGAAAAGGGCCCAATATGTCGAGCCCCCAGACCAAAAATGGCTAGGAAAGAGGAATCCTCAGAAGAGCTTGAGCTTGCTGATGTAGTTTCTTTGAATGGAACTGACACGCTTCTCACTTGGTTACTAGTGTCATTGCATCCTGGAGGGCAGTGGGCCAGAGGAAACCTTGTCGGAATGCCTTGCCGGCAAGGGCCCTTGATCCTATGTGAGAGCCACATATGCCTCCATGTATCTCTGCCAACAGCCCCGATACGCCCTCCCGAGGAATGCACTTCAATTTCATGTCGTTCGATCTTTTCCTGTATAGGACATCGTCCACAAACTGGTACGTGTTAGACCAACAGGCTACTTTCTCTGCTTCTTCCTGTTCCTCTGGGAGTTCCACTGTTTGGAGGAACCGAACAATGTGTTGTGCCCATGCTTGAATCTGAGGCATGACAACAAGGACTAAAGGCATGTCTTCAGCCGCGGGAACGGTTGTCTCTACAGCAAGGGCTTGAGGCCCTACCGGAGCCCGTCGCCCGCCGGTGAGCTTATCGTCGTCCCCGGCAACTTCCTTGCTGGCAGTACTTGCCGGAGCTTAACTTCCTTCGCTTATTTTGCCCTGTTGGTGGTTCAACGGATGGCTGAGTCAGTTGGAGCACAAAAGTCCCTGGTTCCACAGGTAACTTGAGGGCAACACGTTTCGACAGGTCGTCAGCAATGCTGCTCTCTGCTCGGGGAACATGCTCTACTTGTAGACCGTCAAACTGCTCCTCCAATTGCCTCACTTCATCTACGTAAGATTCCATCAGTGGGATCTGATAATCTTTGTTAACTTGCTTGACAACAAGCTGTGAATCACCTCTGACGATGAGTTTCTTGATTCCAAGGTATGTTGCGATCCTGAGACCGGCAAGTAGTCCCTCATACTCTGCAGTATTGTTTGTTGATCTCTCCTGGGGAAAGTGCATCTGGACTACGTATTTGAGGCTCTCCGGTGGCTGAATTGTTGAAGTGCATGCAAACCTGAGGCCAAAGCTTTACAGTTCCAACGCCCACTCCACAATCCTTCCAGTCGCATCTAGGTTGTCTAAAATTCGTTGCAATGGGAAGCGAGTGATGACGGTTATCACATGTGCTTGAAAATAGTGGCGCAGTTTCCTAGAGGCCATAAGGAGGCCGAAGAGAAACTTCTGCATGCCAGAGTACCTTGACCTAGTCCCCTGTAAGAGGGAGCCGACAAAATAATCTAGGTGCTGCACCATCTTCCTCTTTTGTGTCACTTTATTTGCTTACACAGATCCTGCCTTGCCGGCACCACACTCTGCCGGGGGTCTTGCCTTGTCGGGACCAGACTCTGCTGGGGTCTTGCCTTGCCAGCACCAGACCCTGCCGGGGAGAGCCCCCGATCGTCATCCGATGGTCCGGCCACTACTGCTGCTTCTTGATCAACTTCTCTCCGCGCCACTAGCACAACAATGATCACTTGATTCATTGCCTCTAGATATAGCAGCAACGGCTCTTGCGGTTTAGGCGCGACTAGTGTTGGCGTAGAGGAGAGGTACCTCTTCAGATCTTGCAGCGCTGCCTCCGCTTCCAGAGTACATCTCATTGGACCTGCCTTTTTAAAGATCTTCAAAAAGGGCAGGGCATGCTTAGCAGATTTGGAGATGAACCTGCTCAGAGCAGCAACACAACCAGCAAGTCGACGCACATCTTTGACTCGTCCTGGTGCTTCAATGTGCTCAATCGCCTTGATCTTGTCGGGGTTCGCCTCCATCCCACGCTCAGACACAAAGAATCTGAGAAGCTTGCCGGACGGAACGCCAAACACGCACTTCTCTGGATTGAGCTTGAGATCGATCTTGCGCAAATTTGCAAATGTTTCTTCTAAATCTTGTATGAGTGTTGCCTTGTCCTTGCTTTTGACCACTATGTCATCCATATAAGCTTCCATATTTCTATTTAGCTGGGGCCCAAAGCTGATCTGAACCGCTCTTGCAAACTTTGAACCAGCGCTTTTCAA
This sequence comes from Aegilops longissima, assembly GCA_021605205.1. Taxonomy (NCBI): domain Eukaryota; kingdom Viridiplantae; phylum Streptophyta; class Magnoliopsida; order Poales; family Poaceae; genus Aegilops; species Aegilops longissima. The sequence continues at coordinate 352,244,607 of CM038681.1, forward strand.
CCCGAAAGGCATTCGTATCGAACAATACATACCACATGTGGTGATAAACGCGGTCTTCTCTTCATCTTCCTTCATCTTGAAGATCTGATGGTACCATGAGTAGGGATTAAGAAACGACAGCAAGTCGCACCCGGCAGTGGAGTCCACGATCTGGTCGATGCATGGCAAGGGGAAATGATCCTTTGGACAGGCTTTATTGGTATATGTATAAGCAATGCACAACCTCCATTTCCATTCGCCTTGCGCACCACAACCGGATTGGCCGAACACGTTGGCTGGAGCACTCCTCTGACCAAGCCTGCCATTTCCAACTTCCTAATCTCTTCAGTGATGAACTCTTGCCGCTCCAAAGCTTGCTTCCTGACCTTCTGCTTGACGGGCTGCACATGAGGACAGATAGCAAGATGGTGCTCAATCACCTCCCTGGGAATGCTAGGGATGTCAGATGCTTGCCATGCAACAGCAGCGACATTCGCCCGCGGGAAAGCAGTGGCTCACTTTCCTATTTGCTGTCGAGGGTGGAGCTTATTGTGAAAGCTCCGCCCGTGCCGTCATTCTTGACGGGCACCTTCTTAGTCTCTGGTGGGGCTGCCTTTGATTTCTTGCTCTTGCCGGTGGAGCTCTCTGGCACCTCCTCGACGGGAATGCATCACTCCGAGGAGGAGCGCTTGCCGGAGTGGGTGCATGAGGTCTTGCCAGTCTTCTTCCCCCAGGGAGCTCCAGTGGTAGGAGCGAGCACCTTGGTGACAGGTGCCACAACTGCCTCCCGGTAGAGTTGATCGACGCTGTTAAGCACGTCCTTCTTATCGGAGGCTATAGTTATGATGCTCATCGAGCCGGGCATCTTCAACGTGTTGTTGGAGTAATGTGATGCTGCCATAAACTTGGCCAGTGCTGGATGGCCAAGGATCCCGTTATATGGCAACGGGATCTTGGCGACATAAAAAACGATCGTCTTCGTCCTGTAGTTCAGCTCACCACCAAATGTAACTCGTACTGTGATCTTACCATTTGGTTGGCTCCTTCCCGGATTGATCCCTTGAAACATGCCCGTCTCTTTGAGAACTCTGCCAGGAATTTGTAACCTCTTGATCACTTTGGGCGAGATCAAGTTCAAACCGGCCCCACCATCAACTAACATTTTTGTCACCTTGAGGTGGCGAATCGTTGCAGAAACCAACAATGGCAACCACCCGACCGCGGTTGTGCGATCAGGGTGATCCTCAGCGTAAAAAATGATAGGCGTGTTGGACCATTTCAGTGGCTTAGGGCATCGATCGATGGCTCTGTCGCATTAATCTCACATGCCCATTGTTTAAGTTGGCGGTGAGAAGAATGTAACGAGGCACCACCATCAATGCACATGGCTTTTGTAGCTTTTTTAAACTCGTGCTCGTTGGACTCATCGTCCTCTTCGTGGTCATCATCCCCCTCTTTCTTGTCGCGGCCTCGAGCAGGCCTCTCTTGTTGCTTCTCCTTGCAGCGGTGACCCCCCTCGGCCACCACGCTTCCTGTCGGACCCCTCAGCACCATCCTGGCCCTTCTCCTTGTCGGTGTCAAAACCGGCGGATCTCGGGTAGGGGGTCCCGAACTGTGCGTCTAAGGCGGATGGTAACAGGAGGTGGGGGACATGATGTTTACCCAGGTTCGGGCCCTCTCGTTGGAGGTAATACCCTACTTCCTGCTTGATTGATCTTGATGATTTGAGTACTACAAGAGTTGATCTACCACGAGATCGTAGAGGCTAAACCCTAGAAGCTAGCCTATGGTATGATTGTTCCTGTCCTATAGACTAAACCCTCCAGTTTATATAGACACCGGAGGGGGCTAGGGTTACACAGAGTCGGTTACAAGGGAGGGGATCTACATATCCATATTGCCAAGCTTGCCTTCTACGCCAAGGAGAGTCCCATCCGGACACGGGACAAAGTCTTCAATCTTGTATCTTCATAGTCCATCAGTCCGGCCAAAGGATGTAGTCCAGCTGTCCGGAGACCCCCTAATCCAGGACTCCCTCAGTAGCACCTGAACCAGGCTTCAATGACGATGAGTCCGGCCGCGCAGATTGTCTTCGGCATTGCAACACGGGTTCCTGCTCCGAATATTCCATAGAAGATTTTGAACACAAGGATGGTGTCCGGCTCTGCAAAACAAATTCCACATACCACCGTAGAGAGAATAATATTTCCACAAATCTAATCTGCCAACGCATTTTGCAGCATGACACCACACAACGGTCCGGTCATTATTCGAACCATTTTCTCAACCAGCTACTGCACGCATTGCGAGGCGGTTTTCTTGGCACGTCTTGTCGAAGCAGAGATCGTGTCCCCTTATCACGGGATTCTCATCAATATGGATGTCGGTAACCCAACCGCACCATCAATTACGCGCTTGGGGAATAAGCGAGTTTTACTAGGTAAGTGAGGAGGCGCATCGCCTCTTCCACCTTTATAAAGGGACAAGGATTCACCTTTTTTACCCACGCCTTCTTCCTCCTTGCTCATCCATTCTTGCACACTCGAGCTCCAACACACAAGTTTGCGCTTTTCCCCTCAAACCACTCCAAGCATGTCCGGAGCGGGAGGCAAGTGGATGGTCTCCTCCATCACGGAGGAAGACGTGAAAAAGCTGCGGGAAGCCGGATGTCTGGCTGCGGACATCGCACAACGGTTGCCAGATGCGGGGCAGATCATTTCCATGCCCGAACCCCATGAGAGGGTGGTTTTCCTTACCCACTTCGTCCGCAGACTGGGATTCCCGCTCCACCCATTTGTCCACGGGCTCATGTTCTACTACGGGCTGGACTTTCATGATCTGGCCCCAATTTCATCCTCAACATCTCGGCGCTTATCGTCGTGGTAGCGAAGGCCTTCTCCGCATCAGGTCCCCATTTCGCCTCGTGGGTCAAGACCTTAAATGTTAAACCGAAGGTGGTGGTCGGCCAGCAAGCGGAGTGTGTAGGCGCCATGGTGGGCAAAATGCCCAACGTCACATGGCTCGAAGGCTCCTATGTGGAGACCATAAAGGGGTGGCAATCGTGGTGGTTTTACATCACCGAGCCGCGCGACACCAACTGGGTGGCGGCCCCCTAATATCGATCCGGAATCCCCATGCGAATCACCTCCTGGAAAGAGAAGGGCATGTCCTAGGGTTCCTCGGTAGAGCTGACCGGACTCCAGACATGTATCAAAAACATGATGAGCAGGAAAATCAAGCTCGTCAACGTGGTCCAAGTCATGCTGTTCCGCCGGGTCCTCCCGTGTCAAAGACGTGCATTCACCTTGTGGGAGTTCAACCCGGCCGAGCACTAGAAGCTGCAAGAGCTCTTCGGCACGACGCATAAGGATGTCTGGAGGGTGCTGTTCAAGGGCGCCGAGGTACATCCTCCCCTTACTAAGGACCACAGACTCTGCGCAAAGCGCCATGCCAATTTGGTAAGTTTTTATATCTTACTGGATATTCATTTTCTTTAGTTTAATCATGTGTGGGATCTAAGCTTCCATGCCATTAACCGGACTGGGTAGAGACGGCGGAGCAGATCGATTGCCCAGCCCCCCTGCCTGAAGATCCTGCAGATGCTCTCCTAACGGAGATGCTGGTTCCGGCGCCCTACGAGGTGCCGGAGAAGAAGGCCAAGAAGAAGGCCACGGGGACCCGAAAGGGTCTTCGGCGCAAGGTTATATCGGACTCATCGTCCGATAACTCTAAGGCACACTCCTCCCATGAAAACGAGGTAGAGGAAGAGGAAAGTTCTCCCCCCGCCAGCCGGGGGAGACAAGAAAAGGAAGTCCGCCCCAACCGGGGAGGCCGAAGGGTCCAAGAAGGGAAGGACCCTCCTTCCGGACTGCTCCACGACGGCCGCCTACAACTACGATGAGTGGTTACCCAGGGACAAGCCCCTGGCGAAGTCGTAAGTATCCAGATACCATAGTAATTCATGGTATGTTTTATTGCACTGCTTCTCTTTACGCCGAACATGATTATGCAGTCCGTCCCGAGCCCATATCGACGTATCTTCGTCGGATGGTTCTTTGGACCCGTCGGATATGAATAGCGATTCACTTCCGACCGCCTCCACCCCTCGCTCTATGGACAATGTCGAGGTGTTGTCTCACAGGGCGCCGCCGAGGGGAGGTAGTCCTGGAGGCGCCTCGAGGCGACCTTCCGGACCCTGGGTGCAAAGGGAGCAAGACTCCCACGGGCTCCAAGTTTGGCCCCAAGCCGAACACTATGTCGGAACCTCAAGTGGTTCCGGACTCCGGAAGGCGACCCCCTGTTAAGAGGGGCAAGCCGCCCGTGCCGATGGCCTCTGTCCATCCAGAGGCACCGGACAACTTGTTGGAAGCGCTTCGCGGCGCTCCATCGACGAAGAGCACCGCACTATCATGGGTGCGGTGATCGAGAAGGTTTAGCCCACCAAAAACGGACTAACTGAAGCTTGTGCTAGCCTCCTAACAGGCTTTCAGGTAAGTAATCAAAATATAGGAAAATATTACCGTATAGACAGTAGACCCTGATGCCCTGTTTGGCATTCGCGAAGAAAAGCAGAATAGAGGATCAAATAATAATCACAGGAGTCTAATTATAATATTTCTATGTGAATATGCAGGCTTCACATCGCCGCTGTCAAGACGTATCATGGAGGTCGCCAGATCAAGCGGGACCTTGAGCGGTAAGAGGAAGAGCTCGGCCTTTCCAAGAGGTGGCTCGAGGAGAACAAAGGTAAGCAATACCTTGTCTATATATATTAAAAAGAAATTTGGTTGCAAAATAATAGGATCGTCATGAATTTGCCAGGGCCACGATCAAGTGCCGACTCAAGAAGGCGCCGGCCCGAGGTCAAGACAAAGCGGCCAAGGAGCGCATCGAGCGAGAGAAGCAAGAAGCCCGGGTAGGCGAGGTGCAGCAAGAGCTCCACGCTCTCGCCAAAAAACACGAGTCCTTGGAGCTTGACTCTAAGACGCGAGAGTCCGATCTTGCGAAGGCCCTCGAAAGCGCAAAACATGCCAAGGCCGAAGCCCAATAGGCCCTCCAGAAAATCGAGGCGGTTAAGAAGATAGTGGCGGGTAAGGCATTCATTATGCAAAGCAAGCATGTGAAAGAAAATTTCTTTTTACTTACCCGACTTCGGAGTTCTCCAGGAGCGTTCGCAGAGGGGAGCTCGACGGAGAAGTTGTTCTTGTCTCAGTATACTGGGACCTAACACCCAATGCCCTTGTGCGACTAGCTGAAGCAACTAGTCAAGCTCCACAAGGCGGCCGAACAGGCCATGAAGGGTCTTATAATTCAGATGTGGCCTGGCGAGCCCCTGCCTGGTAGCTACTTCGGCCTGGTGAGGCGGCTTGTGAATGCCTGCCCCCTGTTTGAAGTCATCAGGCGGTCCGTCTGCATCAAAGGTGCACGCAGGGCCTTTGCTCGTGACGTTGGTGAAGGAGGGGCCGCCACAGGGCAAGGAGCATCGCCACCCCGAAATGTATTATGACAGTGTCCTGAAGGGTGCCCGCCTCGTGGCCGAGGAATGTTCTAAGGATGTAATATTTGAATGAATGTACTCATGTGATCCTGTAATATGAAAACGAGTTCATATGCGCTATTCCACGCTTGTGAATTTAAAATATTACCTTCTGTGCGGCCATTTATAAAATCTGAGGGTTGGCCAGACGTTGGCTTCGGCCCTCATGTAACTAGTACTGAGGTGTTCGGGATAACTCTAAGCACTCTTTTTCCCATTTTTGGGTCCTTCGAGGGAGGTGTTCAGCACAACGAACCAGGCAATCGGACTATAAGGCTTTATCACTCTCACTTAGCCATAGAAGTCTACAATTTTAAATTTTGGCGAAGCCCCTAGTATTCGGAAGGCTGAATTTGGGGCGCTATATACGCCTAAGTCGGACAACACTGACTCCTCTACCGAAGCGGAAAAAGTCTTTAAGGACTTGAGACCTCTCGAACAGCGACCACCAGCTCGCCTTATCATGACAAATCAGTTTTGGCTTTCATCGAGGTGCTCGTCCGGGAAGAACCGACACAATCGTAGTAGTTCTCCCAATGCTACCTTAGCCGATATTGTGGAACGTAAGTTACCAAAACATGGGAGCCGGGCAAACCCAACTACTGACCCAAGACATGATTCGGAGCTGATGCATATAATGCTATAAGTTCGGGGTGCCGCACTGTCGAAAGTGTTCGGACTTCTCACGCCGTATTTATGGGGTATACTTAAGCCCCTGGCGTGTTGGTCGTACCATAATGTACGGGTGCAATTTGTCGTAAATGAGCAGACAAGAAAAAGAAGAAAGGGTAATGCAATAATAGACTAACGCTATGCATTGTTACTTAAATGATACGTCGAAGCGTATGTATACAGGTAGTGCAAATAAGCAAAGAATAGGACTATTTGACATGTCCTATCCAAGGGCAAGCTGCGTACGGGTATTTAAAACATGTATTTCGATCGTTATCAGAGACCACCTTGTGATTCCATTGTACGACTTAGCTTCTTGCCCCCTTGGTTGTTCCTTCCCGTAATGTGTCCGGCAATCATACTGCCGGAAAGGGCTTCCAATGAGTAAGGTCTTGAAAGGGAAAAATGATAAAGGTATGCAGCCCCTAGGGCGGTTGAGCCGCATTGCGGGACGTGGCCTGATCATGCCCCCACCTATGCCCATGGTATTTTTAGTGCGTAATTATGCACGCGCAGCACAGATTTCGTCGCTTGACTGGGACGGACGGGGGCCGAATTGCTAGGCGAGCTCTGAACATGCCAGGCGATCCTGCTGCAGGTTACTCCGGACTCGCTTGATGGTGTCTGGGGGCTCTATCGCCGAATTGGCGGTTTGCCTTAAAAGGCTGCTTTGTGCCTCTGCTGCAAGGGCCGCAGTGTGCTCCTCCGTGCGGAGCGAGCGCTCTGTGTTTCCATTGACTGTTATGACCCTCCTAGATCCTAGCATCTTGAGCCTAAGGTATGCGTAATGCGGTACCGCATTTAATTTTTCAAATGCGTTTCGCCCGAGCAGTGCGTGATAGACACTGCAGAACAGGATGATATCGAAGATTAACTCCTCACTTCGGAAGTTTTCCGGAGATCCGGAGACCACTTTCAGTGCGATTGAGCCTGTGCAATGGGCCTCTACACCTGGGATGACACCCTTAAAGGTGGTTTTGGTGGGTTTGATCCTCGAGGGATCTATACCCATTTTACCCACTGTATCCTTATAGAGCAGGTTCAGGCTGCTGCCGCCATCCATGAGGACTCGAGTGAGGTGAAATCCGTCAATGATGGGGTCTAGGACCAATGCGGTGGATCCGCCATGACGGATACTAGTGGGGTGGTCCCTGCGATCGAAGGTGATCGGACAAGAGGACCATGGGTTGAACTTTGGGGCGACCGGCTCCATCGCATAGACGTCCCTTAGTGCACGCTTCCGCTCCCTCTTGGGAATGTGGGTTGCGTATTTCATGTTCACCGTCTTCACTTGTGGGGGGAACCTCTTCTGTCCTCCCGTGTTCGGCGGCCGGGGCTCCTCCTCGTCATCACTATGCAGCCCCTTGTCCTTGTTTTCGGCATTCAACTTGCCGGCCTGCTTGAACACCCAACATTCTCTGTTGGTGTGATTGGCTGGCTTATCGGGGGTGCCGTGGATTTGACACGAGCGATCGAGTATGCGGTCCAAACTGGACGGGCCCGGGGTACTTCTTTTTAATGGCTTTTTCCGCTGACCGGATCTAGAGCCTCTGAATCCGGCATTGACTGCCGTATCTTCGGTGTTATCACCATTGTTGCGGCGCTTGTGTCTGTTACGACGTGGCCTGCCGTTAGCATCTTTAGTATCGGCGCCCGGACTTTGATGTGTTGTTGCTACGAGCCTGCCAGCTATCCTCTCCCCGCAAAGCGGTCATGAGTGTCGTGGAGGGCTGCCATAGGCTTCGCTTCTTGGCCGAGGTGTCAGGCGAGCCACTCGTCACGGATGTTATGCTTGAATGCCGCTAAGGCCTCTGCATCCGGACAATGACAATTTGGTTTTTCTTAGTTAGGAACCGTGTCCGAATTGCACGGCCGATTTCCGGCTCTGTGTTATATGGCTCAAGTCATCAAGATCCGTGGTCGCTTTATAAGTGCCCCGAAGTTGTCAAGGAATGCATCTTCCAAATCCTCCCAACCGCCGACGGAGTTCATCGGCAAGCTATTCAGCCAATGCTGAGCTGGTCCTTTTAGTTTTAGTGGGAGGTACTTGATGGCACGTAGATCATCACCAGAAGCCATGTGGATGTGGAGGAGGAAATCCTCAATCCATACTGTGGGGTCTGTTGCACCATCATACGATTTGATATTTACGGGTTTGAAACCCTCCGGCAATTCGTGGTCCATAACTTCATCCGTGAAGCATAGGGGGTGTGCGGCGCCTCGGTGTTGGGCTATATCACTGCGCAGTTCATATGAGTCTTGTCTGCTGTATTCGGCCCGGCCGGATTTACTTTTAGTGTATCCGGTGTGACGGTCATCATCCCGCGTTGGTGCGCGCCCCCGTGACCCATATATCGATCTTGCATGTTTTTCCCTGCTTTCCAATACATCTCGCAGGTCCCGCGTGTTGCCCTGGGCCTTGGTATTTTTGTTTGAGTGGCAGCGGGGTGCAGGCTGAACTTCAGGCTGAAACGCCTCTCTGTCTCGGCCACGAGGTGGCCGGTCAGCCGCATCGTATGCTGGTGAAGTAGGTTTTAATGCTTCCTCCTCGAGCGACCTGCGCTTTGGGTAACTCTTGGAGGGGTGTTCGAGTTCGTATTCCTCGGCCACAAAGACTTCAGTCCATCTGTCTGCTAGCAAATCTCGATCAGCTCAAAGCTGTTGTTGCTTTTTCTTCAGGCTATTTGTTGTGGCTATAAGCCGGTGCTTGAAGCGCTTCTGCTCGATGGGATCCTTAGGCACGATAAATTCTTCGTCGCCGAGGCTCACCTCGTCTTCGGAGAGAGGCATGTAATTGTCATCCTCCGTTTCTCCATCTGCTGCCTGTTCTGGAGGGCTAGCTTGTTCATCCTCCTGCTCTAAATCTGGCTGGAGGGGATTGATGACAATGGCGGGACTATCTGGCGTGTTATTGTCTCTTGTGCTAGTATCATTGCTTGTGCTATGGCGGGACTTAGAGCAGCGCCGCTGACATTGATGCTTGGGTTGCTTCTTGGACGGGTCATCCTCCGCTCTCTTGTCGCCATTGCCTTCTTTGGGGGTATCCACCATATATGTATCATATGATGAGGTGGCGGTCCAGCGCCCTATGGGCGGTGGTTCTTGTTCGTCTCCCGCATCGTCGTCCATACCGTCGATGTCTTCGGAGTCGAAGTCGAGCATGTCGGTTAAATCGTCGACAGTGGCTACTAAGTGGGTGGTGGGTGGGAAGCTAATTTCTTCGTCGTCCGCATCCCATTCTAGCCGGACGTAGTTCGGCCAAGGTTCTCCCGACAAGGAGAGAGACCTTAATGAATTTAATACGTCGCTGAAAGGCGAGTGCTGAAAGATATCCGCGGAGGTAAACTCCATGATCGGTGCCCAATCGGATTCGATAGGCACCGACGCAGGCGGCTCGGAGTCCGCGGCCGGAGACAACGGTTCGGCAATGCGGCTCTCGCAAGGGGTGAAGTCAGTATCCAGCTCTATCGCCGCTGAGAGTGCGGCCTCCATGGAGGGGTCTATCCACCCGTCCTCGGATGGCGCAATTTGCTCCGGATTGAAGGCTGGAGTAGTTGCAGGTGTGATCTCCCGAACACTGTCCGACAGCAGAGCTAAATCATGCTCGTCGTGATCATGCGGTGCACCTGGCATGGGCTCGAATCCGTCGAAGATCAAGTCTCCGCGGATGTTGGCAGTATAGTTCAAACTTCCAAACCTGACCTGATGGCCAGGGGCGTAGCTTTCGATCTACTCCAGATGGCCAAGCGAGTTGGCCCGCAGTGCGAAGCCGCCGAATACAAAGATCTGTCCGGGGAGGAAAACCTCACCCTAGACCGCATTGTTACCGATGATCTAAGGTGCCATCAAGCCCGGTGACGGCACAATGGAACTCTCAATGAAAGCACCAATGTCGGTGTCAAAACCAGCGGATCTCGGGTAGGGGGTCCCGAACTGTGCGTCTAAGGCGGATGGTAACAGGAGGCGGGGGACACAATGTTTACCCAGGTTCGGGCCCTCTCGATGGAGGTAATACCCTACTTCCTGCTTGATTGATCTTGATGATACGAGTATTACAAGATTTGATCTACCACGAGATCATAAAGGCTAAACCCTAGAAGCTAGCCTATTGTATGATTGTTCCTGTCCTACGGACTAAACCCTCCGGTTTATATAGATACTGGAGGGGGCTAGGGTTACAAAGAGTCGGTTACAAGGGAGGAGATCTACATATCCGTATTGCCAAGATTGCCTTCCATGCCAAGGAGAGTCCCATCCGGACACTGGACGAAGTTTTCAATCTTGTATCTTCATAGTCCATCAGTCCGGCCAAAGGATATAGTCCGGCTGTCCGAAGACCCCCTAATCCAGGACTCCCTCACCCCTTGTCTCGCCTTTCATATTCAGCTTTCTGCCTTTCCACAAGCTGCTCAACTTGCCGGCAGTTCTGGAGGTCATGGCCCTTGGTGCGATGGATCTTGCAATATTGCTTGTCGGAGCCCTCTGGCTTGTTGGCAGCCACCAAGGCCTGGCAGGTGGCACACACAGCAACTTCCTTGCTGGGGTCTTCAACCTTAACCTTTTTGGTGGTGCCAGGGTTGTCAGATTCCTCGACGGTAAGCACGGTTTTGCCCTTGCGTTTCCTGTTACGCCTTTGGCCCTTCTTTGTCGGGGCGACGATGTCTTCGTCTTCAGAGTCTCTTCCTGCCCCGGCATCTTCGCCAGGGTACTTCCTTCCTTCTTCAGCCCGAGCACATCTTTCGGCCAAAATATAAAGCTTAGCAACATCCCTAATCTTGTTCATTGCCAGCTCTTCATGCATCTTGTGGTTGCGCACATTCTGATGAAACACGCTGATAACAATGGCAGGATGAACATCTGGGATGTTGTGCTGCACACGGCTAAATCTCTGTATGTATTTGCCCAAGGATTCGCCATCTTTCTGGGGAATGAGGTGTAAATCGCTCGCCTAGCCAGGAGCTTGGTGGCCTCCGATAAAGGCGCCAACATACTCATGGCACACATCCGACTAAGAGGAGATGGAATCTACTGGCAGGTGCATCAACCACAACCTGACATTGGGCTTGAGTACCAACAGGAAGTAGTTGGCGAGCACCTTGCCATATCGAGCCCTGGCAGCTTGCATCGCAATGGTGTAGATGCTCAGGAACTCAGATGGATGAGTCTTGCTGTCGTACTTCTCCGGGACCTCTGGTTTGAACGTCCGGGAAATGGGCCACTAGAATTGCCGCAGCACACGGGTAAAAGCTGCACAACCCACCTCATAAGGTAAGTCACCATCATCCCTCAATGCAAGCTTGTCTACAGTGGGCCCTGCACGCCTATCGGATTGATGGCGCGCTTCTCGCCGCCACACGATGGTAGTTCGAGCATCTTCTTTGACCCGTTCCCTAAGAACTTGACGTTGGTCGCAGCGAGCTGTGGGATTGGACGATGTCGTGGATCCGTCACCGCGGGCATCGGCCCGCTGAGCCGGCGACCGCTGTCGTCGTGGTGGAGGAGAGTGCACTATAGTCGCAGCGCCTCTGTTCCTTCCGCCATCGGCACACACCAGCTCGATGGACCGCGACCGCGACGGCCCTGCCTCCTGGTGCCCATCTTTATTAGCAAAACTGTCAGTGTGGAACGACATCTATGGGATCACAAGAATCCCTACTACGGTTGCCAGGGCACAGGGTTGCGACAAGAGCAGGATCAGTAATCAGCACGAGGATCGTTTACCCAGGTTCGGGCCGCGAGGATGCGTAAAACTCTAGTCCTGCTTTGGTGGCTGTATTTCAGAGAGTTCTTGAGCTCTCGAACTAGTTGGTGGGTGCGTGGTTCCAAAGAGCCGAATCCTTCTCCAGTACGCCATGGGCCTCCTTTTATAGTCGAGAGGGGCTGCCACAGTGGCATACAGGAGGTGGAAAGGCGTACAGTGCTACGAGCTTATCGCTCGTATTACAAGACAAGACACATTTAATACATCGCTTAGGTGTCCCCTTGCTCTATTAGGGACGAGAATGAGGCCCGTCCTGTCTGTCGCCGCTCCTCCTTGCTTCAACACGCGTCTTGGTCAGTGATGAATGCGGTGCCATGTAGGCAGGCAGGTAGCTGAGGTGGTGCAGTGGTAGAGCATCCACGAAGATCTGCATGCCGCAGGCGCTTGCTGAGTTGGCCAGGGAGCAGCATGTTGCCACGCAGTTGCCTGCCTAGCTGGTTGGGCTGGCAGCCGCATGCAAACGGCGGTGGAGACTTGGCTGGTGCGGGCCTGGAGGTGGCCCTACTGGGGCCCTTGGCGAGGGCCTTGCCGGCTGGCCCGGCAAGGTCCTTGCTGTGGCGCGCTGCTGTCCCCGGCAAGGATCTGGCCGGGGCTCTTGTGGTTCTCCTCGGCAAGGATCTTGCCGACGATCGCTGTCTTCTAATCCTCATGTGATCCTGGATATGTCTTCACAAAGATCTGCATGCCACCACAAAGGTGCCTCCCGAGCCTTGGCCCAACATGGTCGATAGTGTTGGAGACCGTGGGCTCGAGGGTGGCTCACTCTGTTGGTGTTTGGGCGCGTTGCCCGGGCTATGGTCTTGCCGGGGCTGCTGAGGCCGTCCCTGGCAAGGGTCTTGCCGAGGGAAACTACTCCGCCCCTCTACTTCTTTGCGTTCTTGGTCTTGGCGTTGCTCTGTCTGTCTTGGGCTTCAGTTTTGCCTTGGTTCACCTCCCATGTTCTGCTTGGTGCGGCCGTGGGCGCGGCTCCGACTGTCCGTGCACAGGTAAAGGGGTACAAAGGTGCGCCCTTCTTTGTACACCGACAGGAGCCCCCGGGCCTGGGCCACACATAAGCGCGACCCGTTGTTGGGCCAGGCCCAAAACGGTGCGCGGGCAGGCGGGGCGGTTTTTACCGCGGTAAAAATTTCCGAGCGCTGCACTTCCCATGACCCGCGCATGACATGGGCGGCATGCATGGGGCATATCCTGCACGCATGCGTCACATCGCAGTAAAGAGGCGACTCACGCCTTCCCTGTAAAAAGAGGGAGGCGTGGAGGCGCGGCTCATTTACTGGATGGACTCGGGTCGTAGTCTTCAAGGCACCCACGCCGTCCTGATCACGGGGTGGGGAATAGTCACCTCACCCGTCCTTTCGACCCTGCACACTCGCCACACGACCTTCATGCAGGTGGCGAGCTGTGGAGGCGGGAAACCGGGTTGTCGCTGGTTGGAGCAGCGGGTCGGTCCCAATTCCCTGCGCCCCCGATGGCTGGATTGGCTGAGCGGGGCGGCTGGGTCTCGACCCCGCCCTTTTATAAAGAGGGGGTGAGACGGAGCGCCACCCCACATTCTTCAGTATCCATCCTTCTTCATCTTCGCTTCTCTCTTCCATCTCCCATGGAGAAGGGGAACCCTGGTCCCTCGACGGTGGCAGCGAGGGTCGCCGCTCGACAGCGCGTCCCTCGAGCGTGTGGCGGCGGAGCCAGCCACAAGAGGAAGGGGGACGGGGCGTGGCCGAGGTCGCCGTGGCGATCAGGGGAGAGGGGTCCGAAGCGGCGCAGCGGTCGTGCCTCTGCCAGCGGTGCCTCCCGTGATGGGCGGTCACGTCGGGGACCGGCCCCGCGAGTTCTTCGTCAAGTTGCGCCGGCCACCGCGTCGTTGTCTCCGTCTCCCCACTCCCTTCGTAGCGGACATGGAGCTCGATCCTCCCCAGACCCTCAGGTTGCACATGAGGGGCTGCGGGACTGGCAGTACACGAGTCGACGTTGACTTCCTCGCCCCTCATGTCATGTATCTCCGTCGTGGGTGGAAGATGTTTGCCCGCATCCATAGCCTAACGGTGTGGCTCGTCCTCTATTTCAAATTAATGGAGGGCGGCCTGAAGTGTTGCATGGAGAGCTCTTCCGACGATGAAGAATCTTCCTCGAGCGGGAGTTTCGAGGAGGACAGCGACAGCGGCGACGAGGGGGTCGGGCGGCAGGATGCCGACTCCGACTTCGACTGACCGTGCCGCTCCTCCCTCGGTCACGCGCCCTGCCGAGGGCCATCCTCACCAAGCTCTCCTTTGGGGTTCTCCCAGTCGTCTCCCTGGGCGGCTGGCGTAGGAGGGCCGGAGAAGGCGGTGGCGGCCGTTAGCTCGGAGTACGCAGGAACCGACACCATTGTCGCATATTGGCGAGCCGCTGCCTCATCTTCCAGCCTTCTGCTCCTTGCACCTTGCCTAGGCGCTCTTTTTGCCCTCCCGCTGTCCTGTTCCATCTTCTGAGGAGAGGGACAAGAAAGTGATTACGGGCATCTTATCTCTTTTTTAATCTGTGAGCCTTCGGGCCTTGTTAAATTTAAAGCTTGTAATCCCCCTTGTTCATGTTTTTCATTCCGTATGAACTGTACCTGTATGGGATGTTTTTAATGAAAAAGGGATGTTTGCCGGGTTTTTCGTTCACGGGTAGACCCCGCGATAAGGAGCGAATCCTTTTTACTATTTAAGATAAATTTTTTTCACCCGGCAACAGGCCTTGCCATCCCCCTCACTTCGCTCGACCATTCTCGCGCTCTTGGCGAAGACAGGGACGAAGTGGGCTTAGGCTCCTCGTTCTATCTCCTTGCCGTCGCGGCTACAACCAAATCGGTACCCGGGAGATAATCCTTAGGTATAGGAAAAAGGGGAGCACGGTAGCCTGGAGATAAAACGGTGTTTCACATGCCCCAGTTCCGTTCCGAAATGCATGACAGAGGATGAAAGACTTATCTGGATCTGCAACCCCCGGCAACCTTGTCTTGCCGCGGTTGGATCCTTGTACTTGCAGCCCCCGGCAACTCTGGTTTAACGAGGTCGGGATGCCGGTCCATTTCCTTTCTTCCAAGTAGCTTAGTACAAGTGCTCATGTGCCCCGCGAACCAAAGGAGGACAGAAAAGAACTGAGAGACGCGCACTCGACCTCTGGGCTAGGGGTTAGTCGCCGCTAAGCACTATCAACCCTAACCGAGGAAGAGACTCGACCTAGCATGCATGCTATAACTTAGGGCGCCAGCGCTTCATTTATTTGTGCTCAGGGTCTGCGCCTGGCTTTCTACAAAGGGTTACATGCCTTGCCGGCAAGGCTTGTACAAAAGTTTGCTTGTCGGGGGGCCCGGCAAACCGCGCCTTATGGGTAAAACTTGCGAAGATGCTCGATGTTCGAGGAGATGCTCACTGGAACGGCATCTTCGGTCTCCAGGCGGACTGCGCCAAGCCTGGTGACTCATATTACCTGATAACCCACAAGTATAGGGGATCGCAACAGTTTTCGATAAGTAAGAGTGTCGAACCCAACGAGGAGCTAAAGGTAGAAAAATATTCCCTCAAGTTCTATCGATCACCGATAGAACTCTACGCATGCTTAACTTTCGCTTTACCGGAAACAAGTATGAAACTAGAAATACTTTGAAGGTGTTTCTGGATAGGTTCGCAAGAAAGTAAAGAGCACGAAAATAAAATTAGGGGCTGTTTAGATAAATACACAAGTAAATTAGTTTTAGTAAAGAGCTTGTTGTCACGAGAAAGTTATTTGTCCCTAGGCAATCGATAACTAGACCGGTAATCATTATTGCAATTTTATTTGAGGGAGAGGCATAAGCTAACATACTTTCTCTACTTGGATCATATGCACTTATGATTGGAACTCTAGCAAGCATCCACAACTACTAAAGATCATTAAGGTAAGACCCAACCATAACATTAAAGTATCAAGTCCTCTTTATACCATATGCAAACAACCTACTTACTCGGGTCTGTGATTCTGTTCACTCACGCCACCCACCATAAGCAAATCATGAGCATCTTATAAACCCTACAGCGGGGACCCCTCACGCTTGCATGACATGGAGAGCACCATAGGATAGCACCAATAATAAAACATGCAACTCAAACCAAGCTTGATCATCAAATAACCCATAGGACAAAACGGATCTACTCAAATAGCATAGGATAGCCATACATCATTCGGAAACAATATATAGCGTTGAGCACCATGTTTAAGTAGAGATTACAGCGAGTAAGAGAGAGGTTACACCGCTACATAGAGGGGGGAAGAGTTGGTGATGATGGCGGAGCAGTTGTTGGTGAAGATTGCGGTGATGATGATGGCCCCCGGTAGCACTCCGGCGCCACCGGAAGCGAGGGAGAGAGAGCACCCCTCCTTCTGCTTCTTCCTTGACCTCCTCCCTAGATGGGAGAAGGGTTTCCCCTCTGGTCCTTGTCCTCCATGGCATGGTAGGGGCGAGAGCCCCTCCGAGATTGGATCTGTCTCTCTGTTTCTCTCTGTTTCTGTGTTCTCTCTCGCCGCCCTTTCACCGTTTCGTATATATATGGAGATCCGTAACTCCGATTGGACTGAAACCTTCACCATAATTTTTTACCAAAAAATAGCTTTCTTGCGGCCGAAGAAGAGCGTCAACTGCCTTACGGGTGGACCACGAGGGTCAGGGGCGCCCCCTGCCTCGTGGCCACCTCGGGCACCGTCTCGCGTGGATTTTCCTTCCGGAATTTTCCAAATATTCCAAAAATAGGCTCCGTCAGTTTTTATCCCGCTTGGATTCCGTTTGATATGGATATTCTGCGAAACATAAACATGCAACAGACAGGAACTGGCACTGGGCACTGGATCAATATATTAGTCCCAAAAATAGTATAAAAAGTTGCCAAAAGTATATGAAAGTTGTAGAATATTTGCACGGAACAATCAAAAAATTATAGATACGACGGAGACGTATCAGCATCCCCAAGCTTAATTCATGCTCGTCCTCGAGTCGGTAAATGATAAAAAAAGATAATTTTTGATGTGGAATGCTACCTAGCATAATCTTTGTCATGTATCTAATCATGGCATGAATATTAAGACACGAGTGATTCAAAGCAATAGTCTATCATTTGACATAAAAACAATAATACTTCAAGCCTACTAATAAAGCAATCATGTCGTTTCAAAATAACAAGGCCCTCCCCAAGCTTGAGGCCACGCGCCCTCTCAGGTGGTCTGCGTGCGCCATCACGTTTAGCTCAGCGGATCAGCTCAAGTGCGCGGCGACGGCCGGTGTCCTCCCAATGCTCTGTTCCCCAGTCATCAGCAACGTGCAAGTCACCAGGACCCTCATCGACGGCGGCACTGGACTCAACGCCCCGTCCGTCAGGACGTTCAACAATCTCCAAGTACCATATGATCAGCTTCAACCAACCAAGCCTTTCTCAGGAGTCACTGATGGTTCCACTGTCCCGATAGGGCAGGTCCGTCTTCCTGTCACCTTTGGACAGCGCAGCAACTAACGCACCGAACTCATTGACTTCGACGTCGCTCATATTCGCCTGCCATACAATTCCATCCTCGGGTATCCGGCCCTGGCCAAGTTCATGGCAGTAACCCACCATGGGTACAACGTCCTCAAGATGCCAGGAAGCGGTGGGGTCATCACTGTCCCTGTGAAGAGAAGGATGCGGTGTGCTCCCTCGAGCGCGCCTTCCAGGCCGCGTCGATCGAGGACCCGGACAGCAAGAGTGGGAACCTCCCTGGAGCAACTCCCAAGAAGAAGAAGACATCACCTGGCTCAAGGCCTCAGGAGGCAGGCGCCTCCGGAGCGCCGCGTCTGGACATGCGCCCATCCAAGGGGCGCCACCCTCCATCGCATAGGAAGGCGCACCCGGCGCCCTCCTCGGGCAGGGCTCGGGGGCTCTCTCCTGGGGAGCCACCGACTTTGCCAAGGTCACGAGGGAGGTGCTTGGGCACAACTTGGAGGCGTGCTTCATGGAACGCTTCCCTCAGGAAGGCGTAAGGAAAGAAGGACCCAACCCTCAAAAGTTCATCACCAAGGCCTCTACCTGGCGTAGCTCCCCATCCAGGCGACGATTGTGGGATGCGCATCTGCATCGACCACCCAGGGCTCAATCGAGTTGCCTCTCAGGAGTGCTTCTGGCCTTCGGATTGGGGCGTTGCGCGAGCCCGCCGCACAGCTTCGTTCGCATTCCTTTCGGCTTGCCGAACGTGGCTGCAGCCCACCAGCGCCTGATGAGGAGCATTCTGGAAGCTTCGATGGCCAAGCATCGCGCGTTCCTGGAAGAGATGGAGATGGACCTCAACGGGCCGCCCGGACCTCCTAAGCCTCCCGAGGCTCGGAGTCCTGAGGGCTCGTGAGGATCGGCTCCTTCACCCCGCATCATCAGCTACTCCGACACTCGCCCTGCCACAGCATCAGGTGACTTCTTTTCAGTTTTCGTTTGAGCTGGGAGCGCCCTCAGGGCTGCATCATTCCTAGGTCGCGTGGGTCCATCCCTGCGGCATGTATCTATTTTGCCTATATCTTCTGTTTATCTTGTTGGGGGTGCCCCTCGGGCCGCATCATCCCCAAGCTGCTCGGGCCTAACCCAGTGGTGTTTGCTTTCTCCGCATCTACCTAAGTTGATTTGCTCCTTCATGATTGACGAGCTTGAGATAATCGCTCGCTCGATTGACACCTACCTTTGGAGCCACTCGCTCTGGCACGGCGCTTGCGCATGGGTCCGTCCCTGCAACACCGACAAATCTGAGCGGCAGAGCTCTGGCCACGGCAGCCCCGCATAGCGCCACCTCTCCAGGCCCTCAGTGCCCCCAATCACTCCCTTGGAGCAACCAATCGCTGGCTGGCAACTGTAACAGCAGACCTTGTTTTCTCTCATGATTGGTGTGCAGGAACCGCTTCTGGAGCAGCGCGGGGGGCGTCGCGAGCTCTCCCTCCCTCTCTCCCGCACGATCCGCTCGCGCGTTGAAAGGGGGGCGCCTGAGCATCGCGACTCATGGGCTCTTACCGGCTCTCCAGCCCTCACCCCCTGGCCTTGACCCACGGCATCGCGACCTGTCATACCAGCGGCGGCTGAGCTCGCTCGAGGGTCGGGACCTGAGGACGGAGAGCATGAAGGAAAGTGCGGGGAAGAGGGGGGGAAGCTCACGAAGGCCTGACCCAGCAACACCCCAGCTTCCGGCACGCAGGCCCGGCACCTCGCCGAAGGACTACTCCAAACCTATGAGATAAGTCAAGCAAAAGCTAAATCGACTCAATGCCAAACCCTCGCCTATTGCGGTTCTGTCGAGGCGAAGTTGCCTGGCTTTCTCGCCAAGCGGAGGCTGCTTGAGCGCGAAAGGGGACCTCCTGAGCATCGCAACTCAGGGGCTCTTACTGGACCCTGGGCCGCTCACCTCCTGGCCTTGACCACGGCATCGCGACCTGGCATACCAGCGATGGCTGAAGCCTGCCTGGGGAGCGGGACCTATCAGCGTAGAGCACCAAGCCCTCATGAGGAAAGAAAGGGGGAGCTGAGCCAGGGCAGAACACACATCTCGCATCAATTCATGACAAAGGATGAACAATTCACAAAAGACATGGCAGGCGCCTTACATGCCCCCATGGGGTGTCATTTCGATTCCTCGCACGGAACAAAAGGTGCTATCCTAAGAAGCACTGAGTACGCGCGCCTCCGAGGGAGACGCCATCATCAACAGTGGGCCGCCAGGCGCTGGCGCCAACCCCATCCAGATCAGAGCCGCTGACGGCCTGACACGGCCCCCCTGCTCCGAGCGCGACGCGAGCTCGGAGGCTCGTAGCTGTCGTCGCTCGTCTCCGGAGTTGCGGAGCTCGGCGGAGTCGCTGGACCCTCTGGCTCCTCTGCTGCTGCCTGAGGATCTGGTGGGGAGGCGATTGGCCGGCCTGGCCCACGCCACGCTGGTGCCCCGGCCGCCTTTCTTGGGGCAGCACTCCTGCCGGCGGCCTTCCGCGTCGAAGACCTTGAAGAACATCACGGAGGCTCCATCGTATTCAAGATGAATTACGAGGGTGTCCCTTGTCTGGCAGACCCGGGCGATCTCGCCCCAGCCCCGGGTCATGAAGACCTTGCCCGGAGCGACTGCCGCAACCTCCGCCCCGGTTGCAAGGGTGCTGCAGTCGGCGTGCTGCAGCCAGAGCTCTAGAGACCAGCTCGGCGGCATCTCGAAGGCGAAGGAGGAAGGAAGATGAATCCAAGATTGCGGAAGCATGGCGGTGTGAAGCACAAATTCGCGGGATGAGCCCTCGGCATGGACGCCAGGGGTGACAACGCGAACTGCCGTGACTCGCTGGTGACGCCT
Organism: Aegilops longissima; assembly: GCA_021605205.1. NCBI lineage: Eukaryota > Viridiplantae > Streptophyta > Magnoliopsida > Poales > Poaceae > Aegilops > Aegilops longissima. Next base: position 352,264,883 of record CM038681.1, read on the forward strand.
GCGCCGCCGGCGATGTCGTTCGGCGGCTTCTTCTCGAGGGCCCTCGATTCGGGCGTACAAGGGTAGCGGGAACCTAGGCGGTGTCGGTCAAGGATAAGTCGCTTCTTCGGCGGAAGGGGGACAGGACCCTCTCGGGGGGCCTTCCCCTTCTCTTCTGCGGAAAACCGGCGGATCGACGCCATTGGCGTGAAGTGGAGCAGGGGCGAGGAAGAAGAAGAAGGAGAGGAGCAGGAAGGGATGGACTACGGGGGCTCTCGCCCGTCCGTAATTATAGTCCAGAGGAGGCCAACCGTGGCCACCATGACCTCAGGTAATCATGACCAATTTTGCATGCAGGGACTAGTCAAGTCGAGCAGTTGCCGAGGCAGTGTGGGGAAGCGGAGACGCCCACGTCCAATCAACCGCCAGGCGGCGCCCAAAGACACAGGCTGATGGGGCCCGCGGCGCTCCGCACTTGCCCCTTCGCTTCTCCGATAAGCCAAGTCCGAGCGTGCCTTGGGCCCGGGGACTACTGTCGGCGTTCTGGGAACGGGGTCCCCAGACTTGCCTGCCTATGGCCTGCGGCGTGGCTCAAGTGGTGGCCCAGTACGACCCATCTTCATCAACACAATACTCAAGACCCTCGCGAGGGGCTAAGCCTCGCGGGGCGGACGACGCAAGGCTTCCTCAGGGATGGCCTCGCCAGGCTGGCTCGTGCGGAGGCGGAGAGATCAAGGTGGGGTACCTCGCGAGGTGCTCGTGATGCAAGCCATGACGATCGAGCCCCGGCGGGCGCCAGGCGGGCGCCGGCCTGCACAGTGTCCTTGTTTCCTCTTTGGTGCAAAGGGGGCAAGCACAGACGCGGAGTACCGAGGCATCAGGAGAATGTTGCCATTTCGATGCAACGAGACCAAGACTAGTGGAGCGTTAGGATGGAGGTCACCGTGGAGCCCAAGACGGCGTCATCGCCAGTGCTTTTGGCAGCCGAAGGCAAACTTTAGTCAGGATAACTTGTACTAGATGTTCCCCTTTGAAATGGCCGTTGTTGGCGCCCTTCCCGCTCAATATTTGGGGAGAGGCCCAGGGCCTCTATAAATAGAGCTAGCCACCACGGTAGAGGAGTGACTGGGGGAAGCCTAGCCAGAGAGAGAGAGAGACTTTGAAAGCCTAGCTAAAGAGAGAGAGGCGATCGAACTCACCCGAGCAGTTCATCACACCAGCCCAAGAACACCACTCGCGAGGCTGTTCTTCCCATGTACTCTTCATCATTAGACCCTGAGGCAATCCACCACACCACACACTGGAGTAGGGTATTACACCTCAACGGTGGCCCGAACTAGTATAAATCTCGTGTCCCTTGTGTTGTTCATCGTTTCCAGCTTAGATCTCACAAGGCGATCCGACGTAGATCGGTAGGGGAGAGATCTTCGTGCGGACCCCAGTGTTCGAACCTTAAGGGTCTGCCGGAACCCAACACCCAACAGACCAACATCTTGTTCACCTTGACGTTGCGTATCGTTGGGGAGACCAACAACGGCAAACACCCGACCGAGGTTGTGCGGTCAGGGTGGTCCTCGGCCAACACGCTTCTTGCCGGATCCCTTGGCACCATCCTGGCCCTTCTCCTTGTCCCACCTCTCATACTCGGCCTTCTGCTTTTCAGCAAGCAGCAAGATTTGCCGGCAGTTCTGGAGATCGTGGCCCTTGGTGCGGTGGATCTTGCAGCACTGCTTTCCAGAGCCTCCTAGCTTGCCGGCAGCTGCTAAGGCCCGGCAGGCGGCGCACCCGGCGATCTCCTCGCCGGGGCCGTCTGCCTTGACCTTCTTGGCAGCGCCGGTGTCGTCGGATCCCTCAACGGCAAGTACGGCCTTGCCCTTGCGTTTCCTGTTGTGAAGCCGGCCCTAATTCGCCAGGGTGGCCGCGTCTTCGTTGGTAGAGTCGGTTTCCGCGCCAGCGTCTTTGCCGGGGTACTTCCTTCCCTCTTCAGCCCGGGCGCATCTATCGGCCAGAACATAGAGTTCGGCCACATCCTTAACCTTGGTCATTGCCAGCTCTTGGCAAGATCTTGCGGTTGCGACGTTTCGATGGAACGACCGATCTGTGGCGGGATGAACGTCGGGGATGTTGTACCACACCCGGCTGAACCTCTGGATGTACTTGCGTAGGGTTCCCCTTCCTTCTGGGGAATTATATGCATATCACTGGCCTGGCCATGAGCTTGGTGGCCTCCTGTGAAGGCGCCAACAAACTCATGGCATAGATACGACCAAGAAGAAATGGAATCCGCCGGCAAGTGCATCAACAAAGACATAACGTTGGGCTTCAGCGCCAGCGGGAAATAATTGGCAAGCACCTTGTCGTCGCGAGCTCCGGTTGCCTGCATCGCGATGGTGTAGATGCTGAGGAACTCGGATGAATGGGTCTTGCCAGTGTACTTCTCGCCGACGTCGGTCTTGAACATGCGATGGGACGGCCACTAGAACTGCCGCAGCTCACGGGTAAAGGCCGGGCAGCCTGGGTGGTTCATAGCGGGTCCTGACCGCTTGTCTGACTGGTGGCGTGTATCACGCTGGCGCTCAATAGTGGTCCGAGCATCTTCGTGAGCTCGTTCTCGAAGAACTTGGCGCTGGTCGCGGTGGGTCCTCGGGTCGGACGACGCTATAGAGATGTTATCAGAAGGGTCGTCACGACGGGCAGACGCCCGCGGCGGCTGGCGAGGAGGAGGAGAGTGCACCGTTGCCGCAGCTCCCCCGGTCCTCCCAGTGCCAGCATGTGGTGGCTCGGTGGAGCGCCGACCCCAGGGCCCCGCTGGTCGCGGATCGTCTTTGTTGGCGACGGTGATGAGGCTCCGGATGGTAGCCCTCCACTCGTCGAGCTTCTCTGCAGCAGGAGGGAAGCCGAGGAGCAGCTGCGCGCGCGCCAAAGCTTCTGCGGGCGTGGGTGGCAACGACAGCTGCATGGACCGTGGCGCGCTTCGACTTCTAACCACTTTAGAAGGAGCTCCGTCACGACCCAGCGGCTGCACGCCATTTTCGCCAGCACTTCGGCGGGCATGCTGAACTCCTACATCCCGCGAACGACGCACAGGGCTCTTCCCACGGCAGTGCCCAGGGTCACCTGCGTGGTGACGCTTCTGGTCACGCACACCATGGGAAGAGCGTGCAGTGGTCGCCGGCGTGGGCGTCTTGGAGGTTGTTGCGCCGCCCTGGGTGGCACGACGACACTCCTGGAGGGCCCCGCGCCACCTGCAGGGGGCCCAGACCCATCTTTAGACTTGGTGATGTGCGGCCCGTCGCCTGGCGCGCGAACGGCGCCGCTCACCAGGCTCTGACTGCCAGGGGGATGTTGGTGCTCGCGGACTGCGGCTCGGGTTCTGTCCGCGACCGGGCCGCTGCTCGCCCGCACTAGCGCGGGTCGTTCAGCCCCCGACGAGCCGATCGCCGTGGTCGTCTTCTTCTTGGGGGCCATGGCGATGAAGACACGCAACGCTAACTACTAGACCAGATTCTCATAATTGCGCCCCCTACCTAGCGCGTCAAAGATGTTGGTGTGGAACGACAACTATGGGATCACAAGAATCCCTACTACGGTTGCCGAGGCGCAGGTTGCGAGAAGAGGAGGATCAGTAATCAGCACGAGGATCGTTTACCCAGGTTCGGGCCGCGAGGATGCATAAAACCCTAGTCCTGCTTTGGTGGCTGTATTTCAGATAGTTCTTGAGCTCTCGAACTAGCTATGGTGGGTGCGTGGTTCCAAAGAGCTGAATCCTTCTCCAGTATGCCATGGGCCTCCTTTTATAGTCGAAAGGGGCTGCCACAGTGGCATACATGTGGTGGAAAGGCGTACAGTGCTATGAGCTTATCACTAATATTATAGGACAAGACACATTTAATGCATCACTTAGGTGTCCCCTTGCTTGATTGGGGACGGGAACGAGGCCCGTCCCGTCCGTCACCGCTCCTCCTTGCTTTGACACGCATCTTGATCAGTGATGCATGTTGTGCCATGTAGGCAGGCAGGTAGCTGAGGTGGCGCGATGGTAGAGCCTCCACGAAGATCTGCATGCCGCCACACAGGCGCTTGCTGAGTTGGCCTGGGAGCTGCATGTTGCCACGCAGGTGCCTGCCCAGCTGGTTGGGCTGGCAGCTGCATGCGAATGGCGGTGGAGACTTGGCTGGTGCGGGCCTAGAGCTGGCCCTGTTGGCGCCATTCCGTGGCACGCTGCTGTCCCCGGCAAGGATCTTGCCGGGGGTCTTGTGGTTCCCCTCGGCAAGGATCTTGCCGAGGATCGCTGTCTTCTAATCCACATATGATCTTGGATAGGTCTTCACAAAGATCTGCATGCCACCATAGAGGTGCCTCCCGAGCCCTGGCCCAACATGGTCGATAGTGTTGGAGAACGTGGGCTCGAGGGTGGCTCGCTCTGTTGGTGTTTGGGCGCGCTGCCCCGGCAAGGGTCTTGCCGGGGCTGCTGAGGCCATCCCCGGCAAGGGTCTTGCCGGGGGAAACTGCTCCGCCCCTCTGCTTCTTTGCGTTCTTGGTCTTGGCGTTGATCTGGCTGTGTTGGGCCTCGGTTTTGCCTTGGTTCACCTCCCCTGTTCTGCTTGGTACCGCCGTGGGCGCGGCTCCAACTGTCCATGCACAGGTAAAGGGGTACAAAGGCGCGCCCCTTCTTTTGTACACCGACAGAAACCGATAAGGCTCTAGATAGCAGCTCTCCATTCTTCGTGCTTCTCCACAGTGGGAGGGAAATCTAGGAGTAGCCGCGCTCGTGCCAACGCTTTTGCTGGCGTGGGTCGCGGTGACAAGTGCGAAGAACGTGAGGTGCTCTGACTTCTAACTGCATTAGAAGGAGCTCCATCATGGTTCCACGGCCATGCACCTTTGCCACCAGCATTTTGGCGTGCATGCATGCCCTGCGCATCTCGAGAATGATGTTGAGGGTCCTTTCCATGGGGACGCTCGGGGTCACCAACGTCGCGGATTTGCTCATCGCGCACGACCTGGGAAGACCGTGGTGCATGTGCCGGCACGGGCATCTTGGAGGTCGGCTTTCCACCCTTGGAGGTTGCCGCGCCGTCCGTAGGCAGCACGGCTCCATACTTGGATCCAGCGGTGCGCGGGTCATCGTCACGGCCGTGGACGATACCGCTCGCCTGGCTCCGGTCGCCAAAACATCGTGGATGCTTGAGATTTTCACCTCCGCCAGCATCTAGCCCATCGCCCGTCCGTGTCGGCACGGGCAAATAAGCCGCAGATGAACCGATCGTCGTGATCCCCTTCTTCTTGGGAGACATGGTGATCAAGAAACGGACGCCCTAACTACTAGATCAGGTTTGCACAATCCCTCCCCCTACCTGGCGCACCAAAGATGTCGGGGAAACGACACCTATTCGATCACGTGGATCCCTTATACGGCTTGGCAGGGAAGAGGAGTGCGCGAAGAGCAGATCTAACGATCAACATGAGGGATTTTTACCCAGGTTCGGGCCGCTGAGAAGCTTAAAACCCTAGTCCTTCTTTTAGTGTATTGAGTGTTCTTGAGCTTCGACTAGCTGCTATGCATGCAAACTGGGTCGGAAAGTACAAAATTACCCTCCTACATTGCCTTGGGCCTTCTTTTATACCAAAGGGGCTACCACAGTGGTGTACAGGCATACAAGAGGTGTACATGCATACAGGAGGTGTAAAGTAGCTACAGTGTACATGCTTATCACTGACGTCTTAGGACAAACGCATTAAATGTGTTGTTTATGTTCCCCTAACTTTATCGAGGGTGGAAACAGAGCCCGTCCCGTCCGTCGCCGCCTCACCCCATCTTGACACGCACCTAGGATGACGAGCCATGCAATGCCAAGCTGACTGGCTAGACGCTGCTCTGGAGCGGTGGCGGGATCTTCACGAAGATCTGCATGCCACCACGCAGGTGCTTACCAGGCTGGCAGGCTAGTCGCTGTGCTAGAGCGGTGGCAGGGCGGCGGAACCTTGCCGTGTGCGAGCCTTGCTGCGGCCTCGCAAACGTCCCTGACAAGAACCTTGCTAGGAACTTTGCCTTCTGGTCTTCACAAAGATCTGCATGCCACCATGCAGACACACCTGGATCGTGGTCTTAACATTGTTGATGGTGTCAGAGCTCTCAACCTCCAAGGGTGGTAGCCTTGCTGGGGCTTCACAGACCATCCCGGTAAGAATCTTGGCGGGGCTTCGCAAGCCATCCCCGCAAGAATCTTGCAGGGGGATCAGCTTGTCTTCTGTTCTCCAGCTGTTCCCGTCAAGCCTTGCCGCGGGCATGGCTGCAACTGCCCGTGCACAATTATGTGGTACTAAAGGACCCAAACTTTACTGCACCGACATTAACTTTAAGCAAAGGGGAGGGGAGACTTTAAAGGATGCTTGGTATAGGATTTGCAATGCTCATAATAGATCTATTTGTAAGCAATCTATCATTGTTCTTCTTTGCCATTTTTATGTGGGCATCACCACTTGTTATAGATTCGTCCTTGATACAATTACCGATGGAAATTTCTTGATGTGTCCCTCTCTTGATGCTTTTAATGATATGGGGAATTTAGTGGGTTCACCACCCCTTATGGTTAATGAAAGAAATTTAACTGTCGAGCATGTTATGGAAAGACAAGATGCTATTGAAAAGAAAATGCTCACTGAAGAAAATATTGAAAACTTGGATAAAAAGATGCACAATTTTGCTAGTAAAATTGGGTCAAAAGCGGGAGAAGTTCTTAAGTTGTTAAAAGAAGAGGGGATTGTAATTCATGAAAGCATTGAAGAAAGCCCGTCTCAGATTAATAAATTGGAAGATATCTTTAGTAATCGAAGTATGGCTTTTGCTTCTGCTAAAAATATCAAAAAAACTCTAGTAAAAACTAGCAAGATTACTCAAGCCACTAAATGCAAGGGTTCAACCTCTAATAGTAACAAATAAGATCTTAAAATGATTAGTATTCACCCTGATTTTATTGAAGTAATAAGAGACCCTACCAACAAGAATGAATTTCACAAACTTGTTCCTAGAAGTATTGTTATTGAAAATTTATATTCTAAATCCTTGAAGAATTCTAAGTGTTTGATTGAAGAGTTGGAAATGAAGACGACAATACTTGAATCTTTCCTTTATGCCTATCTAGGGGCGTAAAACGATAGCGCTTGTTGGGAGGCAACCCAATGAATAAAATTTATTTTTCCTTTTTCTTTTCTGTTCTTGAGTGTTTGCACAATTATGCTACTCTAATGATTGTGCTTTTGATGTTTTAATTAGTGTTTGTGCCAAGCAAACCCTTTGGGATCATGTTGGGTGATAGTTGCTTTGATCTTGTTGGAAAACAAAAACTTTTGCGTCTAGTAAAATAATTTTCAAACATCACAAAAGTGACGCAAAATTCTGAATTTTTTACACAAGATTGATATACAAATTTCCCAAATTGTCATAATTTTTTCATAATTTTTGGAGTTATAGAAGTATTGAAAGTTTTCATATTGCTACAGACTGTTCTGTTTTTGACATATTCTGTTTTCTTTACGTTGTGTGCTTATTTTGATAAATCTATGGATTTTTTCGGGGGGCTTGAGCCATAGCAAAGTTGGAATACAGTAGATATAATGCAAAAATAAAATATGAATGGGTTTGCAATAGTACTTATAGTAGTGATTTGCTTTGTTATACTAATGGATCTCACAAAGGTTTTGTTGAGTTTAGTGTGATTGAAGTTTTCTGGTTTTTGGTGAGATCATGATGGATGAAGGAATAAGGAGTAAGATGAGCCTAAGCTTGGGGATGCCAACGGCATCCGAAGCTATTATCTAAAAGAGAAGCAAGCATCTAAGCTTCGGGATGCCCGAGTGGCTTCCCCTCTTTCTTCTAACGACCATCGGTATTTTACTTGCAGCTATATTTTTATTCGTCACATATCATGAGTTTTGCTTGGAGCGTCTTGTACGATATTAGTCTTTGCTTGTTTTGAGTTTTATTTTGTGTCATGAATCCTTGTTGGACACACTTATTAGAGAGAGCCAAAATTATTCTATGACTTGTTAGAATTGCTCTCTATGCTTCACTTAAATCTTTATGAGCTATGGAATTGCTCTAGTGCTTCACTTATATCCTTTTTAGCATGGTGTGCTTTATTGTTTTTTAAGAAATTCTCTCATGCTGCACTTAAATTATTTTGAGAAAATAATTTTTTATGCTCATGTTCTTCACTTAGAGTTGTTTGAGCTATCAAAAGCAACATATGAAATTAGTCCCAAAGTGATAGATATTCAAGAGGGATATAATAAAAACTTTCATGAAGATCATTGGACAAAATAGACTTGATTCCTTGTAATAGTTTTGTGATCTGATGACATAATATGTGAGTCATGTTGATGAGTAATTATGCTTTAGTAAGAATACTAGTGTCAAGGTTTGCGATTCCCTACGCAAGCAGGAAAGTCAATAGTTATGCAATGAAATTACATCCTACTTATGGTGCATTATTTGGTGTTAGTTATGCTTATTGCTCGCTTATGAGATTTTTCGTTTCTTGGTTGGATGCTTCTCAATCTCTTGCTAGCCTTCATTTGCACTAAGTATGATCACTACTTGTGCATCCAAAATCCTTAAAACTAGTTTTGCCCTATGATTCCACTATACCTACATATATGCGGTATTCTTTTGCTGTTCTAAGCAAATTTGTATGTGCCATCTCTAACTTTCAAAATAAATTTCTATTTTGTGTGCTCGTACCGCTCATGAAGCGGTAGGGGTTGGCCGATATTTTTCCATGCTAGACGTGTTATTCTCAAATGAGTGTTTATTCACTTGTCATTACACGACAGTACGGCAAAGGTATTAGGGATGCCCAGTCCCTAAATTAAAAATGAATTTACTTTATGTTGTGAAATAATAACTTCCTTGGAAAGTGTTGGTATGGACGGCACCCATGGATTCGGTTAGCCGTGGAATGTGAAAGTATGATGGAAAAAGGAATAAACCTTAATTTTTGTTTTTGGGAACCGCCTATGATATATCTAGCATGGAAAGTATTGGGAACTACTCGATCGTTTTCGTTGACAGGAAAATCATGCCACCCAAAATGTTTTTGTCTCTATCATTTTCACTTTGAGTTCTGGCACCTCTACAAATCCCTACTTCCCTCTGCGAAGGCCTTTCTATTTACGATATGCAATTTTTATTTTGAGTTTCCATCTTCTCTTATAAAGCACCAACTAAGGGGCACTATGATCGTACTTGAGCATTGGGTGTAGCTAATATGCAAGTGTGTTTCATGAATGGATCAATGATTGAGCATTATGGGCTAGGGATAACTTGCTTTAGTGTTGATATTTTGGAAAACATTGTTGCTTGTTGATATGCTCGAATATTGAAATCTTCATGTCAAAACTAGACTATTGCTTTGAACCATACAAAAAGTCCAAATGTCGATGCTACAAAGAAAAGAATATGTGATGAACATGTTAGGCAGCATTCCACATCAGAAATTCTGTTTTTATCATTTACCTACTCGAGGACGAGTTGGAGTTAAGCTTGGGGATGCCGATATGTCTCCAACATATCTATAATTTTTGCTTGTTCCATGCTGTTATATTATCATTCTTGGATGTTTAACAATCATTTTATAGCAACTTTATATCATTTTTTGGGACTAACCTATTGACATACTGCCCAGTGCCAGTTGCTGTTTTTGCTAGTATTTTACTTCACAGAAAATCGATACCAAACGGAGTCCAAACGCAACGAAACTTTTTGGAGAATTTTTCTTGGCAAGAAGACACAACATGGGCCAAAGAAGTACCAGAGGGGTGCCCCGAGGGGGGCACAACCCACCAGGGCACGCCTGGGGCCCAGGCGTGCCCACCTCGGTGGCCTCCTGCACTGCCTCTTTGCTCTATTGATACCCCAATATTCTAGAAACCATAGGGGAGTCGATGAAAATCAATTCCAGCCACCGCAAGTTCCATAAACTACAGATCCAATCTAGACACCATCACGGAGGGGATCATCATCCTCATTGGTGCCTCTCCGATGATGCGTTAGTAGTTCATTGTAGACCTACGGGTCCGTAGTTAGTAGCTAGATGGCTTCCTCTCTCTCTTTTGATTCTCAATACAATGGTCTATTATCTATTTGATGTAACTCTTTTTTCGTTGTGTTTGTTGTGATCCGATAAACTTTGAGTTTATGATCGATCTATGTTTCTATCCATGAAAGTTATTTGAGTCTTTTGATCTCTTATATGCATGATTACTTATAGCCTCGTAATTCTTCTTCGAATCTTTGATTTAGTTAGGCCGACAAGATTGACTCTTGCCATTAAGGATAACAAGACGAGGTCTATTTCTACATAAGTAGATCTTTTCTACATCATGTCATCTTTCTTATTGCATTACTCAGTTTCTCCATGAACTTAATACACTAGATGCATGTTGGATAGCGGTCGATGTGTGGGGTAATAGTAATAGATGCAGGCATGAGTCTACTAATCTTGGACATGATGTCTATATAATGACCATTGCCTGGATATCGTCATGATTATTTGAAGTTCTATCAATTTCCCAACAGTAATTTGTTTACCCGCCTTATGCTATTTTTCTCGAGAGAAGCCACTAGTGAAATCTACGGCCCCCGGGTCTCTTCTTTATCATATTTGCCTTCGAGATCTATTTTTATTTGCTTTTATTTTCAGATCTATTAATCCAAAAACACAAAAATACCTTGCTGCAATTTATTGTTATTTATTTTATCTCGCGTTCCCGCTTGATCAATTTATCTAATCTACTACAAATTTTACCTATCTTTTTACCCGGGAGGATTGACAACCCCTCTTTACGTCGGGTTGCAAGTATTTGTTCTTTGTGTGCAGGTACCCTTCATGTACTGTTGCGTGGTTCTACTTGTGGTTCGATAACCTTGGTCTCATCACTGAGGGAAATACCTAATGTAGTTGTGCTGCACCATCCCTTCCTATTTGGGGAAATACCGACTTAGTTCAAGGCGCATCAATGGGCCACAAACGGGCCGACTATAACCACGGGCTCAAATTGACCCACAAGAGGAACAGGCCAGTAACGGACCGTAAGTAACTGAATTCTGGAAATGAGCCCAAGAATAAATGGGCCCTTAGAAGGCTGAAAGTTAACACGGGTTAGAAATGGCCGACAAAATAATGGGTCGTTAATGGATACAAAGCGATACACTATTCATTATGGGCCAGTTTCACCTCGGGCCTTTAATGGGCCCAGAGTTACAAAGGGCCTCGTATGGTCCGAAAGACGTCATGGGCCATACATGGGCCGGAAGTTACAACTGGCTGGAATCATATTGGACGGCCCAGAGGATGTTACTGGGCCTAATTCGGATAGGCCATAACGGGTCGTGAGTTAGCGTGCTGTAAATGGGCTATATGCGAATAGGCCGTTAACAGGCTTTCCGTGTGCCGGCCGGTACCTTTCTACCAATTCAAAAGGGTCATCCTTTTCACCGTAATGGGCCTCGGTTGGGCCGTGCCACATGTCGATGATACGTCTCCAACGTATCTATAATTTTTTATTGCTCCATGCTATTATATTATCTGTTTTGGAAGCAAACCCAAACAAGATCAAGGCAATCGAGCAGATTGAAGCACCGAAGCGAGTCAAGGATGTGCGTCGGCTTGTCGGCTGTGTTGCCGCTGTAAGTAGGTTTATCTCCAAATGCTGAGCGGGCCCTCCCCTTCTTCAAGATTTTGAAGAAGACATGGCCCATGAAATGGACCCCGGAGGCTGAGGCAGCGCTGCAGGATTTGAAGAGGTACCTCTCCTCTACACCAATACTAGTTGCTCGAAAACCGCAAGAGCCGTTGCTGCTATATCTAGCAGCGACGACTCAAGTGGTCAGTGCTGCGCTAGTGGTGCACAGCGAAGCTGACGGAAATGCGGTAGTGGTAGCGGGACTGTTGGATGACGAGCCAGAGTTCCCCCCGGCGGGGTCTGGTGCCGGCAAGGCGGGACCCCCGGCAGAGTCTGGCACCGGCGAGACAGGAGCCCCGGCAAAGTCTTGCACCGGCAAAGCAGGGTCAGCGCAAGCAAATGAAGTGGTACAGAGGAAGTAGATGATGCAGCAACCAATTTACTTCGTCAGCACCCTCTTGCAGGAAGCAAGATCAACGTACTACGGTGTGCAGAAGTTTCTCTTCGGCCTCCTTATGGCCTCGAGGAAGCTGCGTCATTATTTTCAAGCACATAAGATCACCGTCATCATTCGCTTCCCGTTGCAACGGATCTTACACAACCCATATGTAACCGGAAGGAATGTGGAATGGGCATTGGAACTGTCAAGCTTTGGTCTCAGGTTTGAAAGTACTTCGACAATCCAGAGCAGGGCTTTGGTGGGGTTCATTGAAGAATGGACCTCAACGCCTAATGAAGAAATTCAAGAGACCACTCTCCCCGGCTAGGAAGCAAGCCGCGACTGGATTATGTACATTGATGGGGCTTTCTCGCTACAAGGCGCTGGTGCCGGCGTGCTGCTTGTCGCGCCCACGGGAGAGAACCTCAAGTACGTAGTCCAAATGCATTTTCCCCAGGACGGATCAAAAAACAACACCGCGGAGTATGAGGGGCTGCTTGCCGGTCTCAAGATCGCGGCAGGCCTTGGGATCAGGAAGCTGATCGTCTGTGGGGATTCACAACTCATGGTGAAGCAAGTGAACAATGATTATCAGATCCCACTGATGGAATCTTATGTAGATGAAGTGCGGAAGTTGGAAGATTGTTTTGACGGTCTACAAGCAGAGCATGTTCCTCGAGCAGAGAACAGCATTGCTGACGAGCTGTCGAAACGTGCTGCCCTCAAGTTACCCGTGGAACCAGGGATCTTTGTGCTCCAACTGACTCTTCCATCCATTGAACCATCGGCAGGACAAAATAAGCGAAGAAAATCAGGCCCCGACAAGTACTTTCCCGCCTAGATCCCAGGAGCCGCCGGCAAGGATGTTGCCGGGAACGACAAGCTTGCAGAGGAGCAACAGGCTCTGGCAGGGCCTTAAGCCCTTGCCGTAGAGACAACAGCTCCCATGGCAGAAGACATGCCTTTAGTTCTTGCCTCCAAGCCCATGGGCGTAGCACACCGTTCAGTTCCTCCAAACAGGGGAACTCCCCGAAGAACAGGAAGAAGCGCAGAAAGTAGCCCATCGGTCTGCCATGTACCAGTTTGTGGACGATGTCCTGTACAGGAAAAGACCGAACGGACTGGAGCTGTTGGCGGAGATACATGGAGGCATATGTAGCTGTCACATAGAATCAAGGGCCCTTGCCAGCAAGGCTTCTTCTGGCCCACTGCTATCCAGGATGCAACTGCACTAGTAACCAAGTGTGAAGCGTGTCAGTTGCATTCGAAGAAACTCCATCAACCAGCTCAAGCTATTCAGACAATCCCTCTTTCCTGGCCATTTTCGGTCTGGGGGCTCGACATATTGGGCCCCTTCCCCCGTGTTGTCGGGGGCTTTGAGTGATTGTAGGTTGCGATTGACAATTTCAAAAAGTGGCCATAAGTGGAAGCGGTGAGAAAGGTGACAACACAGTCAGACATCAAGTTCTTCAAACGGCTAGTTTGCTATTTTGATGTGCCCAACAGGGTCATCACCGACAACGGCACGCAGTCCACAAGCCGTGCCTTCATGCAATACGCCCAAGACCTCGGGAGCAAGATATGTTTTGCTTCTGTTGCACATCCACGAAGCAATGGCCAAGCAGAGAGGGCAAATGCGGAGGTGCTGCGAGTCCTTAGGATGAGGAATTTTGACAGGCTACACAAGTGCGGAAGACGCTGGATCGACGAGTTGTCAGCGGTTCTTTGGTCAATGAGAACAACGCCAAATCGAGCCACCGGCCAGACACCCTTCTCCCTCGTTTACGGGGCAGAAGCAGTTCTCCCCACAGATCTCACATACAGGTCACCTCGAGCGCTCGCTTATGATGAGCTTGAGCAAGAGCAGTTGCGGCAAGATGACGCAACACTCCTTGAGGAAGTTCGTCTTCAGGATGCTGTGCGAGCTGCGTGTTATCAGCAAGCCTTGCGCCGCTACCATAGCTGCAAGGTTCATGCCCAAAGCTTTGAGGAGGGTGACCGTGTTCTTCTGCGCGTTTAGTCGGCCAAGAACTCCAACAAGTTGGCGCCAAAGTGGGAGGGCCCTTATCGAGTAATACAAGTCACCTCAGCCCCAGCAAGCTAAGGCTGCCGGGGGCAGCAGATTCAGATAAGTCTTTTTCCCCGGCTACGTACTTCCGTATGAAACTTGAACGTAGGAAACTTCGCTCTATCTAGTGCCACCATGCTCTCTCTTCCCTGTGCCCAAAGTCCCTTTTTTGGGCCGGGATTTGGTTGTGGTTGTGGTGGAAGGGGGATGGGCGAAAGGCCTAATCCTACTCTACCCCTGCCTCAGCCAAGGGTGTGAGCGTAGTTGTGGTATGAAGCGGGAGGCCGACATGGCCGTTTGCCGGGGGCGTTGTCTACATAAAAGAAGTGGCAAGGACCCGTTCCTTGGTGTGAGCCTCGCTCGCGCACAAAATAACCCGGCAAACCCCCTTTTCTTCATCAATACGTTGATTTGACAAGTACAATTCATACAGAATGTAAGCATAAGCTAGGGGTTACAGAGTTCAAATTCGACAAATGCCCGCATGCTTAAGATCTAAAAAAAAGGGTAAGATGCCCGTAATCCCTTTCTTATCCCTCTCCTCAGGAAGCAGACCAGAATAGTTGGAGGGAAAAAGGAGTGCCTAGGCGAAATACACGCGGAAGAAGCCACCAAGAAGACGCCCCTGCAGCTGTCCAGAAGAAGGTTGGTGATGACAGTGCCGAGGGAGAAGCCGAAATATGAGGCAGCGGGCCGGCAATACGCGATGAAGGCGTCGGTGCCATCGTACTCCGACTTGATGGCCCGCCACCCGCCTTCTTCGTCTTCTTCGGCCTTCCAGCGCCGGCCGCTAGAAGCCGCAGCCCTGAGAAGTTCAAGGAGCTGGCCCGAGAGGCAACCACCAAGAACCACCCCCCGGTAAATCGCTCTATCGAGGAGAAGACCAGGTGTTGATGATGGTGCTGCCGGCGTCGCCTAGGGACGGGGAGCCCAACGTCTAGTCGGACCCATCCCCATCGTCCTCCTCATCGGTATCCTCCTCGTCGCTACCACCCGAGGAGGAGCTCTCATCATCAGTCGAGCTCTCCGTGCAGCACTCTAGCCAGATTCCCGAGCGCCCAAAAACATCGATGGAGAGAAACTCAGCCTCCACTAATTTAAAGCGGAGTACTTTCCCCTTCATCAGGCAGTGGGCGCGTGCGAAGGTTTTCCAGACACGATGAAGAAGCATTACATGAGGGACGGGGAACTTTACGTTCACCCACATGTCGCCATTGCAACATCCCTTCATGTGAACGCCTCGGGAAGACGAAGGTGGCTACGCGGTGGTTCACGCAACTGCAAGATAAACTCCAGCGCCGTATCTCCGACATGGACGCTTGACGAAGCAGGTGGAGATGGTGGTGGAGATGGTGATGCCGCAGGTGCCCCCCTTCCACGTCCGCCTCTGCCTCGACCACCTCGCCGACCGCGCCCTCGTCCAGCGCCTTCGCTTGGGTGTCTGGCTCTTCCTTAACCGCCATGGCTCATTGGCGAGAGGAAGATCTAGTCGCCTCTGCAGAAGGACGGCCGTGACCGCGCCCTCTCTGCATGGTGGTAGATGTAGAACAGGGAAGAAGAAGACGCGAGAAGATGCCCCCTCCTTCTCCTCCCAATCCCCTTTTTATAGCCAAGCAGGGAGGGCTGGGGTTTGTCTCTACACTTCCTCGGAAGAGTCCTTCCAAGTCAGGCTCATTAAAGCCAATGGCAACGAGCACCAACTAGAGCACCTCCCTTGTGGTTTGGAGCTTTGACACCATCGACAATGTTAAGAACAGAATCCAACGGCGCGTGTAGTGGCGTGCAGATCTTTGTGAAGGCCAGAAGATGAGACGCCAGCAAGATCCCTGCCGAGGGTGCCCACGAGGCCCCGGTAAGATCCTTGTTGAGGACGCCCATGAGGCCCCAGCAAGACCATGGCCAGACTCGGCTGCCCAGTCACCACTCCAGTACAGGAGCTGGGCCTGCCAATCTGGCAAGCACCTCTGTGGTGACATGTAGATCTTCGTGAAGACCCTGCCACCTCTCCAGCGCAGCAGCTGGCCATCCAACTTGGCACTGCATGCTCCATCGGCATGGACGTGTGTCGAGATGGGGTGAGGCGGCAACGGACGGGATGGGCCCTCTTCCGGTCCCCAATAAAGCTAGATAACACGTAAGCGGCACATTGAATGTGTTTGTCCTTAGATGACCAAGATAAGCGTGTGTACTGTAGCTACTTTACGCCTCATGTATGCCACCATGGCAGCCCCTTGGTCATATAAAAGGAGGCCCACGGCGTACTGGAGGAGGATTCAGTTTTTTGGACCTCTCGGCCCAGCTTGCATGCGTCGCAACGAGCCGAAGCTCAAGAACACCCAATACACAATCAAGCAGGACTAGGGTTTTACGCATCTCTACGGTCTCCTAGGTGTTGATCACTAGATCTGCTATTTGCTTAGCCCCTGTTCCTTGACAAACCGTAGAAGGGATCCCCGTGGTCTCCTAGGTGTCATTTCCCCGACAGAGTGAAGCGCCTTTGGTAAGTGGATTTTGGTAAGGAGACATTTATATTATGTGCTGAAATTTATTGTCACTTGTCACTATGGAAAATAGTCCTTTGAGAGTTTCCCCACAACCTACTGAGCCTACTGAAAATATTTATTATGAGATTCCTTCGGGTATGTTAGAGAAACTACTGGCTAATCGTTATGCAAGGGATGGAACGGTACATCCTGATATGCACCTAATCTATGTGGATGAGATGTGTGGATTGTTTAAGCTTGAAGGTTTATCCGAGGACGGATTTTAGAAGAAGGTGTTCCCTTTATGTTTGGAGGGAAAGGCATTGGCATGGTATAGACTATTGGATGATACTGGAACATGGGATTGGAACCGATTGAAATTGGAATTTCACAAGTTTTATCCTATGCATTTCATTGTGATAGAAATATATATATATATATATATATATATATATATATATATATATATATATATATATATATATATATATATATATATATAACTTTTGGCCTCGTGAAGGAGAAATTATCGCTCAAGCTTGGGGGAGGCTTACATATATGATGCACGCATGCCCCAATCATGAGCTCTCAAGAGAAATTATTATTCAAAACTTTTATGCTCGGTTTTTTCATAATGATCAATCCATGCTCGATACTTTTTCTACTCATTCCTTTATGAAGAAAAATATTGAATTCAAATGGGGTCTTCTGGAAAGAACTAAACACAACTCTGAGGATTGGGAATTCAACAAGGACAAAGAGTCAGGCATAAAACTTGAGTTTGATTACATTCTAAACTTATGGAAACTGATGATTTTCATAAGTTTAGATCTAAACTTGGAATTGACTCAGAGATAGTAGCTTCGTTTCGTGAAACATTTGATACTCATGTTGATCTCCGTAAGGACAAGTGGTTTAAATTTCATCCACCTATTGAAGATATGTTTGAGGAACCTGTTATAGTTAAAGATGAAACAATTATCTATAATGTTGATCCAGTTGTGCCTACTCTTATATTGAGAAACCTTATTTCCCTGTTAGGATTAAGGAACATGCTAAAGCTTCAACTGTGGTTAATAACAGTAATATTAAAACATCTCGACCCTCTGAACAAATTAGTTTGGAACCTAATATTGCAATGGTTAAAGATCTTTTGGTTGATAATATTGATGGACATGTCATATATTTATGCGAGAAGGTAACTAAAATTGCTAAACTCGATCCTATAGATAGAAACAACCATATTATTCGCATGCCTGTTGTTTCTGTTAAAGTAGGAGATCATTGTTATAATGGTTTTTGTGATATGGGTGCTAGGTAAGTGCTAATCCTTTTACTTTATATGAAGAAGTCATGGATGATATTGCACCTGTTGAGATAGGGGACATTGATGTTACTATTAAGCTTGCAAATAGAGATACTATTTCATCGCTTGGGATTGTTAGAGATTTTGAAGTATTGTGTGGTAAGATAAAAAATCCTACAGATTTTCTTGTTCTTGGATCTCTACAAGATGATTTTTGTCCCATTGTTTTTGGTAGATGTTTTCCGAATACAGTTAATGCTAAGATTGATTGAACTAGGGAAAGGATCAGTGTTAATTTTGGTGACGTGTCTCATGAATTCAATTTCTCTGAATTTCATAGATAACCTCATGATAAAGAATTGTCTAGCAAAGATGAAATTATTGGTCTTTATTTTATTGACACACCTCCTACTGATCCGTTAAAACAATATTTGCTAGACCATGAGAATAATATGCATATGAATGAAAGAAATGAAATACTATTTAGGCAAGGACCTATCCTTAAACACAATTTGCCTATTGAAACTTTGGGATATCCTCTCCCACCTAAGAGTTATCCTATGTTTGGATTAAAGAAACAACCTGATACAATCAAATATCCTTATCTTGATGAAAGAAAGATATATCCTGTTATTGTCAATAGTAACCTTTCAGAGCATGAATAAAAGATATTGCTAAAAAATTCTGAGGAAGCATCGTGTCACTGTTGGATATACTATTCATGATATTAAGGGCATTAGTCCCAGTCTATGTTGGCACAAGATTAATATGGGGCCTTATGCCAAACCCGTTTGTTGATCATCAACGTCGTTTGAATCCTAAAATGAAGGATGTTGTAAGAAATGAAATATTAAAGCTTATGGAAGTAGGTATAATTTATCCTATAGCTGATAGTAGATGGGTAAGTCCTATTCATTGTGTTCCTGACAAAGAAGGTATAACCGTTGTTCCTAATGATAAAAATGAACTTATCCCACAACTAGTTATAGGATGGTAATTGATTTAAGGAATATAAAACAAAGCTACTAGGAAATATCACTATCCCTTGCCTTTTATTGAACAAACGTTAGAAAGATTATGTAAGTATACACACTTTTGCTTCATAGATGGTTAATCTGGTTTTTCTCAAATACCTATGTCAAAAGAATATCAAGAGAAAACTTCTTTTACTTGTCCTTATGTAACCTATGCTTATAGACGTATGCCTTTTGGTTTATGTAATGCACCTGCTACCTTTTAAATATGTATGACTGCTATATTCTCAAACTTTCATGAAATAATTGTCGAGGTATTCGTCGATGATTTTTCCGTTTACAGAACTTCTTTTGATGATTGCTTAAGCAACTTTGATCGAGTTTTGCAGAGATGTGAAGAAACTAATCTTGTCTTGAATTGGGAGCAGTGTCACTTTATGGTAAATGAATGTATAATACTTAGGCATAAGATTTCTGAATGAGGTATTGAAGTAGATAAAGCTAAAATTGATGCAATTGAGAAAATGCCATGTCCTAAAGATATTAAAGGTATAAGAAGCTTCCTTGGTCATGCTTGTTTCTATAGGAGGTTCATTAAAGACTTCTCTAAAAAATTTAGGCCTCTTACTAATGTTTTGCAAAAAGATATTCCATTTTTTATGATTATTTTGTAGAAGCCTTTGAAATACTTAAGGAAGCCTTAATTTATGCACCCATTGTTCAACCACCTGATTGGAGTCTACCCTTTGAAATTATCTGTGATGGTAGTGATTATGCTCTTGGTGCTATTTTAGTTCAAAGAGTTGGTAATAAATTGAATGTTATTCATTATGCTAATAAGACTCTAGACAGTGCTCAAAAAATTACGTTACTACTGAGATAGAATTTTTTCAGTTGTGTTTGCATGTCATAAATTCAGACCTTATATTATTGATACTAAAGTTACTATTCACATCAATCATGTTGCTACTAATTATCTTATGGAAAAGAAAGATGCTAAAACCAGACTAATTAGGTGGGTTCTATTATTACATAAGTTTTATTTCCATATTATCTATAGAAAAGGAGTTGAGAATCCTATAGCAGATAACTTGTCTAGGATGGAAAATGTTCTTGATGACCCACTGCATATTCATGATAGTTTTCCTAATGAGAAATTAGTAGTTATAAATGTGTCACGTAATAGTCCTTGGTATGCTGGCTATGCTAATTATATTGTTGCTAAATATATACCACATAGTTACACATACCAACAAAAGAAAAAGTGTTTCCTTGCTTTAAGACACTACTTTTGGGATGACCCGCATTTATATAAAGGAGTAGATGGTGTTATTAGATGTTGTGTACCTGAGTATGAATAGGAACAAATCCTACAGAAGTGTCACTCCGAGGAATATAGGGGGCACCATGCTGGAGACAGAACCGCACATAAGGCACTACAGTCTGGTTTTTATTGGCCTACTCTCTTGAAGGATGCATGTAAGTTTTTCCTATCTTGTGATGAATGTCAAAGAATTGGTAATATTGGTAGACGTCAGGAAATGCCTATGAACTATTCACTTCTTATTGAGCAATTTGATGTATGGGGCTGTGATTATATGGGACATTTTCCTTCCTCTAATGGGTATACACATATTCTAGTTGTTTTTTATTACGTTACTAAGTCGGAAGAAGATATTCCAACTAGTAGTGTTGATCACAAATCTTCTATTAAAATGCTTAACAAAGTTATTTTCCCAAGGTTTGGACTGCCTAGATATTTAATAACTGATGGTGGTTCACACTTTATTCATGGTGGATTCCATAAATTCCTACACAAATATGATGTAAACCATAGAATTGCATCACCTTATCATCCTCAGTCTAGTGGTCAAGTTGAATTGATGAATAGAGAAATAAAGTTAATTTTGCAAAAGACTTTAATAGATCCAGAAAGAATTGGTCTAAGAAACTTGATGATGCATTATGGGCTTATAACTCCTTACAAAAACCCTATGGGTATGTCTCCATATAAAATGGTATATGGAAAAGCATGCCATTTACCTCTTGAGTATAAGGCTTATTGGGTAATTAAAAAACTTAATTATGATTTCAAACATGCCGGTGAAAAGAGGTTATTCTATATTAGCTCTTTAGATGAATTGAGGACACAAGCTTATGAAAATGCCAAGTTGTTTAAAGAAAAATTTTAAAAGATGGCATGGCACCAGAAACGGGAATTTAAAGTAGGTTATCAAGTTATATTGTACAACTCTCGTTTCAGATTCTTTGCAAGGAAACTTATCTCTAAATGGAAAGGACCATATATCTCACTCTAGAGCCATTAATATCAACAATGTCGAAGGCACTAATCCAAGAGTGGTTAATGGGTAAATAATTAAACATTATATCTCAGGTACGCCCATTAATATTGAGACTGATAGTATTCATACAATGACATTGGAGGAGCACGTAAAAGATATCTTCCGGAATGCTCTAGAACCCTGAAAAGAAGTAGGTACGTGGTACGGTAAATAAATTGACTCCGAAAGTTCCATAAAAAATACTTTTGTTTGTTTTGGAATATATAAAAAATAGGAAAATAATAAACAATCAGGAAAGTGCACGTGGAAGTGACGAGCTCGGGGGCACTCCCTACCCCCGAGGGCGCGCTGTGCGAGCTTGTGGCTCCCTCGTGGACTTTCTCGACTCCGTTTTCTTCCAGATACTTGTTCTGCACGGGAAAAATTCATTATTTATACTCCATGTTGTTTCGACCACCGTATTGCAAGTTTTCCTCTGTTCTTGTTTCGAGCTATTTTCTAATAGATCTAGGTCACCTTGGCGCCTCCAAGTTCGTCCAAGGACAAGTTCTATGAGAAGGTGTTCAAGACCTACCTTCCGGACGTGATGAAACACCCTCAAGCCATTGAGATGAGTGACGGGGTGCTTCACATTCGGGACGTTCAAGGGCCCAAGAAGGAAGGACGTGAGATGGCCAGGCTCAAACTATAGAGCAGGAGATCAACAAGTGCCAAGGGTCGGTGAAGCACAGTCTTAGCACTTACTACTCCATGATCACAACATTCATCCACGAGCACAAAGTGGAAAACAAGGATATTGGGGATGCCATCTTCAAGGTCAATGAGAAAGATTGATCATCTTCAGGCACAAATTTATGACTTGCAAAACAATTTTTTTTAGAATGAAGTCAAGTTTAAAGGTATGAGTTTAGCTGCAAATTTCAGGACTCCGGAGACACATTTATCCTTTTATGATGGAGATCCTATGCCTTGGAAGATGGAGGACAATCCTACGACCTCATCACTGACACGTCCATTTTGCATCATGTTTTCCTACTGTTATTTATAATGTTTTTAATCAATATAACACTTTGTGGAGTAATTCCAATGCCTTTTCTCTAATAATATGCAAGGTTTACACAAAGAGGAAGATTACTAGCAGCTGGAATTTTGGACCTGAAAAGTTATGTTAGAGATACCTATTATTCAAATCTCCAAATGAGCTGAAAATTTATGGAGATTTATTTTGGAATATATAAAAAATATTGGAGAAAAGAAATACCAGAGGGGGCCACCGAGGTGCCCATTAGGCACCAGGGCGCACCTGTTGGGGAACGTAGCAGAAATTCAAAATTTTCTACGCATCACCAAGATCAATCTATGGAGATTCTAGCAACAAGAGGAAAGGAGAGTGCATCTACATACCCTTGTAGATCGCTAAGCGGAAGCGTTCATGAGAACGGGGCTGAAGGATTCGTACTCGTTGTGATCCAAATCACCGGAGATCCTAGTGCGAGCAGACGGCACCTCCGCGTTCAACACACGTACAGCCGGTGGCGTCTCCCATGCCTTGATCCAGCAAGGAGAGAGGAGAGGTTGAGGAAGACTCCATCCAGCAGCAACACAATGGCGTGGTGGTGGTGGAGGCGTGGCAATCCCGCAGGCCGCCAAGCACCAAGGGGAGGAGGAGGAGGAGGAGGGGGCTGCACCAAGAGGAGAAGTTCTCATGTGTTGGGCAGCCCCAAAACCTCAAGTATATATAGGGGGAAAGGCGGCGCCCCTTTGGGGTTCCACCCCAAGGGGTGCGGCCAGCCCTAGATGTGACTTGGGGCGGCCAGGGGGAGGAGTGCCTCCCAAGTCAAGTGGAGGCCCTCCCCTTAGGGTTTCCCCTTCCCATGCGCATGGGCCTTGGGGGCTGGTGCCCCTGGCCCATTAAGGCTAGGGCGCCCCCTACAGCCCATGCTACTGTATTGGACGTGGTGGAACAATTTCCGGACCTCCAGGACCCCTCACGGAATCCTCCGGAACCTTCAGAAGCTTCCGGTACAATCTGAAAAACCCAAACTTTTAGGAACCCGAACAACAACTTTCCATATATAAATCTTTACCTCCAGACCATTCCGGAACTCGTCGTGGCGTCAGGGATCTCATCAGGACTCGAACAACATTCGGTAACCACATACAAACTTCCTTTATAACCCTAGCGTCATCGAACCTTAAGTGTGTAGACCCTACGGGTTCGGGAGACATGTAGACATGACCGAGGCGTTCTCGGTCAATAACCAACAGCGGGATCTGGATACCCATGTTGGCTCCCACATGTTCCACGATGATCTCATCGGATGAGCCACGATGACAAGGACTCAATCGATCCGTATACAATTCCCTTTGTCTAGCGGTATTGTACTTGCCGAGATTCGATCATCGGTATCCGATACCTTTTTCAATCTCGTTTCCGCAAGTCTCTTTACTCGTTCCGTAACACATCATCCGTGATCAACCCCTTGGTCACATTGTGCACATATGATGATGTCCTACCGAGTGGGCCCAGAGATACCTCTCCGTTTACGGAGTGACAAATCCAGTCTCGATTCGTGCCAACCCAAGACACTTTCGGAGATACTGTAGTGCACCTTTATAGCCACCCGATTCGTTGTGACGTTTGGTACACCCAAAGCATTCCTACGGTATCCGGAGTTGCACAATCTCATGGTCTAAGGAAAGGATACTTGACATTAGAAAAGCTTTAGCATATGAACTACGGTCTTTGTGCTAGGCTTAGGATTGGGTCTTGTCCATCACATCATTCTCCTAATTATGTGATCCGTTATCAATGACATCCAATGTCCATGGTCGAAAGCGTAACCATCTATTGATTAACGAGCTAGCCATCTAGAGGCTTACTAGGGACTTGGTGTTGTCTATGTACCCACACATGTATCTGAGTTTCCTATCAATACAATTATAGCATGGATAATAAACGATTATCATGAACAAGGAAATATAATAATAACTAATTTATTATTGCCTCTAGGGCATATTTCCAACAGTCTCCCACTTGCACTAGAGTCAATAATCTAGTTCACATCGTCATGTGATTAACACTGATAGGTCACATCGCCATGTGACCAACATCCAAAGAGTATACTACTGTCATTAAACTAGTTCACATCATCATGTGATTAAGACTCAATGAGTTCTAGGGTTTGATCATGTTTTGCTTGTGAGAGAGGTTTTAGTCAACGGGTCTGTAACATTCAGATCCGTATGTAGTTAGCAGTTCTCTATGTCATATTGTAAATGTTGCTTCCACACTCCACTTGAAGCTATTCCAAATGGTTGCTCCACTATACGTATCCGGTTTGCTACTCAGAGTCATTCGGATAGGTGTTAAAGCTTGCATCGACATAACCCTTTACATCAAACTCTTTATCACCTCCATAATCGAGAAACATATCCTTATTCCTCTAAGGATAGTTTTGACCGCTGTCCAATGATCCGTTCCTGGATCATTCTTGTACTCCTTGACTGATTCATGGCAAGGCACACTTCCGGTGCGGCACACAGCATAGCAAACTATAGAGCCTACGTCTAAAGCATAGGGGACGACCTTCGTCCTTTCTCTCTTTTCTGCCGTGGTCGAGCTTTAAGTCTTAACTTCATACCTTGCATCTCAGGCAAGAACTCCTTCTTTGACTGATCCATCTTGAACACTTTCAAGATTATGTCAAGGTATATGCTCATTTGAAAGTACCATTAAGCGTTTTTTATCTATCCTTATAGATCTTGATGCTCAATGTTCAAGTAGCTTATTCCAGGTTTTCTATTTGAAAAACACCTTTCAAATAACCCTATATGCTTTCTAGAAATTCTACATCATTTCTGATCATCAATATGTCAACAACATATACTCATCAGAAATTCTATAGTGCTCCCACTCACTTCTTTGGAAATACAAGTTTCTCATAAACTTTGTATAAACCTAAAATATTTGATCATCTTATCAAAGTGCACATTCCAACTCCGAGATGCTTACTCCAGTCCATCGAAGGATCGCTAGAGCTAGCATACCTTTTAGCATCCTTAGGATCGACAAAACTTTCTGATTGTATCACATACAACCTTTCCTTACGGCGGTAAGGAAACTCATTTTACATCCATCGCTAGATTTCATAAATGCAGCTCGTGCTAACATGATTCCGACGGACTTAAGCATCGCTACGGATGAGAAAATCTCATCGTAGTCAACTCCTTGAACTTGTGAAAACTCTTCGCCACAAGTCGAGCTTCATAGCGGTGACATTACCGTCCACGTCCGTCTTCTTCTTAAAGATCCATTCATCTCAATGGCTTGCCGCTCATCGGGCAAGTCCACCAAAGTCCATGCTTTGTCCTGATACATGGATCCTATCTCGGATTTCATGGCTTCTAACCATTTGTCAGAATTTGGGCCCACCACTGCTTCTCCATAGCTCGTAGGTTCATTGTTGTCTAGCAACATGACCTTCAAGACAGGATTGCGTACCACTCTGAAGTAGTACGCATCCTTGTCACCCTACGAGGTATGTTAGTGACTTGATCCAAAACTTCATGATCATTATCATAAGCTTCTACTTCAATTGGTGTAGGTGCCACAGGAACAACTTCCTATGTCCTGCTACACACTAGTTGAAGTGACGGTTCAATAACCTCATCAAGTCTCTACCATCCTCCCACTCAACTTTTCGAGACGAACTTTTCCTCGAGAAAGGACCCGATTCAAGAAACAATTACTTTTGCTTCCGGATCTTGAGATAGGAGGTATACCCAACTGTTTTGGGTGTCCTATGAAGATGCATTTTATCCGCTTTGGGTTCGAGCTTATCAACCTGAAACTTTTCATATAAGCGTCGCAGCCCCAAACTTTTAAGAAACGACAACTTGGGTTTCTCCAAACCACAGTTCAAACGGTGTTGTCTTAATAGAATTACGTGGTGCCCTATTAAAGTGAGTGCGGTTGTCTCTAATGCCTAACCCATGAACGATAGTGGTAATTCGATAAGAGACATCATGGTACGCACCATATCCAATAGGGTGCAACTATGATGTTCGGACACACCATCAAACTATGGTGTTCCAGGCGGTATTAATTGTGAAACAATTTCCACAATGTCTTAATTGTGTGCCAAAGCTCGCAACTCAGATACCCATCTCTATGATCATATCATAGACATTTTATCCTCTTGTCATGATGATCTTCAACTTCTCTCTGAAATTACTTGAACCATTCAATAATTCAAACTTGTGTTCATCAAGTAAATATACTCAACATCTACTTGAATCATCTGTGAAGTATAACGATATTCACTGCATGCCTCAGCACTCATTGGACTACACACATCAAAATGTGTTACTTCCAACAAGTTGCTATCTTGTTCCATTTTACTGAAAAACGAGGCTTTTAGTCATCTTGCCCATGTGGTATGATTTGCATATCTCAAGTGATTCAAAATCAAGTGAGTTCAAACGATCCATCTGCATGGAGTTTCTTCATGCGTATACACCAATAGACATGGTTCGCATGTCTCAAACTTTTCAAAAACGAGTGAGTCCAAAGATCCATCAACATGGAGCTTCTTCATGCGTTTTATACCAATATGACTTGCATGGCAGTGCCACAAGTAAGTGGTACTATCATTACTATCATATATTTTTGGCATGAAAATGTGTATTACTACGATCGAGATTCAATAAACCATTTCTTTAGGTGCAAGACCATTGAAGGTGTTATTCAAATAAATAGAGTAACCATTATTCTCCTTAAATGAATAACCGTATTGCAATAGACATAATCCAATCATGTCTATGCTCAACGCAAACACCAAATGACAATTATTCAGGTTTAATACTAATCTTGATGGTAGAGGGAGCGTGCGATGTTTGATCACATCAAACTTGGAAACACTTCAATACATATCGTCGACTCACCTTTAGCTAGTCTCCGTTTATTCCGTAGCTTTTGTTTCGAGTTACTAACACTTAGCAACCGAACCGGTATCTAATACCCTGGTGCTACTAGGAGTACTAGTAAAATACACAATAACTTAATGTATATCCAATATACTTCTATCGACCTTGCCAGCCTTCTTATCTACCAAGTATCTAGGGTAATTCTGCTCCAGTGGCTGTTCCCCTTATTGCAGAAGCGCTTAGTCTCGGGTTTGGGTTCAACCTTGGGTTTCTTCACTAGAGCAGCAACTTGTTTTGCCGTTTCATGAAGTATCCCATGTTTCCCTTGCCCTTCTTGAAACTAGTGGTTTTACCAACCATCAACAATTGATGCTCCTACTTGACTTCTACTTTCGCGGTGTCAAACATCGCGAACACTTCAAGGATCATCATATCTATCCCTGATATGTTATAGTTCATCACGAAGCTCTAGTAGCTTGGTGGCAATGTCTTTGGAGAAACATCACTATCTCATCTGGAAGATCAACTCCCACTCGATTCAAGTGATTGTTGCACTCAGACAATCTGAGCACAAGCTCAACGATTGAGCTTTTCTCCCTTAGTTTGCAGGCTAAGAAAATTGTCGGAGGTCTTATACCTTTTGACGTGGGCACAAGCCTGAAATCCCAATTTCAGCTCTCGAAACATCTCATATGTTCCGCGACATTTCGAAAATGTCTTTCGTGCCTCAACTCTAAACCGTTTAAGCGAACTATCACGTAGTTATCAAAGCGTGTATGTCCGATGTTCGCAACATCCACAAAGCGGCGTTTGGGGTTCAGCACACGAGTGGTGCATTAAGGACATAAGCTTTCTCTGTCCGCATAATTGCTACTTTCAACTTTCAACTATATTTACTCTAGGAACATATCTAAGCAGTGGAACTAAAGCGCAAGCTTACGACATAATTTGCAAAAGGTCTTTTGACTATGTTCAAGATAATTAAGTTCATCTTATGAACTCCCACTCAGATAGACATCCTCTCGGTCATCTAAGTGATTACATGATCCGAGTCAACTAGGCCGTGTCCGATCATCACGTGAGACGGACTAGTCATCATCGGTGAACATCTTCATGTTGATCGTATCTACTATCGACTCATGCTCGACCTTCGGTCTCGTGTTCGAGGCCATGTCCGTACATGCTAGGCTCGTCAAGTTAACCCTAAGTGTATTGCGTGTGTTCGAGGCCATGTCTGTACATGCTAGGCTCGTCAACACCGTTGTATGTGAGCGTAAGAATCCATCACACCCGATCATCACGTGGTGCTTAGAAGCGACGAACTTTAGCAACGGTGCACAGTTAGGGGAGAACACTTCTTGAAATTGTTGTAAGGGATCATCTTATTTACTACCGTCATTCTAAGTAAACAAGATGCATAAACATAATAAACATCACATGCAATTATATAGTAGTGACATGATATGGCCAATATCATATAGCTCCATTGATTTCCATCTTCGGGGCTCCATGATCATCATCGTCACCGGCATGACACCATGATCTCCATCATCATGATCTCCATCATCGTGTCTTCATGAAGTTGTCTCGCCAACTATTACTTCTACTACTATGGCTACGGTTAGCAATAAAGTAAAGTAATTACATGGCGTTGTTTAATGACACGCAGGTCATACAATAAATAAAGACAACTCCTATGGCTCCTGCCGGTTGTCATACTCATCGACATGCAAGTCGTGAATCCTATTACAAGAACATGATCAATCTCATACATCACATATCATTCATCACATTCTTCTTGGCCATATCACATCACATAGCATACCCTGCAAAAACAAGTTAGGCGTCCTCTAATTGTTGTTTGCATGTTTTACGTGGCTGCTATGGGTTTCTAGCAAAACGTTTCTTACCTACGCAAAACCACAACGTGATATGCCAATTGCTATTTACCCTTCATAAGGACCCTTTTCACGAATCCGTTCCGACTAAAGTGGGAGGCGGCACCGCTAGCCACCTTATGCACCAAGTGCATGTCGGTCGATGGAACCTGTCTCACGAAGAAATGCGTGTAAGGTCGGTCCGGCCGCTTCATCCCACAATACCGTCGAACCAACATTGGACTAGTAACGGCAAGCATATTGAACAAAATCAACACCCACAACTACTTTGTGTTCTACTCGTGCAAAGAATCTACATAATAGACCTAGCTCATGATGCCTTTGTTGGGGAGCGTGGCAGAAATTCAAAATTTCTCACGCATCACCAAGATCAATCTATGGAGATTCTAGCAACAAGAGGAAAGGAGAGTGCATCTACATACCCTTGTAGATCTCTAAGCGGAGCGTTCATGAGAACAGGGCTGAAGGAGTCGTACTCGTCGTGATCCAAATCACCGGAGATCCTAGTGCGAGCAGACGGCACCTCGCGTTCAACACACGTACAGCCGGTGGCGTCTCCCATGCCTTGATCCAGCAAGGAGAGAGGGAGAGGTTGAGAAGACTCCATCCAGCAGCAACACAACGCCGTGGTGGTGGTGGAGGAGCATGGCAATCCCGCAGGGCTTCGCCAAGCACCAAGGGAGAGGAGGAGGAGGAGAGGCAGGGCTGCACCAAGAGGAGAAGTTCTCATGTGTTGGGCAGCCCCAAAACCTCAAGTATATATAGGGGGAAAGAGGGGCTGCGCCCCCTTTAGGGTTTCCCACCCCAAGGGGTGCGGCCAGCCCTAGATGTGACTTGGGGGGCGGCCAAGGGGGGGAGGAGTGCCTCCCAAGTCAAGTGGAGGCCCTCCCCCTTAGGGTTTCCCCCTTCCCATGCGCATGGGCCTTGGGGGGGCTGGTGCCCCTGGCCCATTAAGGCTAGGGCGCCCCCCTACAGCCCATGCTACTGTATTGGACGTGGTGGAACAATTTCCGGACCTCCGGACCCCTCCGGAATCCTCCGGAACCTTCTGGAAGCTTCCCGGTACAATACCGAAAAAACCCGAACTTTTTCCGGAACCCGAACAACAACTTTCCATATATAAATCTTTACCTCCGGACCATTCCGGAACTCCTCGTGACGTCCGGGATCTCATCCGGGACTCTGAACAACATTCGGTAACCACATACAAACTTCCTTTATAACCCTAGCGTCATCGAACCTTAAGTGTGTAGACCCTACGGGTTCGGGAGACATGTAGACATGACCGAGACGTTCTCCGGTCAATAACCAACAGCGGGATCTGGATACCCATGTTGGCTCCCACATGTTCCACGATGATCTCATCGGATGAACCACGATGACAAGGACTCAATCGATCCCGTATACAATTCCCTTTGTCTAGCGGTATTGTACTTGCCCGAGATTCGATCATCGGTATCCCAATACCTTGTTCAATCTCGTTTCCGCAAGTCTCTTTACTCGTTCCGTAACACATCATCCCGTGATCAACCCCTTGGTCACATTGTGCACATTATGATGATGTCCTACCGAGTGGGCCAGAGATACCTCTCCGTTTACGGAGTGACAAATCCAGTCTCGATTCGTGCCAACCCAATGACACTTTCGGAGATACCAGTAGTGCACCTTTATAGCCACCCGATTACGTTATGACGTTTGGTACACCCAAAGCATTCCTACGGTATCCGGAGTTGCACAATCTCATGGTCTAAGGAAAGGATACTTGACATTAGAAAAGCTTTAGCATACGAACTACGATCTTTGTGCTAGGCTTAGGATTGGGTCTTGTCCATCACATCATTCTCCTAATGATGTGATCCCGTTATCAATGACATCCAATGTCCATGGTCAGGAAACTGTAACCATCTATTGATTAATGAGCTAGCCATCTAGAGGCTTACTAGGGACTTGGTGTTGTCTATGTACCCACACATGTATCTGAGTTTCCTATCAATACAATTATAGCATGGATAATAAACGATTATCATGAACAAGGAAATATAATAATAACTAATTTATTATTGCCTCTAGGGCATATTTCCAACAGCACCTACCCTGTGGCGCGCCCTGGTGGGTAGTGGGCCCCCTGGCCAGCCTCCGGTGACCATCATCTCGCATATAAGGTCATTTGGCCGAGAGAAAAATAAAGAGAGGACATTCGGGACGGAGCACCGTCGTCTTAAAGCGGAATTTGGGCAGGAGCACTTTTGTTCTCCAGCGGAGTGATTCCGATGGGGATACTTCCCTCCGGGAGGGGAAATCAAAGCCATCGTCATCACCAATAACCCTCTCATCATGGGAGAGCCAATCTTCATCAACATCTTCACCAGCACCTTCTCCTCTCAAAACCCTAGTTCATCTCTTGTGTTCAATCTTTGTAACAAAACCACAGATTGGTACCTGTGGGTGACGAGCAGTGTTGATTAGATCTTGTAGTTGATGCTAGCCGGTTTATTTGGTGAAACATTATATGTTTAGGTCTATTATGCTATTCAATACCCCTCTAATCTTGAGCATGAATATGTTGTGTGAGTAGTTACTTTTTTTCTAGAGGACATGGGAGAAGTCTTGTCACCACTAATCATGTGAATGTGATAGTCGTTCGATATTTTAATGGTATGTACGTTGTGATTCCCTTAGTGGTGCTATGTGAACGTCGACTACATGAAACCTCACCATATTTGGGCATAAGGGAATGTATTGTGGAGTAGTTATTATATGATGGGTTGCTATAGTGACAGAAGCATAAACCCTAGTTTATGCGCTATTCCGTAAGGGTTGATTTGGATCCATATGTTTAATGCTATGGTTAAATTTTATCTTAATTCTTCTTTCGTAGTTGCATATGCTTGCGAGACAGGCTAATCATAAGTGGGAGGCTTATTCAAGTAAGAACAACACCCAAGCACTGGTCCACCAACATATCAAATTGTCAAAGTAGCGAACACGAATCAAACCAACATGACGAAAGTGACTGGATGAAATTCGTGTGTGTCCTCAAGAATGATGTGCTTATTATAAGAGACCATTCCATCATGTCATTTGCTATTAAAAGGATTGTCCTACCTTGCTGCACTTTTATTACCATTACTGTTACTTGCTCGTTAGAAACTATCTTGCTATCACTACAAGAAATATGTCAACTTGTGACCACCACTATTGGTCACTGAAAGGTCACTGTTTTCAATTTGTGACCTTTTTGTGACCAAAAACATAAGGTCAAAAGCTGAGGGTCGTTAACTGACTATAGCGACCTTCTCTGTGAGAAGGTCGTAGACGTTTGCGACCAAAATATTCCAACTGTGGCGTTTTGGTCACTAGCAACCTCCCCAGGCCACGTAGGCATCCAGCGTGGCAAGCTGATGTGGCATAAGATTCAGCCCGGTCCAATTCAGTTTTCTACATGGGCCTAGCCCAACAATTCGGCCTTTTTAATGTATTTTTTTCTTGTTAATTTTCGCTAGCTACATGGGCTTGGGCCATTAATTCGGCCTTTTTTGCTTTCTGAGGTGCAGCCTCTTCACATTCTACACATTTTTTATTTTCGGGTTTTCTTTTTTTTTTTGTTACATTCAAATTTCAGATTATTGTAGTCAACTGGATGCACATTGTCAGATTCTTCACTAGGTCCCAGACATCAGGTTTTAATTTTTCACAACTTGTAACTCAATGATATACCAATCAGAGAACACATTTTAAATAAATACAAATAACAACCAAATCACCGATGTATCAATCAAGTTTATTACATTCCGCCAATCACAATATAACCATACAATATTACACCAATCACAATATAGCCCTCTACAGATAAAACACTCAACAAGTACAGGCACATCTCCAACACCTTAGCGCCTTCAACCTGCAAAACATCACATCCAGCCACATATTAACGATCAAATCAATTCACCCCTTGAAGCCCTGGTAGGTGACGACGATGTGATAGTGGTGGAAGCCGCCGCCGAGGCCGATGGCGCCTGCGGTGTCCTCATCGTCATCGAAGGCGATGACGACGGACGGGTCAGCGTCGAAGCAGGTGCGCTGCAGGCCACATCATCATATTTGAGCATTAATATTTCTGTATTACTACACAAGAACTACATCACTAGGAGTACACAGCAACTAGTAGCAGAACACCAATATCATCAGCAACATGAGTATAACAAGCATCTTGCTTTACTGGGATAAAGTGACACAGCAGAATTACTAGGATACAGTGACACAGCAGCAATAAGATAACATATTATGTGCTACAGGCTGACATTTCCAAAGTGGCACGTTTGATATGCTAAGGACTTGTTGATCTAATCCAGGTTTTGTTTTACAAATTAGTCTTGCTGTAAATTCAGGTAGTGTTCAAGTTATAAACAGTTTCTTTTTACTTGCCATCTTTGTTTCTTCTCCGTGACATTTAGTAGCACATAGGAGTATATCCTGCTGTGCCTATGCATTGCAAGAGCCAAACCAATACTAAATATTATTGCAAACCTAACATACTTGAACAACTTGGTCAGGGCAAGAACAGACCTGATGAGCTCTGAAGTTGAACGAATGGTGAACGAGCCCAGCCATGGCCACCTTCTTCGTCTTGTCCAAAAACAGAATAATCCATGATTAGATGATTGAAATAGCTCAAGAAACAAGAACACAGAGCGTGCAGTGTATGGTTAAGAGGAGAAGGGGGCATACTGGGCTGACCTCGTTGGCGTGCTTCTTTCCGCGCACGAGTCCATGGCGCGGGGGCGGGGTAAGGCTCCTCGATGCTGGCGCTGGAGACAACGCTGCTGCCCTGCTCGCCGGCATAGCCGCTGCTGCTGGGGCTGGGCTCTGCACTAAGATGGGTGTAAACAAAACAACGTCAACAAATGCATCCAAGGAGTATAGATGCAGATTTGTACCAGCTGACATGATGCATACAACTAATCTACAAATGGCTAGCTGTTATGATAGGCTAATCTGCAACAACTAATCTATGCCATGTCTATGCCATATCTTTACAACCAACCATTCATTCCAGCAATATATTACAACCATGTCAAGCAAGCAAACATTTTACTTCTGAAGATAGGAAACCCAGATCAGCACCTTCATCGTGACCACAAGCTTGACTTGGGTATGCATACTGCAAAAACAAAGGGCATTTGATTAGACGAAGGAAAATAGCAGTTTAAATCAGCTAATTATATTCTGTAGCACATAATTTAGTTAACAAAATCACATCTGAACTCTGACGCTCTGTCTCTGGCAATTAACTCCAGTTTCCATCCTATCTCAAGCATCATTCAAAAATATTTTTTAACGAACACAATTGTTATAAGTACCTCTTACAATGGATACCACAAACCTGTATCCATATTGTTCAATCCCAGGAGAACTGGCTACGATTGACAACATAAAAACTAAAACATGCAGGACACAGACACACGCACACAGATAGACACATAAATGCGTAATCAGAATCAACTATCCTATACCACTGGATAGTTCAGCCCCTGCCCGCTTCTTAAAAACTGGTTATATCAAGTGCTAAGTTGTCTAGAAACTGTGGATTAAGATGAACAATACAAAAGACTATCTACCCCAGCATTAGCACCAGGTCCAGAAAACAGCACCCCGCCCCAGCAGGCGCAGAAATTGGTGTTTGCATTATATCTCCAACGGCAACGGGTGCCGTAACCATGCAGCATTGTGCAGATGCAAGTGAGGCCAGACGTAAGCACGCAAGAGCAGACCCGGATGCTTTAAGAATTACTTGATGTACGCGTGCAGATGCAAAGTATGAATTACTTGATTTAAGAATTCATTAAGTGACTTTGGCATAGAAATAACAGGGAACCGGCCATAGAGATACACCACGGAAACAGACATGTTTCTAGAAAGGCAGAACAAAGTTAGATATGTGGACAGTCATCTCTGAAAAGAGATTGTACATGGTACATAAACAATAAAACAGGGGTGCAAATTAACAGAGTTGAACTAGTTGTAGAAAAAGCAAACAGACTGAATTCGGCATGAGAATTAGTGGTTCTGGGCATTAGCTGACCTCCTCATCATTAGCTTGGGGTTGGGAGACATGGGGGCTTGGGAGGGGGTGTTACCGAGCGAGGTGCACTGCGTGATGACGACGACCTCCTCCCGCGAGACGCCGGCGGCCGCCGCCAGTCCCCACAGCTGGAGCGGCAGGGCCAGCCGTCCGTCATCCATGAAGCGCCGCCACGGTCGTGGGACGCCATGGACCCGGACCTGATCGAATCGCTTTGCAACCCTGCGTGAGGAAGAAAATGGCAGCGTTAGGGAAGGGAAGGGAAAGGAGGAAGAGCAGATCAAGAGGGGTGGGGTGACCTTGATGGCAGAGCGAGTTCATGGCGGCGCTGGCCTCTCCTTCCTGATTTGAGGAGGGAGGAGACGGGTCATGGCGTCTGGGGCATGCGTCCGCACCGTAATCCCGATGGGATCTACACGAGGCCGCCGCCGCCTCCCCGGCCAGGGCGGCGGGTCACCTCCACGAAAGGAGACAGAGACGGAGCCGGAGCGGACATGGATGGGACTCGGACGCGCGGCGGAGGTGGTTGCCGAGGCGGGCACGGAGACGGGGTGGGTCACCGGGATTCATGGCGTGGTGGAGGCACCGTGAGTAGGGGAGGAGGAGAGGGCGAGGGAAGGAGGGCGCCGCCGCCGGCGACGGGAAGCGAGAGAGAGAGGGAGGCGGCGTCGATCTGGATCGGGGAGAGAGAGAGAGAGAGGGAGGCGGCGGACGGGTGGAAGGGAGGAGAGGTGAGTGAGGTAGGGTTTGGTGCGGTGGGAGCGGTGGGGGCATTGCGGAAGGAGGCCGGGCACGGGAAGGAGGTGGCAGCAATGGCGGCGAGGGAGGAGATAGGCGGCGGCGGGTGGGTTCTCGGGGAGAGGGGGAGAGAGATCTGGATGGAGTGAGGGCTGCTAGGGTTTGGGTTGGGGGAGAGAGACCTGAGAGGTGAGTGAGAGCCGTTGGATCCGTGGGATCTGGACGGTTCAGATCGGCTACATTGGAGTGATCCGTGGGAAGAGCCCTGATTGGTTCAGAAATTTTATGATTTAAAATAGTTTTTAAGTACTAAAACTAGGAGGTTTTGTGAAGCTGCTATCAAAAATATTTTCCAAAATGGCACAACTAGATTTATCACTCAATTTAGACCATATTTTATGGATGATCACAAATTTGCATGCATTTCTTATCTTTCTAGCTATTTTTAATCATTTTTGGAGTGCCCGAAATGAAGTTTTTTTTGAAGGAACTACCAAATAATTGTAGTAAAAATGGATCAAATAAATTTTATAAAATACTAGGCCATGTTTAATGCACAGTTGACCAAATGGTTGGGTGTCAAAAGCTTTGATCCACCTCTCGTGAAAAGGACAAATTTCTGCCGGTTCAGGTGGAGGCGGGTCAAATTTGAACTTCAGCTGCCTCATAGTTTGCTATTTATTTTTTCCAAAAATCATTTCTAGGTACATAAGTATCTATTTAATCAGAGAAACATCAAAAAAATTCCAAGATTCAACCACTAGGTAGGAACGGTCAAGCCCGCCGTTTTGACCGCATTTTGAAACGGGCATAAAAAATTCAAAAAAAAACAAAAAATTGGGAAACCTTCGCATTGTGTCATTATATGTGGCCAAGTTCCCAGGAAAAATAACAAACTTGTAATACGGTAATTATTTTAAAAAAGTGTTCTCAGAAATGAGCTATCATGCGTGAAGATTCATGGCTTTCAAGCCAAATGCTCAATCTTATGGCCACATTCATGGCATAGTTTGTTCAAATGATCTCATATTGTGCACAAGGGTACATCTTGGAATTCCAAACAATGTTGCATAAGGAAGTTTTCATTTTTTTTCACGGAAATTTCATTTTTCATTTTCCGAGTGCCCAAAAGGAGGTTTTTTTGTGAAGGAACTACCAAATAATTGTTGCAAAAATTGACCAAATCAATTTTATAAAATACTAGGCCATTTTTAATGCACAATTGACAAAATGGTAGGGTGCAAAAAGTTTTGATCCACCTCTCGTGAAAAAGACAAATTTCTGCCGATTCAGTTGGAAGCGGGTCAAATTTGAACTGCAGCTGCCTCATAATTTGCTATTTATTTTTTCAAAAAATCATTTCTAGGTACATAAGTATCTATTTAATCAGAGAAACATCAAAAAATTTCCAAGATTCAACCACTAGGTAGGAACGGTCCAGCCCGCCGTTTTGACCGCATTTTGAAACGGGCATAAAAAATTCAAAAAAAATCTAAATTGGGAAACCTTCGCATTGTGTCATTATATGTGGCCAAGTTCCCAGGAAAAATAACAAACTTCTAATACGGTAATTATTTTAAAAAAGTGTTCTCAGAAATGAGCTATCATGCGTGAAGATTCATGGCTTTCAAGCCAAATGATCAATCTTATGGCCACATTCATGGCATAGTTTGTTTAAATGATCTCATATTGTGCACAAGGGTACATCTTGGAATTCCAAACAATGTTGCCTCAGGAAGTTTTCATTTTTTTTGCACGGAAAATTCATTTTTCATTTTCCGAGAGCCAAAAAGGAGGTTTTTTTGTGAAGGAACTACCAAATAATTGTTGCAAAAATGGACCAAATCAATTTTATAAAATACTAGGCCATTTTTAATGCACAATTGACAAAATGTTAGGGTGCAAAAAGTTTTGATCCACCTCTCGTGAAAAAGACAAATTTCCGCCGATTCAGTTGGAAGCGGGTCAAATTTGAACTGCAACTGCCTCATAATTTGCTATTTATTTTTTCCAAAAATCATTTCTAGGTACATAAGTATCTATTTAATCAGAGAAACATCAAAAAAATTCCAAGATTCAACCACTAGGTAGGAACGGTCAAGCCCGCCGTTTTGACCGCATTTTGAAACGGGCATAAAAAATTCAAAAAAAATCAAAAAATTGGGAAACCTTCGCATTGTGTCATTATATGTGGCCAACTTCCCAGGAAAAATATCAAACTTGTAATACAGTAATTATTTTAAAAAAGTGTTCTCAGAAATGAGCTATCATGCGTGAAGATTCATGGCTTTCAAGCCAAATGATCAATCTTATGGCCACATTCATGGCATAGTTTGTTCAAATGATCTCATATTGTGCACAAGGGTACATCTTGGAATTCCAAACAATGTTGCCTAAGGAAGTTTTCATTTTTTTTTTGCACGAAAAATTCATTTTTCATTTTCCGAGTGCCCAAAAGGTGGTTTTTTTGTGAAGGAACTACAAAATAATTGTTGTAAAAATGGATCAAATCAATTTTATAAAATAATAGGCCATGTTTAATGCACAGTTGACCAAATTGTTGGGTGTCAAAAGCTTTGATCCACCTCTCATGAAAAGGACAAATTTCTGCCGGTTCAGTTGGAGGCGGGTCAAATTTGAACTGCAGCTGCCTCATAGTTTGCTATTTATTTTTTCCAAAAATCATTTCTCGGTAAATAAGTATCTACTTAATCAGAGAAACATCAAAAAATTTCCAAGATTCAACCACTAGGTAGGAACGGTCAAGCCCGCCGTTTTGACCGCATTTTGAAACGTCCATAAAAAATTCAAAAAAAATCAAAAAATTGGGAAACCTTCGCATTGTGTCATTATATGTGGCCAAGTTCCCAGGAAAAATAACAAACTTGTAATACTGTAATTATTTTAAAAAAATGTTCTCAGAAATGAGCTATCATGCGTGAAGATTCTTGGCTTTCAAGCCAAATGATCAATCTTATGGCCACATTCATGGCATAGTTTGTTCAAATGATATCATATTGTGCACAAGGGTACATCTTGGAATTCCAAACAATGTTTCCTAAGGAAGTTTTCATTTTTTTGCACGGAAAATTCATTTTTCATTTTCCGAGTGCCCAAAAGGTGGTTTTTTTGTGAAGGAACTACAAAATAATTGTTGTAAAAATGGATCAAATCAATTTTATAAAATAATAGGCCATGTTTAATGCACAGTTGACCAAATTGTTGGGTGTCAAAAGCTTTGATCCACCTCTCATGAAAAGGACAAATTTCTGCCGGTGAAAAAGACAAATTGTCGTCGATTCAGCTGGAAGCGGGTCAAATTTGAACTGCAGCTGCCTCATAGTTTGCTCTTTATTTTTTCCAAAAATCATTTCTAGGTAAATAAGTATCTATTTAATCAGAAATACATGGTTTGATGGCGAGACATCGAGGTTTGGACGGTGGCCGAGGGCCCAACTCTAGAGCGCGAAGCTCAAGATGCCCTTGGCGTGGTCACCAGCGTGACCGTGGCGTTGCCATGTGTTCGGGAGGCCTAGGCATGTCTAGTGGGTTGGGAACTCCCTGTAGGTGCTTGGAAGATAATCACAACATAAGATTCTCACGAGGAGACCGATCGATGCTCAAACATGAATAAGCAGCCAAGTGTTTGATTTGCGACAGAAATACACATGGCTAATGGGCGTGAGTTTTGGTGAGGATGATCGATTACTAAGAAGACCGTCTTCACAAATTTTCACCTCAAAAGGAGGAGCCTAGGTGGTACTTGCTTTACAAAGTACCACCTTGGACATAAATCTGAATGTTGAAGCTGGGCTCAAAATAATGAATGGATTGAGCTAGCATTTGGTGGAGGATGGTTATTTGGGCATAGGAAAGCACTGTAGAAAATGGATTCCATTTGGACATGCCAAAGTGGTACTTCCTTCACAAAGTGCTGCTTGATCAGAATAGGAAAATGAATATTTTTGAATTATTTTTGAACAAGGCAAGGAAGGTTTTTACATATTTGACGAAGATATGACCCAAAGAATTTATGAGATTTTTTGGGAATTTTGGGAATAATAGAAATATAGGTTGCTTCACAACCTAGGGCAAAACCGCCACATGGACATGACACGTAGGCAAAACTGATGAGATGGAGCCTAGTCATCACAACCCACCACAATCTACAAGGCTATGACCATCTATATTGGTCATTAACAACTAGAAATAAGGCAGCGGGCTAGCACTGTTTGCTTTTCGACCTTTTCGTAAGGAAATTACGACCTTTCGACCAAAATGGTCGCAATGGTTTAGGGTTTGGAGCCCCTCGAACAGCTTTTGACCAATTGGTCTGAAATGGTCATAGATCTATGACCAATTCTTCCAGGGTCACTGACAAAAGGTCACTAGTTGACATATTTCTTGTAGTGTATCATACTACCTGTTATCGACAATTTCAGCGCCTGCAGAAATTACCTTGCTGAAAGCCGCTTGCCATTTCCTTCTTCTCCTCATTGGGTTCGATGCTCTTACTTATCGAAAGGACTATGATTGATCCCCTATACTTATGGGTCATCAACACTCTTTTCTGGTGCCGTTGCCAGGGAGTGAAGCCCTTTCCGTGAGTGGAAATTGGTAAGGAAAAATTTATATTGCATGCTGAAATTTATTGTTACTTGTTACTGTGGAAAACAATCCTTTGATGGGGATGTTCAGGGTATCTTCACCTCAACCAGAAGCACAAAGTGTTGCTCCTCAACCTACTGCACCTACTGAAACTATTTTTTATGAGATTCCTTCAGGTATGATAGAGAAACTGCTAGCTAATCCTTATGAAGGAGATGGAACACTGCATCATGATATGCACCTAATCGATGTGGATGAAATTTGTGGATTATTTAGGCTTGCAGGTTTACCTGGAGATGAGGTTAATAAGAGGTTTTCCCTTTATCTTTTGGGGGAAAAACATAGACATGGTATGCGCTATGTGACAAAATTGGAGCTTGGGACTGGAATCGATTGAAATTAGAATTTCATCAAAAGTTTTATCCTATGTATCTAGTTCATCGTGATTCGGATTATATATATAATTTTTGGCCTCATGAAGGAGAAAGTATCGCTAAAGATCGGTGGAGGCTTAAATACATGATGTATACATGCCCCAATCATGAGCTCTCAAGGGAAATTACCATATAAATTTTTATGTTCGGCTTTCTCATGATGATCAAACCATGCTCGATTCTTCTTCGACCGACTCTTCTATGAAGAAAACTATTGAATTCAGGTGGGACCATCTTGAAAGAATTACATGCAATTCCAAAGATTGGGAACTTGACAAAGGCAATGAGTCGGGTATAACACTTAAGTTTGATTGTGTTAAATATTTTATGGATACCAAAGCTTTTCACAAGTTTAGCACTAAATATGGACTTGACTCAGAGATAGTATGTTGGTGTACTAGAGTAGGGGTACCCTAGTATCCCGAACTCGTGCACGGACAGTTGCAGCACCCCGCGGCAAGGCTTGCCTAGTGACCGCCAAGGTCCTCCGCAGCTCCTTTGGAGCCATTCAAGAACAAAGTATTCAAGGCCCCGGCAAGAGGAGCTTGCCGGGAAGGCCACTCAAGGAACTAAGGAAACAAGGCCCCGGCAAAGAGGAGCTTGCCGGGAAGGCTCGGCGAGCGACAAGCTCCCGAGCGCGACAAGGATTCAGCCGCGGCAAGGTGCTTACCGCGGCAGGCAACCTCTCTTCATCTCCGCTCCAGCTCATCCACCAACGTGTCGCCATGGGGCCATTCCAGGCGTGCGTGTCAAGAGGCTGTGCAGCCAGCGGGGAGCAGTGATAAGCGGCGCTGACAAGCTTACCATCGTGGCAAACGGTGATGCACTTGACGGTCCTGTTGCCTTGTTTAGGCGGCAGGGACGGGCATTTATTGATCTTGTCCCTTGCCGTCGAGTTAGGTATAATGCATCGTATAATCGTACAAGTCGGTGTACCAACCACTGTTTTTCCATTTGTACCCTCATCTACGCTATGACTGTCGGTGACCCCTTGAGCCTATAAAAGGAGGCCCATGTGCAACGTAGAAAGGGTTCGGTTCGCTGGTTCGACTCGCTCGAGACTACACTCACTCAAGCTAGGTTTTGTAGCTCCCATTGCTCCCTAGCAAGAACACAATACAATCAACCAAGCAGCAGAGGAGTATTATCTCTCGGAGAGCTCCGGTTGGGTAAACTGCTCGTGTGCATCGCC
Organism: Aegilops longissima; assembly: GCA_021605205.1. Taxonomy (NCBI): domain Eukaryota; kingdom Viridiplantae; phylum Streptophyta; class Magnoliopsida; order Poales; family Poaceae; genus Aegilops; species Aegilops longissima. The sequence continues at coordinate 352,307,000 of CM038681.1, forward strand.
TCGATCTTCTCTTCGTGCAATCTCCGCCCCTCACCGAACCATAAGGGACTCGGTCCGCCAGGTCCCATAGGTGTTCGTGGGTCACGATCAGCTTCCCCGACATCTTTGGCGCGCCAGGTAGGGGGCGTCGAGGCTATGTGAACCTGATCCGGCGTTCACATGAGCAACAATCTTCATCATCTTCATCAACATGCCACCGAAGAAGAAGGCTTCAGCGGCAGCAGAGCCGTCCGCGTCAAACCCACCACCACCGGAGCTGACGAGTGGTGGGGAAGACGCTGGCGGAGGAACGGGCGTCGTCGAGGGAGCCCACGACGCTGCCAAGTCCAAGGACAAGGCGGCGCAGACTTCGGCGTCCGGATACGTACCGCGTCCATCTCAAGAGGCGCGAGACCGACAGCGTCATGGTGCTCACAGCGCCATACGCTCGTTGGATCAAGGCCAAGCTGGAGGATCCCGAAGCCCTCGAGACCAGCATGCGCGCCAAAGATGTCGGTACGAAGCGAGTACGATCGCTGGATCGATGATGCTCCTTCTAACTTGGTTAGAAGTCCAAGCATATCCGTTCCTCGCACTGCACGCCATTGCCACCCACCACTCCAGCGAAGCCTTGGCGAGCTCAATCGCTTTAGACTACCTCCAACGGCCGATAAGGTCGGCGAATGGAGGGCCACCATCCGTAGTCTCATCGGCTTTGCCAACGGCGACGTTCCGCGGCAACCAAGCACATCGCTGCCGCGGCGAGACGACAAGGCACGAGCCGGTGGCGACGAGACCTGTGGGGGTGCAACCACCATGCACTCTCCATCCCGAAGGCCAAGATCACCAGCTCCTCGGATCCACCGCGACAGCGACTCCACCGCGTCATCGGATCCACGAGCTCGCCGTGATCAGCGCCAAGTTCTTCGAGAACGGCAACAAGAGGACGCTCGAACCCGCATTGAGCGCTGAAGAGAAGCGCGGCGTCAGTCCAACAAGCGCGTTGGGCCCGCTGTTGACATGCAAGCGCCAGGGGAACCAGGTGACTTGCCGTACGCGGTAGGTTGCCCTGCGTTCACTCGTGAGCTGCGGCAAGTCCAGTGGCCCGACAAGAAAAATTTCAAGCCACACGTGCCAGAGAAGTATGATGGCAGGACTCATCCGTCGGAGTTCCTCAGCATCTACACCATCGCGGTGCAGGCTGCGGGGGGACGGGACGACAAGATCCTCGCCAACTACTTCCCGCTGGTACTCAAGCCAAATGTCAGATCTTGGCTCATGCACTTGCCGGACAACTCCATATCTTCTTGGGCAGATCTGTACCATCAGTTTGTCGGCGCCTTCACAGGCGGCCACAAACCTCATGGCCAAGAGAGTGACCTTCACCTACTTGCCCAGAAGGAAGGAGAGTCCATGCGCAAGTTCATCCAGAGATTCAGCCGTGTGCACTACAACATCCCAGATGTCCACCCTGCCGCGGTGATCAGCGCGTTTCATCAGAACATGCGGAACCGCAGGATGAGGGAGGAGATGGCGATGTGCAAAGTCAAGGACGTCAGTGAGCTGTATGCCTTGGCCGATAAGTGTGCACGTGCTGAGGAAGGAAGAAGACTCCCAGGAGAGAATGCAGAAGCAGGATCTGACAGTGAGGAGACCGCCCCGACAAAGAAGAGTCGGCGGCGGAACAACCGAAGGAAGAAGAGCAAAGAGGTACTAGTTGTCGAGCAGTCCGGCAACGGAGGTGGCGCCAAGAAGGCCAAGGTTGGCAGCTCCGGCAAGGAGGTTGCCGCTGGCGCCGACTGCAACCCTGTGGCGGCCGCCGACAAGCAGGACAGCTCCAACAAGCAGTACTGCAAGATTCACCGCACCAAGGGCCACGACCTCCAGAGCTGCAAGAAGGTCGAGCAGCTTGTTGAACAGCAGAAGGTTGAGTACGAGCGGCAAGACAAGGAGAAGGCCCAGGAAGGTGCTGGGGCAGCTAGCAAGAAGCGACCCGGCCGGGGAGGACGCCGCGGCAAGGCCAAGCAGCGGCAAGGAGACAGACCTCCCCGCGGCCGCGACAAGGATGAAGACGATGATGACGATGAGGATATGGAAGACGATGAAGCTGATGAGCAAGAGTTTCAGAAAGCCACGGAGGTTCTCTGTGTTGACGGTGGTGCTTCTCTGCATACCTCACACCGCTAGCTCAAGCAATGGATGCGGGAGGTTAATGCAGCAGAACCGTCCGTAGAGTCATGCAGGCCTCTGAAGTGGTCCAGCACGCCTATCATCTTTGATATTGAGGACCACCCTGATCGCATAACCGCGGTCGGGTGCTTGCCGATGTTGGTCTCACCAACTATCCACAACCTCAAGGTCACCAAGATGTTAGTTAACGGCGGGGCCGGCTCAAACCTGATCTCCTCCGCAGTGCTCCAGAAGCTTCAAATCCCTGATAGCGAGCTCGAAGAGACTGGCACGTTCCAAGGAATCAATCCAGGAAGGAGCAAGCCGAAAGGGAAGATCACGTTGCCGGTAACATTTGGCACCGAGCTAAACTTCAGGACTGAGAGGGTCATGTTCGACGTTGCTGATTTCGCATTGCCTTATAATGGGATACTTGGCCGTCCAGCACTTGCCAAGTTCATGGCGGCCTCTCATTATGCATACAACCTACTCAAGATGCCAGGCCCGATAAGCGTCATATCTGTCCCCGGTGACAAGAAGGATGCTCTTATCTGCGCCGACAAGATATACCGGGAAGCAGCAGCTGCGATAGATAGCAAGCCACTTGCCGCTGAAGCTCCCGGGGGGAAGAAGAAGACCACTTTGTCCGGCAAGAGCTCTGATGCCCACTCCGGCAAGCGCACCTCTTCGGAGTGCTGCGCTACCGTCGAGGATGCACCATCGAGCTCCACCGGCAAGTGCAAGAAGATGATGGCAGCTCCGCTGAAGACCAACAGGGTACCCGCCAAGGAGGACGGCACTGGTGGTACCTTCACCATCAGTGCCACGCTTGACCCTAAATAGGAAGGCGCGCTCGTTGCTTTCCTGCGGGCGAATGTCGACGTGTTTGCATGGCAACCGTCTGACATCCCCGGTGTTCCTAGGAAGGTAATTGAGCATCACCTAGCTGTCTGTCCTCACGCGCGGCCCGTCAAGCAAAAAGTCAGGAAACAGGCAGTGGAGCGCCAAGAATTCATAGCAGAAGAGATCTAGCAGTTGGAAGCAGCAGGCCTTGTCAGAGGAGTGCTCCGTCCCACGTGGTTGGCCAATCCGGTAGTTGTACGAAAGGCAAATGGGAAATGGAGACTCTGTATCGACTTTACAGATGTTAATAAAGCTTGTCCCAATGTCACATCCCTAGAATTGCTTGACATTAGTTGCATTAAGGCATTCATGTCATCATGTTAATTTCCATGAAAATTGAAATGGGGATTTGTGAAACCCTCAGAATCACTTTTGGAAATGACCTAAATAAAATCGCCCAAGAAGGTCCAAGAAAATGCTCATGTGGTTCTCTCAAAATATTGGACAGAGTTAACAATCTAACCAATATTTTAGGATCTCATAAGTATTTATTTTGGGCATTTGGAATTAATACGTAAATATTTGCCTTGGATATATATTACTATATATATAAATGTTGTTCAAAATTATGCCTTTTGTTGAGGAGCTCCGAGTAATATAGTAAGCTCCTGCAAAATGGGCATAATTAATTAAATTGGTTTAGTATTTTAAATAAACCAAAACAGATGTCGAAAATAATAAAAGGAAACAAAATAGGTAAAAGTCCTTACTGGCTTACCTCCCACCGCAGCCCAGCTCCTCAAGGCCTGGCTCGGCGCCACTTGGCCTGAAGATCAGGCGGCTTGGCTGGCCCACTGGCCAGCCCAGCCCACCACCGCCACCCTCCCCTGCTGCCTTCCTCCTCAGGCCAAGAGGGCGGGGGCGGTCGACGCACAAGCACCGCCGAGGCGCGCCACCTCCACCCCCTGCCTGCCTCTCTCCTCCTCGTCTGGCTGCCCCGAGACGCCACGCAGCCACCCCGCACCTTTCTCGCTCTCTCTCGTCCCTCCCTTCCCTCGAGCTCTCTCTCCTCCTTCACCGAACGCCACCGAGCGCCGCCGCGCCGCCGTGGCCACTGCCCTCCCTCGCCTCGCCGACATGTCCATGGCCTCCGCCTAGCCCTCTCCTTCCTCCTCACCAAACCCCGACGCCGAGCACCCCGAGGCGCCGCCCCACCATTTCTCTCGACCCGCTGGTCGCTGCCGTAAATTCACTGCCCGGTGCCCACCCGAGCTCACCGACGGCCTCCTCGCAACCACGGTGAGCCCCGAGTCGATCCCCTCTTCTCCGCTCATTCTCCCCTCTAGCTACCACTTTCCCGCGGATCAAACTCGCCGCCGCCATCAAGCCGCCGCCGGGCGTACACAGCCACGATGGCTCGGTTCCGAGCACGCCGTCGTCTTCACCGCCTCTCAGAGGAGTCCGTAGCACCCACTCTTTCGCCTGCGGTGCCCCTAGCGCCAACCCCGAAGCGTGCCCGAGCTCCGCCGCCCAGCAGCTCGTCGCCCGGCGCCGATCCCGGCCGCCCGAGCTCCAACTACCCCACCAAGAACCTCAACAGATTCTCAGCTGTCCATAGGTACTCTCCCTGCCCTTTTGGTGGCCGGAATGGCCATCTGCACTTGCCGCTGGCCGGGTTCGCTGGCGGCTAAACGCCGCGCCCGCTGACCTGATCGACTTTTTGACCGGGGTTTGACCACCCCGGTCATCGACATGCGGGCCCCGCCTGCCAACCACTCTAGTTAGGTTTAAAACTAACTTAACTAACCCCGTTAGTATTAATTAACTAGGTTAGTTAGTTAGTCATCGACGTGTGGCCCCACACGCCGATTTGACCTGGTCGGCGCCTTTGACTTGTCGACGCCACCTCGACGTCAGTCGACGCAAATATATATTTTTAGATTTAATTTAATTCAGAAATTTCGTAAAATACTCTAAACTTCTAAAATCATATAAATTCAACCGTAACTCGGATGGAAATAATTTATATATGAAAATGATCAGAAAAATATGAAGAATCTGTTTATGCCATGATCATGCATGTTTGAACAAGTTAACATCACTGAATAGGATGAATCATGATTAGGTAATTTATGAAATAGTATTTTGAGTTGGAATTCAACCTTGTTTGAATTCCACTCCAACTAACTTGGATTATTATTGCATTAGGTAAATTCAGTACCTTAATATGACATGTCATTCATGTGAATGTGCATTGCATTGATTGTGTTCTCTTATTGCCGGTAATTGTCCCCCCTCGTAGACGATGTATCGACGATGATTATTCGATGACACCGATGAAGAACTATTATCTTCGAAGTGCTGTGCAAGCAAAACCCCTTGTTCATTCCGATATAATCCCACTCTCTCGCTCCTGCTCTATTTTATTGCATTAGGACAACAACGATTCAATCTGTTACTTGCTGCATGTAGCTGAACCCTTGATCCTTTGCATGACCTGTCATTCCACAAGAATTAGATGAAACCCACTAGCATGAGTAGGAGTTGTTTGAGCCCATGTTGTGCCTACTCATTTATGCTTGTTTGTCATGCCTGCTATCGCTTAGAGTTGAGTCGGGTCCGATTCATCGGGAATGAATTGGAAAGTGGTGAACATGTCCTACTGTGTGTGAGCTAAGTGTGTGAACACGATTTGGTAAAGGTAGCGGTGAGAGGCCATGTAGGAGTACATGGTGGGTTGTCTCATTGAAACCGCCCTCGTGAACTGAGTTCTGTGTTTGTGATCCATGAACAGTTACTACCACACATTGGGTTCCGTAACTCGACCCTCTCGACTTATTAATCAACTTGATCTCTGTCCGTGAGTTGCAACTAGTTTCGTGTTTGTAGGTAGTGTTAGTAGTCTACCAAGTGGCACCCTGCAGGTGGGCTTGGGATGATTAGGCACAAGTGGCACGGTGTACCAAGTGGCACCCGTTGGTGGGCTTGGGAACCCTGCTCACATCGCTTGGGGCCGTGAGCGACACCCCGCCGGATCTCCTTGCGGATGGAACCCGAATAGGCGATAAACCTGGACGAGAGACTTGTGTGGTTAGTCAGGTCGTGGCCGACTCCCTCGCCGGCTTCCGCTTGAAGGTTGCCGAGGTACATGACGGTCTGAGGCGATAAGTGGCGAGAGCGCGTGTGAAGAAGTACACCCTGCAGGGTTATCATTATCTATTCAATAGCCGGATTCCTCGGATATGGAAACTTGGACCCTTGCATAGTTCATAGACAAGTGAAAGTGGATACCCTAAAATGCGCAAGATAAGCGTGAGTGCTATGGATGGCGCTTCTCGAGGTAGACGGAGCGGATCCATAGTGGTGTATTGATATGGTGAATATGTGGACTCGTAGCGCCACCTCAAAAGAGTTACTTGCAATGTAGTTCAGATAGCCACCGAGTCAAAGCTGGCTTGCTGCAGCCAAACTCCACCACCCCTTTTGATAATGATGCATATGTAGTTAGTTCTGATAAGTCTTGCTGAGTACAATTGTACTCACGCTTGCTTATTTTATGTTTTGCGAGAGACGCTGGCCTCGCTTAGTAGTTCCGCTTGGACTTCGACGCTTAGCTTGTTACCTCAGCTACGATCTTGTGCCTCGGCAGATCTGGTAGATAGTCGCTTCTCAGCCTTCTTCATTTATAGTTGTCTCGTACTCGACATGATTAGCTTCCGCTTGTGCTTTGACTTGTATGTTTCGAGTGTTGGGTCATGAGACCCCTGTTTGTAATATCTCGCTCTTCGGAGCCTAATGAATAATATCTGAGTCGAGAGTTATGTTGTGATGCCACGTCGTATTTTACATATTGAGCATATTGTGTGTATGTTTGAAATGCTTGGTATGTGTGGGATCCGACAAACTAGTTGTTTATCCTTGGCAGCCTCTCATATGGGGAAATGTAGTCTCGTGCTTCGAGCGATAGTAGTCCGCTACAGCCCGGTTCACCGGAGTCCTGCTAGCCCAAAGACTACCGCTTGGACACTTGACTGGCCGGCATGTGTCTCACTTCGCCTTATGTCTGTTCCTTCGGGAAATGTCACGCGGTGGTATTCGAGTCCTGCCTAGCCTGCTACAGCCCGGGATACCGGAGTCCTCATAGCCCAAAGGCTACAGCCCGAATACATACGCTGATGACCGACATGCTCGATGTGATTCATGTATGCCTGTCCCCATGGGTTAGTGCCGCTTTGGTTCACGATCAGCCATGTCGGCCCGGTTCTTTGTCATATGGATGCTAGCGACACTATCATATACGTGAGCCAAAAGACGCAAACGGTCCCGGCCATGGTAAGGCGACACCTGTGGGAATACCGTGCGTGAGGCCGCAAAGTGATATGATGTGTTACATGCTAGATCGGTGTGACTTAGGATCGGGTCCCGACAGCGCTGGTATCGAGCCCGATCGCTCAGAGGATTACCAAGCCAAACTGGTCAAGTTGTGTCTAGAAATGCTTTAGTTATGTAAGGGAATTGATTGTGGAAGGAACGAAGGCTCTTTTTACTCCTTATACCTCATGGCCTTCTCGATCCGAGTCATCCTCTCTCTTCTACGGGTTTAAGAACTAGGCTTCTCATCTATCTATTAGGATGACGTGTTACTAATCCATAGACCTTTAAGATTGTTGGTTTTAATCCCCATCCAGTTCCTACTATTTCGTATGATAACCGTTGATCCCAAAATCTTGTTATGATGTTGTTGAGTGGTTATGCCACCGCTTTTCTGCAGGATGTCTCAAATCATTTTGAGCATTTACAGCCGTTATGCTGTCCGAGTCATCCTGTGTCTCTAAATAGTCCGATGCATTTGCAAATCCTTCTTCCGCTCCTCGATGTCCTTTTGGCCGATTAAGCACACTAATTCGGCCAATGAGGTAATTTATTGCCTCGACATATATGTTGGAACTATTATTATGACCCTAGGTGTTTAGGAAGTCACCTAGCAATTTAGCAATGCTTTTGTATCCCCAAGGTGATGATTCTCGCCATCATTTTCAAAGCATCCCGTGATGCCATTTAGTAGTAGGTATTCTACTCCGGGTTGTTGAACCCGAGATTCATCCTACTTCATGTTGTTAGTATTTGCTAGTGCCTTTAGGATATTAGTACCCTTTGTGATAGTCCTCAAGTCCGTGGTATTTCCTTCTTCCAAATACTATGAACCGCTTATGGCGAAGTTCTTTGAACCAATACATCACAATAAGAGTGCTCTTGAGGAGTTCTCCATTCATAATTGTGAATCTGCCAATTCTACCTTTCGCATGGGTTATCCGAAGAAATGTTGAGCTTGCTCGACATACTAATCTGTGCATCCACAACTCAGAAAATTATATGTTCCTTTGAGTTGTTCTCTTAGATGCCTTCCGACCTTCATCTATCAATTGATAGCCAAGGGTATGTGTGCATTTGTGTTCATCGATGCATTTTATCCTTGTGGTCCGCTGCCATTCTATTCCGGAATGACTAGGAGAAACAAACTCCAAGACTTCATCCATTTCTAGGATTGGGTCAAAGCAATTGTATTCCGCAGATCAAAATGCCAATCCAGCTTTTATTCTGTTCTACCCTGAAGTATTGCCATCTTATGTCAAGAATGTCATGGGAATTGCACAACCCCTTAGGAATTCTTGATACAGTGGTACTTCTCGCCATCATTATTCATTCCTCGGTCTTCGTGTTGTTGTAACCGGAATGCCGACAATGAATTGTGATGTGTGAAATCAATACCCCGAGCAACTTGTTGCTTGGTAGTGAATGGACAATATTCTCATTCTTAGCGTGTTGGTTATTAAACCATCATCCTGAGGTTGATCGTGCTACCTAGTCCTTATTTCGGTGCACACTTCGATTGATGAGTTAGGATTGTGTCAAGTCCTCACTCATTTGATCATATCGCCTTGCCCTCAAAAGCAAGATTACTCTCGAGCTTAGTAACATACCGGTGGTTCGTGACTTTCCAAATATCTTCTTGGAAGTGTTACCGGTTGTTTCTCGATCGTTATGTTGAGCCCGTGATCACGTTGGTTCCTTATGAACCACCCTTCTCCAAGAATCTGTGTTGGATATCCCCGAGCTAGTTGGTTAAGCTAGACAATAACTTGGAGAGTTGGAAGATAAAAGCTTGTCCAACTTAGTTCGATCCAAAGGGATATTCTTGTGTAGTGTGTGTTGAAGAAAGATGATATCTTCATCGATTGGTCCTCGAGATCAGTTGTTGGACCTATTGTCCTACCAATTCTTTGACTTGAGTATGGGCCATTGTCAAGTCAAATCAGAACTAACGATATTCGTAATGTTGTCTTACTCGTGGTTGATCCTCGAGCATACACCATTACATCTTTGGTCCGACCAATACTATCACGTGTTCACATGATGGTGGAAGTCCAAAGGATATGGAAATCCCGATGAGTTGTGTTGAGCCCATCAAGAGCATTTTGTCTCCCCATGAGTCATGTTGAGCATCAACCTAGTATTGGAAACTTGTGTAAGCAATTCTTCGTGTTTCGATCATGAAGCATATGTTTGGATGAAAGTAGTGACTTCCTCTAATTCATGTGCATCTGGTGTAAGTTGCCGCCATGAATTTGAGAAAGGTTTGTTTTGTTCCTTTGAATCATCCCAAGTCACCATGCATGTGCGAAGTATTCTATGGTCTGATAGACTGATCATCTTCATCCCATATGGATTCCATAGCACACCAAGCCACTGATTGATTTGTTCAAGGAAAGTAAGTTCCTTCTTAAGAGCATGCCTTATGCAAGGACTTCAATATCCTCGATCATGGTTCCCCACCTGAACTCGGTAGTATTTTATTATAAGACTACCATGTGGTCATGCTTGTCTAGGACAACGTGTTCACATGTTTGTAGCAAAACCAGCTCATGTTTTGGAGCTTGCTACCCTAGTTCACTTCCCGAGATTCTCGCAACGTTATCGCGTCAAATTGTGTTGTAACCTTTCCTTTTCAGACCTGCTAAGTCTGAAATATCCTAACACCAACCAGATCTGAATCTTAGGCAGATATGATGGTTGGAACATCCAACAGTTGCATTTCGTTCCCAGCTTGCACCGTCCTTGTGCTATCTCGCTATAGACTGTCTTCTTAGCAATTCTTGCCAGGTTTATCTTCAAAGTGGATTTACCATGGGTTCCCCCCACCTTCGATGATAAGCAAATCATCCATTGCGTTGTCTTCAACAAGGTAGTCCACATCATCCATTCTAGTCCGGTGTACCATTCCTTTGCACTCCACCAAATGATCGCCGTGATTGCCTTAGGCTGGTATAAAGAGTTCCAATGATCTATGGATCAAAAGTAATTCTTTTTGCCACTTAAGGAATAGTTCTTGCGCCACCTTTCTCGAGGTGTCCCGTTACGGGATCATGGTGAATATTTCTCGCCACCATGATACCATCCACCATCTTCCTAAAGCGTGGAATTGTTGCCACTAATCAAACTTCGTTGTTGTTCTTCCATCCCCTCGATGCATTTTGTGTCTCAACTCGAGATGTGACACCGCCTCAGTCCGTGAGTTGATCATGTTTACCTGATCTTCATTAAGATCGAATCATGTAGGGTTTCCTTCTTTCGTTGTCGAGTCGGGTGAAGATCTCAAGACGCCAAGATCAAGAAGATGGAGGAACCAACATCTTCGAGGAAGGCAATTGGATCATGGGAATTGTAATAGTTTGTGACCTCCCTTTCCTCTTACTCACGCCTTGAATCTCAAGCAGATTCTTGTTTAGTGGGGTGAGTTGTCACATCCCTAGAATTGCTTGACATTAGTTGCATTAAGGCATTCATGTCATCATGTTAATTTCCATGAAAATTGAAATGGGGATTTGTGAAACCCTCGTAATCACTTTTGGAAATGACCTAAATAAAATCGCTCCAAGAAGGTCCAAGAAAATGCTCATGTGGTTCTCTGAAAATATTGGACAGAGTTAACAATCTAACCAATATTTTTAGGATCTCATAAGTATTTATTTTGGGCATTTGGAATTAATACGTAAATATTTGCCTTGGATATATATTACTATATATATAAAATGTTGTTCAAAAATTATGCCTTTTGTTGAGGAGCTCCGAGTAATATAGTAAGCTCCTCGCAAAATTGGCATAATTAATTAAATTGGTTTAGTATTTTAAATAAACCAAAACAGATGTCAGAAAATAATAAAAGGAAACAAAATAGGTAAAAGTCCTTACCTGGGCTTACCTCCCCACCGCAGCCCAGCTCCTGCGGCCTGGCCTGGCGCCACTTGGCCCAAGATCTGGGCTTGGCTGGCCCAGCTGGCCAGCCCAGCCCACCACCGCCACCCTCCCTGTCGTCTTCCTCCCCGCGCCAGTAGGCAGGGGGCGTGTCGACGCGCGCGCGGCCGAGGCGCGCCACCTCCACCCTGCCTGCCTGGCCTCTCCCCTCCTCGTCTGGCTGCCCCGGAGACGCCACGCAGCCACCCCGCACCTTTCTCGCTCTCTCTCGTCCCTCCCCTTCCCTCGAGCTCTCTCCTCCTTCACCGAACGCCACCGAGAACGCCGCTGCCGCCGTGGCCACCGCCCTCCCTCGCCTCGCCGACATGTCCATGGCCTCCGCCTAGCCCTCTCCTTCCTCCTCACCAAACCCGACGCCGAGCACCCCGAGGCGCCGCCCCACCATTTCTCTCGACCCGCTGGTCGCTGCCGCCAATTCACTGCCCGTGCCCACCCGAGCTCACCGACGGCCTCCTCGCAACCACGGTGAGCCCCAGTCGATCCCCTCTTCTCCGCTCATTCTCCCCTCTAGCTACCACTTTCCCCGCGGATCAAACTCGCCGCCATCCGCCACGTCGCCGAGCGCCGTGGCCACGATGGCGATGGCTCCGCACGCCGCCATTTTCACTTCACCATCAGAGGAGTCCGTAGCACCCACTCTTCGCGCCTGCGGTGCCCCTAGCGCCAACCCCGAAGCGTGCTCGAGAGCTCCGCCCGCCAAGAGCTCGCACGCCGGCCGATCCCGCCGCCCGAGCTCCAACACCCCACCAAGAACCTCAACAGATTCTCAGCTGTCCATAGGTACTCTCCCTGCCCTTTTGGTGGCCGGAATGGCCATTTGCACTTGCGCCGCTGCCGGGTTCGCTGGCGGCTAAACGCCGGGCGCCACGATCACTGACCCATGACCCTTTTGACCGGGGTTTGACCTCCCCCGGTCATCGACATGCGGGCCCCGCCTGCCAACCACTCTAGTTAGGTTTAAATCAACTTAACTAAATTAGGTTAGTATTAATTAACTAGGTTAGTTAGTTAGTCATCGACGGTGGCCCCACACGCCGATTTGACCTGGTCGGCGCCTTTGACTTGTCGACGCCACCTCGACGTCAGTCGACGCATATATATATTTTTTAGATTTAATTTAATTCAGTAAATTTCAGAAAATACCTAAACTTCTAAAAATCATATAAATTCAACCGTAACTCGGATGGAAATAATTTATATATGAAAAATGATCAGAAAAATATGAAGAATCTGTTTATGCCATGATCATGCATGTTTGAACAAGTTAACATCACTGAATAGGATGAATCATGATTAGGGTAATTTATGAAATAGCATTTTGAGTTGGAATTCAACCTTGTTTGAATTCCACTCCAACTAACTTGGATTATTATTGCATTAGGTAAATTCAGTACCTTAATATGACATGTCATTCATGTGAATGTGCATTGCATTGATTGTGTTCTCTCTTATTGCCGGTAATTGTCCCCCCCTCGGTAGACGACGTATCGACGATGATTATTCGATGACACCGATGAAGAACTATTATCTTCAGAAGTGCCAGGCAAGCAAAACCCCCTTGTTCATTCCGATACAATCCCACTCTCTCGCTCCTGCTCTATTTTATTGCATTAGGACAACAACGATTCAATCTGTTACTTGCTGCGGTAGCTGAACCCTTGATCCTTTGCATGACCTGTCATTCCACAAGAATTAGATGAAACCCACTAGCATGAGTAGGAGTTGTTTGAGCCCATGTTGTGCCTACTCATTTATGCTTGTTTGTCATGCCTGCTACATCGCTTAGAGTTGAGTCGGGTCTGATTCATCGGGAATGAATTGGAAAGTGGTGAACATGTCCACTGTGTGTGAGCTAAGTGTGTGAACACGATTTGGTAAAGGTAGCGGTGAGAGGCCATGTAGGAGTACATGGTGGGTTGTCTCATTGAAACCGCCCTCGTGAACTGAGTTCTGTGTTTGTGATCCATGAACAGTTACTACCACACATTGGGTTCCGTAACTCGACCCTCTCGACTTATTAATCAACTTGATCTCTGGCCCAGAGTTGCAACTAGTTTCGTGTTTGTAGGTAGTGTTAGTAGTCTACCAAGTGGCACCCTGCATGTGGGCTTGGGACAGACTAGGCACAAGGGCACGGTGTACCAAGTGGCACCCGTTGGTGGGCTTGGGAACCCTGCTCACATCGCTTGGGGCCGTGAGCGACACCCCGCCGGATCTCCTTGCGGATGGAACCCGAATAGGCGATAAACCCGGACGAGAGACTTGTGTGGTTAGTCGGTCGTGGCCGACTCCCTCGCCCGGCTTCCGCTTGAAGGTTGCCGAGGTACATGACGGTACAGGCGATAAGTGGCTAGAGCGTGTGAAGAAGTACACCCCGCAGGGTTATCATTATCTATTCAATAGCCGGATTCCTCGGATATGGAAACTTGGACCCTTGCATAGTTCATAGACAAGTGAAAGTGGATACCCTAAAATGCGCAAGATAAGCGTGAGTGCTATGGATGGCGTTTTCGAGGTAGACGGAGCGGATCCATAGTGGTGTATTGATATGGTGAATATGTGGACTCGTAGCGCCACCTCAAAAGAGTTACTTGCAATGTAGTTCAGATAGCCACCGAGTCAAAGCTGGCTTGCTGCGGTCAAACTCCACCACCCCTTTTGATAATGATGCATATGTAGTTAGTTCTGATAAGTCTTGCTGAGTACAATTGTACTCACGCTTGCTTATTTTATGTTTTGCGAGAGACGCTGGCCTCGCTTAGTAGTTCCGCTTTGACTTCGACGCTTAGCTTGTTACCTCAGCTACGATCTTGTGCCTCGGCAGGATCTGGTAGATAGTCGCTTCTCAGCCTTCTTCATTTATAGTTGTCTCACTCGCACATGATTAGCTTCCGCTTGTGCTTTGACTTGTATGTTTCGAGTGTTGGGTCATGAGACCCATGTTTGTAATATCTCGCTCTTCGAGCCTAATGAATAATATCTGAGTCGAGAGTTATGTTGTGATGCCACGTCAGTATTTACACATATTGAGCATATTGTGTGTATGTTTGAAATGCTTGGTATGTGTGGGATCCGACAAACTAGTTGTTTATCCTTGGCAGCCTCTCATATGGGGAAATGTAGTCTCGTGCTTCCGAGCGATAGTAGTCCGCTACAGCCCGGTTCACCGAGTCCTGCTAGCCCAGACTACCGCTTGGACACTTGATCGGCCGGCATGTGTCTCACTTCGCCTTATGTCTGTCCTTCGGGAAATGTCACGCGGTGGTATTCGAGTCCCGCTTAGCCTGCTACAGCCCGGGATACCGGAGTCCTCGTTAGCCCAAAGGCTACAGCCCGAGTACATACGTTGATGACCGACATGCTCGATGTGATTCATGTATGCCTGTCCCCATGGGTTAGTGCCGCTTTGGGTTCACGACTAGCCATGTCGGCCCGGGTTGTCATATGGATGCTAGCGACACTATCATATACGTGAGCCAAAAGACGCAAACGGTCCCGGGCCATGGTAAGGCGACACCCGTGGGAATACCGTGCGTGAGGCCGCAAAGTGATATGATGTGTTACATGCTAGATCGGTGTGACCTAGGATCGAGGTCCTGACACCCAAAGACCCATTTCCCTTGCCGCGTATCGACCAGATTGTTGACTCCACGGCTGGATGTGATTTGCTTTCATTTCTTGATGCATACTCAGGATATCATCAGATCTTCATGGCGAAGAGGATGAAGAGAAACCGCATTCATCACCCCATGTGGCACATAACGCTTTATACGGATGCCTTTTGGGCTAAAGAATGCTGGTTCAACGTTTGCAAGAGTAGTCCATGATGCTTTTGCGCCGCAAATGCAC
The DNA here is from genome assembly GCA_021605205.1 of Aegilops longissima. Taxonomy (NCBI): domain Eukaryota; kingdom Viridiplantae; phylum Streptophyta; class Magnoliopsida; order Poales; family Poaceae; genus Aegilops; species Aegilops longissima. The sequence goes on from CM038681.1 coordinate 352,322,153, forward strand.
AGAAATGTAGAAGCCTACATGGATGACATAGTGGTCAAGAGCAAGGACAAAGCAACCCTGGTTCAAGATTTAGATGAGACCTTTGCAAATCTGCGCAAGATCAACCTCAAGCTCAATCCCAGAAGTGCGTGTTTGGAGTTCCTCCGCAAGCTTCTCGGTTCTTCGTGGTCTCGTGAGGGGAATTGAAGCCAACCCCGACAAGATTAAGGCCATTGAGAAGATTGAAGCACCAAAGCGCGTCAAGGATGTGCGAAGGCTTGCCGGTTGCATGGCTGCTCTCAGCAGGTTTATCTCTAGGTCTGCTGAGCGCGCCCTGCCATTTTTCAAAATTTTGAAAAAGGCAGGTCCAATGAAATGGACTCCCGAAGCGGAGGCTGCGCTGCAGGACTTAAAGAGGTACCTGTCCTCCACTCCAATACTTGTCGCACCTATGCCACAAGAGAAGTTGCTGCTGTATATAGCGGCAACCAATCAAGTGGTTAGTGCTGCGTTAGTAGCGGAAAGGGAGGCAGATGATGAGCCGGCAACCGAGGCAGATGCATCCAGCGACAAGCTGGGGCTTCACCACAAGCTCGTCCCGATAAGGACAGATCTGCGCAGGATTGCGAGAAGATGCGAAAAGGATGGTGCAGCGCCACCATTTTGTCGGTTCCCTTCGCAGGGGCTAGGTCAAGGTATTCGTGTGCAGAAATTGCTTTTCGCCTTCTCATGGCCTCGAGAAAGCTGCGCCAAGATTTCCAAGCACATGAGATAACAGTTGTCACCGCTTCATGAAGAGAATACTGCAAAATCCGAAGCAACAGCGTGATTGTCGATCGGCATCGGAACTGTCAAGCTTTGGCCTCAAATTTGAAAGCACTTCAACCATCCAGAGCAGAGCATTGGCAGAATTTATAGCAGAGTGGACGCCGACGCAAGATGAAGAAATTCCAGAGACGAAAATCCCCGTCAAGGAAGCAAATAATGAGTGGCTGATGTACTTCGACGGTGCCTTTTCGCTGCAAGGCACCGGTGCGGGCGTACTGCTTGTCGCGCCCACCGGAGAGCACCTCAAGTACATAGTCCAAATGCACTTTCCCAAGGAGCAAGCAACAAAAAATACTGCAGAGTATGAAGGTTTGCTTGCCGGTCTCAGGATTGCAGTAGACCTTGGGATCAAGAAGCTCGTTGTCAGGGGTGACTCGCAGCTTGTCGTCCGCCAAGTGAACAAGGATTATCGGAGTCCGTTGATGGAAGCCTATGTCGATGAAGTGAGAAAGCTAGAAGAACACTTTGAAGGCCTGCAAATGGAACATGTTCCAAGAGCTCAGAATGATATTGCCGATGGCCTGTCAAAGTGTGCTGCACTCAAGTTACCTATGGAACCAGGAATTTTTGTGCTCAAGCTGACTCAACCAACTGTGACGCCATCAACCGGACAGAACAAGAAGAGGAAGTAGATTTCTGGCGACTATTTTCCGGCAGAGCTACCCGAAGCCGCCGCAGCAAAGGTCCCTAAGATCAACACCAAGAGTGATGAGGAGCAGTCTGCTCCGACAAGCCCCATGGTTTGTTTCGTTGAAGCAGACGCTCCCGACAAGTTTTTCTCCGGCAAGCTTGCCGGCGAACATCAAGCTCCGGCCGAGCCGCAGGTTCTTGCCGTCGAAGCTGATGTTCCCGCAGCTGCAAATGTGCCTTTAGTCCTTGTTGTCGAGCCGCAAGCTCCAACATGGGCACAGCAGATCGTCCATTTCCTTCAGACAGGAGAACTTCCCGAAGAGCAAGAAGAAGAGGAAAGAGTAGCCTGACGGTCAAGTATGTACCAGTTTGTTGACAACATCCTGCATGTAAGAAGACTCAACGGAGTGAAATTGAAGTGTATTCATCGGGAAGATGGATGTAAGCTGTTGGCAGAGATACACGGAGGCATATGTGGTCACCACATGGCAAGAAGAGCACTTGCCGCAAAGCTTTCCGGCAAGGTTTCTTCCGCCGACAGCCTCCGTGATGCAACTGCACAAGTAACCAAGTGTGAAGCGTGCAAGGCCCATTCCAAGCAGATACACCAGCCAGCTCAAGCTCTCCGACGATTCCTTTATCCCGCCATTTTCGGTCCTGGGTTTCGACATCTCGCCCCTTCCCCGAAGTTGTCGGGGCTTTGAGTACTTGTACGTCGAATCGACAAGTTCACAAAGTGGCCGGAAGTGGAAGCAAGGAGGAAGGTGACAGACAACAAGCAGTCAAGTTCTTCAGTCAATTGTTTGCCATTTTGGGATTCCTAACAGGATCATCACCGACAATGGCACCCAATTCACGAAGTCGCACCTTCATGCAAGACGCCCAAGATCTTGGCGCCAAGGTTCGCTTCGCTTCATTGCTCACCCGAGAAGCAACGGTCAAGCCGGAGAGGGCAAATGCTGAAGTGCTGCGAGGACTCAAGACCGAACTTTCGACGATCGCGCAAGTGCGGAAGAAACTGGATTGAGGAGCTGCCGCTGGTTCTTGGTCGATCAGACGACGCCAAATCGAGCCACCGCCGACACCTTTCGCCTAGTCTATGGAGCAGAGGCAGTTCTCCCCACGGAACTCGTATACGGGTCACCTCGAGTACTCGCTTATGATGAGCTTGAGCAAGAGCAGCTGCGACAAGATGACGCGCTGCTCCTTGAGGAAGATCGTATTCAGGCCGCTGTACGAGCTGCTCGTTACCAGCAAGCTTTGCGCCACTACCACAACCGCAAAGTTAGTGCCACAAGCTTCGAGGAAGGCGACCTTGTTCTTCGGCGCGTTCAATCCGCCAAGAATTCCAACAAGTTGACGCCAAAGTGGGAAGGCCCTTATCGGGTGAAACAAGTCACTAGGCCTGGCGCTGTCCGCCTTGAGACCGAAGATGGCTTTCCGGTGAGCAACTCCTGGAATATAGAACATCTTCGTAAGTTTTACCCATAGATGCGGTTGCCGAACCTGCTCCGCAACCACCCTTTTGTACAAGTCTTGCCGATGTTGCATGTAATCCTTTGTACAAAGCCGGGCGCAGACCCCGTGCATCAGTAAAGCTCACGTGTTGCGCACAACTTGTCAATTTCATGCTTCCATAATTTTGTTGCATGCTTTGTCCGACGCTTGTGCAGCATCCACACCGTAAGTTTATAACGAGCCACTAAGCTCCATAACTTTATTTTCTTCTTTCTTCTCAAAAGAAAGGAAGGTTCATCCACCCACAAGTTAGCCGGGGAGGAGAAGATAATGGTGTGGGCCACCAAGTGTCGCCGAGGAAGTATCGCCTTGCCGGGAAGCAAACGACGAAAAGCTAAGTTGCTAAGTTTAAGCAATCAGTTTTAAATTTTAAGTTATCTTCCTCGAACGATAGTACTTTGTATGGAAAACCTGTGCGCGGAGGAACCAACTCAGTAGCTAGTTTGCGCCTTACTTTGTTTCGAGTCCGCCAACAACTTAAGTGAACTGCAACTAGTTGCGGCAAGGTTGCTTGTCGGAGGCGGCACCACCAACAGGTGCTGATGTTCCGCGACTCAGCTTTCAAGGCAAAGGTGCCCACGCCGACAAGTTCCCTAAAAGCGTAGGGCACAAACATACAAGGGAAGGAATCGAGTAAAGGAAATAACATTGCAATCGTTGCCTAAGATAGAGTATATTACAAAAATAACTTGTCGCAGATCTAATAAATTGTTCTCCTAAACATGATCAGCAGCGACAAGGGAAAGATAAACTTGGCGGCCTAGTCCACGCGGTCGCCATCAACCCTCTTGACTCCGCCACCCCGCCCACGATGGGTGCGATAAGGGCCTTGAGCGCTTCAACGCCGCAATGGGCGGCAGGGACTTGAGGACGTTGGCGGCCGACGCCTGGATTGCGGAAGGCCACCTTCATCAACACCTTCAAGAGCCCCGCACAGATTTGATGCTAATCGCGGCCAGCTGCTTTGGGATCTCCTCCCGAGCTGGAGAGCCGCCACCACGCCCTTGAAGAACAGGCTGAGCTTGGCGCTGGGTTGAGATGCTCGCGGTGGGATACCCGAGATCCACCATCCCAGCTCCATCAGCTCCTTGTCGATGGCGGCAGCTGTATTTACAAGACCTCGGTCCAGAGCATCACGCTCTCTCCGAGGGTGTTGTGGGCGGTCGTGGCATTCGCCAAAGCAGCTCCTCATTGGCCTTGATCTTCTCCAACAGGCCCGCTTCCCGCCTCCTTGGCGCCGCCTAGCGCCTCCGCTAAGGTGGTCAGCTTCAGCTCAAGATCTGCCTTGGAGTCCTTGGCGGCGCCGAGCTTTTGATCTTCTCGCGAGATGGCCCTGCAACTCGCCAAGAGTGTAGGCGCCCTTCTCGCCATGCTTCAAGCGGCGACCTCCTCGCCGCTCTTCTCGAGCGGGCCTCCAGCTGCGCCACCCTCGTCTCCAACTCCTTCTTGGCGGCCTCGCAGCATGCGGCAGCGTCCTTTGCTTCCTTGAGAGCTCCGCCAATTGATTGCTTGCTGCAAGATCTTCCTCATAGCTGTCAAGGTTGATCTTCCGCTGCGCCAGCTCACCTTCTTGCGCAGATAGCTTCTTGCGGCAAGCCTTTATGCTCCTCGACCTCAGCCTTCTCAAGAATGAAGGTTGTGCGCCGGAGAGTTGCTCCCGCTTCGCTACATCCCGTAGGGCTTTTTGTTGGCGCGCCAGAGCTCTTCTGCGCGCTTCTCCATGTCAGCTCCCACCCTCGCGACAAGTGCCTCCCGGGACTCCAGCTTAGCTTGTCGGGCGCGGTAGAGCGACGGGAGCTTCTTCAGAAGCTGCTCCTCCTCGATCGCCATCGCTGCTGCTTGGCGCGTCAACCAGCGACAGCCCAGCGGAGGCGAGCAGCTCTTCATCGAAGGTCTCTCCCTCGACCGGCGCCCTGGAGCTCGACGCCCATGGGAGCTTGATGAAGACGCCGTCGCCGGCCTTCAGATAGGCGCCGAGCTGGGGCTCTTCGGAGCCTGATGCTGCATCGGTGGCGGAGGGATCGGCGGTCGGTGTAGCGGCTGGCGCTCCTGCGGCCTCAGGGTCGTCAGTACGATCGCCAGACCCCTCGCCAGCCTTTGTGGCGTCAGCCTTGGCGGCCTCTTCGCCGGCGGACCCATCGGCGCCAGCCTCTTCCTCCATGTTGGTGGCGTCGTCATTGTTGCCGCGCGCGTCCTCCTCGCCGGCAACCTCAGTCTCCATCGGCTCTCCGGCGGATGGATCTGACGATCAGAAAAAGAAAGAACAGTCAAGCAAATGTTCGAAAAGAAGAACAGAAGAAAAAGAACCCAAGGGAAATTTTCAAGTAAGAAGATTACCTGCAATGGGATATGTAGCCGCGGTCTCCACCACCGGAGGGTCGTCGGCGCTGCCCCTTGTCGGAGAAGCTCCCCTTGTCGGAGACGCCTACCTGGCCGGAGAGCGCTCCCTTGCCGGAGAATTCTCCCTTGGCGGCGTAGTTGAAGCAGACAGAATCTCGGGAGCGACTTCCGGGCCTTCCTGATGATGCTGCTCTGCTCCTACACAATTCAACAAGTCAGATATCAGTAAAGAAGGAGCGCCCATGCACACCTAACCGTAAGAAATAAACCAAATACTTACGCTGGGGCCTGTCTTTGGGGCTGCTCAGGAAGGGTCGCTGGTCCGCAAGGGAGTCTCGACGCCTCCTGTCGCCACGGGGATCGCCTTCGATGACAACCACCGGGTCTTGGCTCTTCGACGCCTCCGAGCTAGTGTCCTGAAAAAGGAAAGAGTTCGAATGAAGCAAGTCGATACAAGACAAAGCAGCAAATTGAAGGATTACAAGTACAGCGACAAGATCTTACTCTTCTTCTTCTTCCTCGGAGCTGAGAGCGGAGAAGTCAATTCCGCCCGCCCCGGTGCGACGAGCTGGAAGAGTAGGCTCCCTCGGACGCTTGGCGGGTGCGGAGCCGTGGTCCCCAAGGCCCCGCCCAGCTTGTTGCGGGCGTGAGGCGCCCCAGCTGCAACAGAGCTTGTCGCAGAGAGCGCGTCGGGCGAGACGGCTGTTGGTCCGCCCGCCGCCCGCCACTTCCCGGTCTTATGGAGGCGCTTCTTGGCGGGGCCGCGGGATCCTCCCGCGGCAAGATACCTCAAGGCGGAGGGGAGGCGCCCCCGGCAGGCTCGTTCAGCTCAGCTTCAGGCTCGGCCTGCTCCTCCGCACCGGCAAGCTCCTCTCGGTCGGCAAGGCTTGCCGCCTCGGCTGCCTCGGCCTCCTCCACAGTGAACCCAAACTCACCGGCGGCAGCAACTTCCGCCGCCTCCTCCGGCTGGTATGGCGCGCTGCAGCTCAGCGTCGGTGGTGTCGCGGTGAGCCACTTCGCTTTCGTCGGCACGGATCGGCACTTCTTCCAAGCTATCGAAGAACTGTTGCACGATGTCGTCGGCGGGTTTCGCTGTTGGAACGATTCCATGGGAATCGCACAACGGCATCATCGCGCTGGATGCGGTCAAGCAAGAGTTGTTGCACAAAGGAACGACCCCCTCGGCAACATGAACCACTCTGGGCGATCTGGTCGGGCTTGAACAGCTCCAAAGAAGATCGCATCCAGCTCCAAGACGGTGAAATTCCAGTTGAGGCCCGGGCGCAGCCTCATGATGTCCGCCGCATTTTGGAACTCCCAAGCAGGTCTCCTCCTCTCCTGCAAGGGAGCGATGCGGCGACGAAGGAAATCCATGCCAACAGCACCTACAGTGAGTCCGGCATGCCTGAGGCGCAAGATCCAGGTCACGGCAATCTTCAACCTCGCATCCTCCGGCGCCAAGTTGCTCCAATCATTGCCGCGCACTATGGGATTTTGGCGCTGGGCAGTGAAAGGCTGCGGGTTCTCCTCTATGATCCAACACCAATCGGCTCTCCACTCCTCCCACTTGCTACGGAGCTCTCCTTCCAGATATGCTTCTTTCTTGCCGATCCTGGAGATCTAAGCAATCCCTCCGGCAAGCGGCTCTCCTCTCTCAACGCGGGGCATGAAGTAGTGGCGGAAAAGGGCTACATTTGGGTGGACTCCGACAAAGTTTTCGCAAAGGTGTGCGAAAACCGCCATGGTCAGGACGGCGTTGGGGGTGAAATCAAGGAGGCAGAGGCCGTAGGTGTTCATGATGTCGCAAAAGAATTCAGAAAAGGGCGGGCAGAGCCCGCAGTAGAAGAAAAGCGCGAAGAAGGGGTACCCGACAGAAACCTTCTCGGATGCGGCGGCGGAAATCACCCTCGTGCGCTGGTGCGCCTGCCTCCGTCGACTGTAAGAGGTAGTACCCTCCCGCAGCTCCCTGCAAGGCGTCGGCGGGTCAAGGTGGCCCGCTCCTTCCGCAGCGCCGCGAGCCGCTGCACCTCGGCCGACTTCACGCCTTCCCCTTGTCGGCTTTCGGAGCCATGGCGGAGGTGATGGAGGAGTCCGACGGCGTTGATGGCGCCGGTGGCAACGGGGGGGCGGAGCGCCGCTCTCTTCGGACTTGACAAGAAGGGGGGAGCGGCGGTGGTTTTTGAGATGTGACAGCAATGAAAAGGTGGGCGTCTTGCCCCTGTTTCCCCTGCTTATAAGGAGGGAGAGGGGCGGACGCCCGCTTTCAATTAAAGAAAGCCCCACGATCTCTCCCACGACGCCACGCTCGCGCGTGCTGTTCGTGGGAGACGTGGTGGGTCCGGGGCAGTAACGGCGTGATCTAGGGCAGCAGCGTGTCGTGCACTGTTTTGGGCCCGCCCAACAGAGCTCGGCATCGTGAATGGCCCAGCCGGGGGCTCTGCCGGTGTACTAGAGTAGGGGTACCCTAGTATCCCGAACTCGTGCCGCGGACAGTTGCAGCACCAGCGGCAAGGCTTGCCTAGTGACCGCCAAGGTCCTCCGCAGCTCCTTTGGAGCCATTCAAGAGCAAAGATTCAAGGCCCGGCAAGAGGAGCTTGCCGGAAGGCCACTCAAGGCACTAAGGAAACAAGGCCCCGCAAGAGGAGCTTGCCGGAAGGCTCGGCGAGCGACAAGCTCTCGGAGCGACAAGGATTCAGCCATGAAAGGTGCTTGCCGCGCAGCAACTCTCTTCATCTCCGCTCTAGCTCATCCACCAACGTGTCGCCAGGGGCCATTCCAGCGTGCGTGTCAAGAGGCTGTGCAGCCAGCGGGAGCAGCGATAAGCGGCGCCGACAAGCTTACCATCGTGGCAAACGGTGATGCACTTGACGGTCCTGTTGCAGACCGTTTAGGCGACGAGGACGGGCATTTATTGATCTTGTCCCTTGTCGTCGAGTTAGGTATAATGCATCGTATAATCGCAAGTCGGTGTACCAACTACTGTTTTTCCATTTGTACCCTCATCTACGTTGCCACCTGTCGGTGACCCCTTGAGCCTATAAAAGGAGGCCCATGTGCAACGTAGAAAGGGTTCGGTTCGGCTGGTTCGACTCGTTCGAGACTACACTCACTCAAGCTAGGTTTTGTAGCTCCCATTGCTCCCTAGCAAGAACACAATACAATCAACCAAGCAGCAGTAGGAGTATTATCTCTCCGGAGAGCTCCGAAGCTGGGTAAACTGCTCGTGTGCATCGCCTCGATCTGCTCTTCGTGCAATCTCCGCCCCTCACCGAACCATAAGGGACTCGGTCCGCCAGGTCCCATAGGTGTTCGTGGGTCACGATCAGCTTCCCCGACATAGTAGCCTCTTTTTGTGAATCATTTGCTAATTATGTTGATCTCCTCAGGAGAAGTGGTTTAAATATCATCCCCGTATTAAATAAAATATTGATAAGCGAGTTATAGTTAAATATGAAACTATCATTTAATGCTGACCCAGTTGTGCCTACCGCTTATATTGCAAAACCACGTTTCCCTGTTAGGATAAAGGAATATTCGAAAGTATCATCTGTGGTTAACAAAAGTAACATTAGAGCACCTAGACCTTCTGAACAATTTAAAGTAGAACCTAGTATTTCTATGATTAAAGATCTCTTGGTCGATAATATTGACGGGCATGTTGTTTATTTCTGTGATGAAGCTTCTAGAGTTGCCCAACCCGATACTAAAGATAAGAATAAGCCCGTTGTTGGCATGCCCGTTGTCTCAGTTAAAATAGGAGATCATTCCTATCATGGTTTATGTGATTTAGGTGCTAGTGTGATAGCTATCCCTTTTACTTTATATCAAGATATTATGAATGATATAACACCTGCTGAAATAGAAGATATAGATGTCACTCTAAAAATTGCAAACAGAGACAACATTACACCAGTTGGGATTGTTAGAGATGTTGAAGTCTTGTGTGGGGAAATAAAATTCCCTACTGATTTTCTAGTTCTTGGTTCTCCACAAGACGATTCTTGTCCCGTAATTTTTGGTAGACCTTTCTTGAACACTGTTAATGCTAAGATAGATTGAAATAAAGAAACTGTCAGTGTCAATTTTCGTTATGCGTCTCATGAGTTTAATTTCCCTAAGTTTCCTAGACATCCTCATGCTAAAGAATTTCCTAGTAAAGATGAATAATTGGTCTTGGTTCTATTGCCGTACCTCCGACCAATCCGTTAGGACAATATTTGCAAGACCATGAAAATGATATGCAGTTGCATGAAAGAAATGAACTAGATAGACTTTTCTTTGATCGACAACCTATTCTTAAACACAATTTGCCTGTTGATACTCTAGGAGGCACTCCTCCACCTAAATGTGATCCTATATTTGAATTAAAACAATTGCCAGATAGTTTGAAATATGCTTATCTTGATGAGAAGAAGAGATATCATGTTATTATTAGTGCTAACCTTACAGAGCATGAAGTAAAGAGATTCACTATTGTAGGATGCTACTAACGCGACATTACAATCAGAGACCCTTCCACGAAACTATGTGCGATGCATTAATCACAAATGGTGATGTAATAAAACCTAAAAAATGATGCAAAACATTTGTGATGGAGGAGACATCAAACACAATTCAGATTATAGTTGCATGTGTGACACATGGCATACTGTTCTCTCCAATGAACCATTTGTGATGAGGAAGAACAACATAAATGGGCAGCCAGATGAAGGTGTGTGTGATATACAACATACAGTTCACTCAGATGAACTATTTGCGATTAGGGAACTCAACAAAAATAGTCACCCAGATCAAGGTGTGTGCGATATACGGCATACAGTTCACTCGGATGAACTATTTCCCATTAGGCAACACAACCAAATAGGCCAGCCAGATGAAGTCGTCTGCAATTAACGGCATACACTTCACACGGATGGACTGTTTGCGATTAGCCACAACTAAATAGTTAGATAGATGAACGTGTGTGTGCTAGACGGGCACACATTCAAATTAAAAGAAGTGTGCATGATGGTAATAACGAGCCCGCACGGATGATGGAACAAGACATGTACTGACATCGCCTATTGCGGTGCACCCTATGGTGCAAAGGCCACGTACGCGGCCGAGAACGCGTGCCCATGTTACGCCATCTAGGAATTGTGCTGCACTTGGAAATTAGAACTGTCAATAAATTTTGAGCTTGCGTCCCGTCACATTCCAAATTACTAGCATGCTATATTTAATTGCAAACATGTTTACACCAATCAAAACCTAAACGGTTTCCCACTTACGAGTGTATTAGTACTCGTTTATTAATACTACCTACTCCAAGATGACTGCACATTCCTCCTCAACTCCTCATCGACAAAAACAAACAAGTCCTTCATCGTCTTTCCCTTGCGTCTGCCATGGCCCGCATGAGTTTTGGTTTGAGAGATTACTACCAGGGAGAGGCGAGGATGGAAGCGGTAACACAAGAGATGTCTCGCCTCGCCCCAAAAGCAGCCGACATGTCCCGCTGCACCGCCGAAGCAGCACAAAGGTACCGCCGCGTTGTTGATGCAGCAGACTGGTTTAGCTGCATCGCAGAAGCAGCAGAGATGTCCCACCGCGCCACAAATGCAGTAGAGAGGTCCTTCCGCAGCGGTGGCCTGGGAAAATGTCTCGCGGGTAGGCGAGGACACTTAGGCGCATGCGCACTATGCTTGATGACCTGATGGGTCGGATCTCTGGCTGGATGAAGATGGAGGATGCTACCTCTTGAGCACTGCGTCAGATTTCCTTGAAGAGGAAAGAGTGATGCAGCACAGTAGCATAAGTATTTCCCTCAGATTTTGAGAACCAAGGTATCAATCCAGTAGGAGGCTACGCGCGAGTCCCTCGCACCTGCACAATACAAATAACTCCTCGCAACCAACGCGATAAGGGGTTGTCAATCCCTTCACGGTCACTTACGAGAGTGAGATCTGATAGATATGATAGGATAATATTTTTGGTATTTTTGTGATAAAGATGCAATGTAAAATAAAAGCAAAGTAAAAAAGCAAAGGAAATTACTAAGCGTAGGAAGATTAATATGATGAAGATAGACCCGGGGGCCATAGATTTCACTAGTGGCTTCTCTCAAGAGCATAAGTATTTTACGTTGGGTGAACGAATTACTGTTGAGAAGTTGACATAATTGAGCATAGTTATGAGAATATCTAGGTATGATCATGTATATGGGCATCACGTCCGAGACAAGTAGACCGACTCCTGCCTGCATCTACTACTATTACTCCACTCATCGACCGCTATCCAGCATGCATCTAGAGTATTAAGTTCAAGAAAACAGAGTAACGCCTTAAGCAAGATGACATTATGTAGAGGGATAAATTCATGCAATATGGTAAAACCCCCATCTTGTTATCCTCGATGGCAACAATACAACACGTGCCTTGCTGCCCCTCATCACACCGGGAAAGGACACCGCAAGATTGAACCCAAAGCTAAGCACTTCTCCCATTGCAAGAAAGATCAATCTAGTAGGCCAAACCAAACTGATAATTTGAAGAGACTTGCAAAGATAACCAATCATACATAAAAGAATTCAGAGAAGATTCAAATATTGTTGATAGATAATCTTGATCATAAACCCACAATTCATCGATCTCAACAAACACACCGCAAAAAGAAGATTACATCGAATAGATCTCCACGAGAGAGGGGGAGAACATTGTATTGAGATCCAAAAAGAGAGAAGAAGCCATCTAGCTACTAACTATGGACACGAAGGTCTGAAGTAAATTACTCACATTTCATCGGAGAGGCTATGGTGTTGATGTAGAAGCCCTCCGTGATGGGTTCCTCCTCCAGCGGAGCTCCGAAACATGCCCCAAGATGGGATCTCGTGGGTACAGAAGGTTGTGGCAGTGGAATTAGGTTTTGGCTCCGATGTCGACCGCTTGGGGGTATGAGGTATATATAGGAGGAAGGAGTACGTCGGTGGAGCAACAGGGGGCCCACGAGGGTGGAGGGCGCGCCCCCCTACCTCGTGCCTTCCTCCTTTATTTCTTGACGTAGGGTCCAAGTCTCCTGGTTCATGTTCGGTGAGAAAATCACGTTCCCGAAGGTTTCGTTCCGTTTGGACTCCGTTTGATATTCCTTTTCTTCAAAACTCTGAAATAGGCAAAAAACAACAATTCTGGGCTGGGCCTCCGGTTAATAGGTTAGTCCCAAAAATAATATATAAGTGGATAATAAAGCCCATTAATGTCCAAAACAGTAGATAATATAGCATGGAGCAATCAAAAATTATAGATACGTTGGAGACGTATCAGAGGACGAGATGAATGCCTTCATTTGAAAATGGTACCGGTGTCATCCGGGCACTAGCGGAGGAAAAGGTGGAGCTCCGCACCGAGCACGACCTACTGAGGGCGAAGATTGCCGGAAGGGCGAAGGAGCACGAGGAGACCACTCCCTTGTTCATGAGGACGGGCGTCATCGTCGAGAAACTTATGGATGAGAATGCCATGATCCGCATCAAGCGTGAAAGGCTGGTGCAAGAATCCGTGGATGCTGCCAATTAACATATTGAGGATAGAAATGAGATCATCATCGGTCGCCACGAGAACTAGTCTCTACAGCCTCCAGCGCATAAAGAAAGTAGAGATTAGCGAGCCAGATCATTGTCTACATCTTCCTTCTTCTTTTGCCCCTGTGTATTTTGGGCATCGCCACATGTGGCTTTTTTAGTTATCTTCCTAAATATGTAAGACAATAATTATCCACTTTCATTGTCCTTATATATTCATCAGTCTTGCTATAAGTTGTAGTCAATGCTATATAGGTTCGTCGGATCTTACATCAAGATCCATGCAAAATTTTCTTTTCAGGTTTTCTTTTCTCTCTCTTAAATCCCAGTCGAGTGAGACATAGCCATGCCATTAAACAGGGGCTCGAGCGCTATTAATGGAGACTTCGGGAGAGAGGTGGGCGGCGGATGGAGGTCAAAGGGCCCTCCTCCCGATAAGCGCGTGCAAGGAAATAATGGGAGGCACTGCAGTTTACCATCCAGGCTTGCTCATGCATGGTCCTTTAGCTAATAGCAAATTATTGTGCAGTTGGAGGAATCATTATAATATCTAGGTTTCTTCAATTTGGTCTTGCACATGTAGGTCCTGCTGTCAGAGGCTTAGTCCCACTGTTCGACCCATTTTGCATATGGGGAAATGAGATGTCTATGAATATCAGTCAAGTCAAGAAACTCAGAAATATTGTTAGGATAAATAAACTTGCGACCAATAACAACAAGATATTTGTTTGCTCAATGAAGAAGAAATCAGTCAACTATAGGATGGTACTAACTCTTTTACCTTGTTTTTACCCCTTGTGCCATTTCAAAATTTGTAACAGCAATTTATGCATATCTTTGTTCTTAGTACTTTCCAAAGCAGTTCACCGATGATTACCTCTCAAACCACCTGCATGGTCAAGAGGCGAGGAAGGTATTTATTCAACACCCACGGTACAATATTGAAGTCTTCCTGAAGAGGATGATGGTTGAGCGGGCAATTATTCATAGCCACTGGCCTAAAGTTGCAAGGACATTCAACATCACTGAAGGCTCAATATTCGCCTTCTGCTTCTGCAGTTTCCTAGATGAGATTCATCTGTCTATTTACCGTGTATGATGCTACTTTTCAAAGCTTTTCGATGTTGCATGTGAAACTTGGTGCTGCTGTGTAATGGCGTAGCTAGCTATATCTCTCTTTGGTGTAACTGAGTGTTGAAGCCATATGATGTAATTTTATTATGAAATCCTGGTTGCCGTTATACGGATATGAAATATCTGGTGTGCTTCATAAGAAATGTCAATTTGATTACTACATGGATTATCAATAATAGGACAATTACCTTGCTTACTGGGGTTTTCTATTGCAGACAGTTACTCTGACAACACCCTGGGCGATGAACTCAAACAACCCACACGGTTTGTAGAAAGTAGGCGTGTTGGATCAATAACAATCACACACGGCTTCCGGCAGAGAACTGTTTGTGTTAGGCCACCTTGCACAAACTTTTCCACATAAAAAATTGTGTGTGATATACATAATAACGGAAACGTTTTCCTGGGATTTACTATGTGGGATGTACATATGAACGGGAACGATTGGGCCTGTCAAATTGTCTTCGATGCCTCGCCCCATCGCACATGAGCTCATTTTGCCTCGTGTGTGTGGGAAGGCCCCCTATCACACACACTAACTAGGCGACGGTTTAAAACTCTGTCGCAGAAAGGGGGTAAAAACCGTTTGTATAGCACGTCTCTACACCAGTGATTGTTAAAAACTCTAAGGAATCATCGTGCTGCTATTGGATATACTCTTGATGATCTTAAGGGCATTAGTCCCACTCTCTGTCAGCACAAGATTAATATGTAAACCAATGCTAGACCATTTGTTGGTCATCAACGACGAGTAAATCCTAAGATGAAGGAAGTGGTAAGAATTGAAATATTAAAGCTTCTGGAAGCAGGAATAATCTATCCCATAGCTGATAGTAGATGGGTAACTCTTGTTCATTGTTTCCCTAAGAAACGAGGTATTACTGTTGTTCCTAATGATAAAAATGAACTTATTCCAAAAATAATTATGACTGACTATAGAATGGTAATTGATTTGAGAAAATTAAAGAAAGCCACTAGAAAATATCATTACCCTTTGCCTTTTATTGATCAAATGTTAGAAAGATTGACAAATCACACACACTTTTGTTTCCCTTGATGGATATTTCGGTTTCTCTCAAGTACCTATATCACAACCTGATCAAAAGAAAACCACCTTTACTTGTACTTTTAGAACCTATGCCTATAGACGTTTGCCTTTTGGTTTATGCAATGCACCTTCTACCTTTCAAAGATGTATGACTGCTATATTCTCTGACTTTTGTGAAAATATTGTTGAGATTTTCATGGATGATTTTTCCGTTTACGGGACTTCTTTTGATGATTGCTTAAGCAACCCTAATCTTGTCTTGAATAGGGAGAAGTGCCACTTTATGGTGAATGAAGGTATTGTATTGGGGCACAAAATTTGTGAATGAGGTATTGAGGTGGATAAAGCTAAAGTTGATGCAATTGAGAAAATACCGTATCCTAAACATATTAAAGGTATAAGAAGTTTTCTTGGTCATGCAAGTTTCTATAGGAGATTTATGAAAGACTTCTCTAAAGTTTCTAGGCCTCTTACTAATCACTTGCAAAAATATGTTCCATTTGTTTTTTATGATGATTGTGTAGAAGCCTTTGAAACACTTAAGAAAGCCTTAACTTCTGCACCTATCGTTCAGCCACCTGATTGGAACTCACCTTTTGAAATTATGTGTGATGCTAGTAATTATGATGCTGGTGTTGTTCTAGGACAAAGAGTTGATAAGAGATTAAATTTTATCCATTATGCTAGTAAACCTATACTCATTAGGTGGGTTCTTTTGCTACAAGAATTTGACTTGCATATCACTGATAAAAAGGGAGCTGAGAATCCTGTAGCTGATAATTTATCTAGGTTAGAAAATATCCTTGATGACCCACTCCCTATTGTTGACAGCTTCCCCGATGAACAACTAGCTCCCATAAATACTTCTCGTAATACTCCTTGGTATGCAGACTATGCTAATTACATTGTTGCTAAATTCATACCACCTAGTTTCACATGCCAACAAAAGAAAAAAAATCTTTTTTGATTTATGACATTACTTTTGGGATGACCCATACCTTTATAAAGGAGTACATGGTATTATTAGATGTTGTATACCTAAGCATGAACAGGAACAAATCCTATGGAAATGTCACTCCGAAGCCTACAGAGAACATCATGCGGGAGATAGAACTCCACACAATGTATTACAATCTGGTTTTTATTGGCCTACTCTTTTCAAGGATGCTCGTAAGTTTGTTTTATCTTGTGACGGATGTCAAAGAATTGGTAATATTGGTAGATGTTAGGAAATGCCTATGAATTATTCACTTGTTATTGAACCATTTGATGTTTGGGTCTTTGATTATATGGGACCGTTTCCTTCCTCTAATGGGTATATACATATTTTGTTTGCTGTTGATTATGTCACCAAGTGGGTAGAAGCTATTCCAACTAGTAGTGCTGATCATAAAACCTACATTAAAATGCTTAAAGAAATTACTTTCCTAAGTTTTGGGGTCCCTAGATATTTAATGACTAATGGTGGTTCACATTTTATTCAAGGTGCTTTTCGTAAATTGCTTGCTAAATGTGATGTCAACCCTAGAATTGCATCTCCTTATCATCATCAATCTAGTGGTCAAGTTGAGTTGAGCAATATAGAAATAAAGTTAATATTTCAAAAGACTGTCCATAGGTCTCGAATGAATTGGTCTAAGAAACTTGACGATACACTTTGGGCCTATAAAATATCTTATAAAAATCCTATGGGTATGTTGATACGTCTCCAACGTATCTATAAGTTTTTATTGTTCCATGCTATTAAAGCATCAATCTTGGATGTTTTATAGTCATTTACTGGCAACTTTATGTCATTTTTTGGGACTAACCCATTGACGTAGTGCCTAGTGCCAGGTCTTTTACTTCGCAAAAAATCAATACCAACCAGAGTCCAAATGCCACAGAACTCTATGGCAAACTTTTTCTGCCGAGAAGACACCCAGGAGGCCAAGGAAGTGCACCAGAGGAGGACTGTGGGGCCCACTAGGCACCAGGGCGTGCTAGAGGCCCCAGGCGCGCCCTGGTGGGTAGTGGGGCCCATGGGAGGCTTCTCCACCGACTATCAGCTCTATAAATACTCTAAAGTCCCAAAAACCATAGGGGAGTCTACGAAACACTTTCCGGGCACCGCAAGTTCCGAAACCACGAGATCCAATCTAGAGGCCCTTTCCGGCACTCTGCTGGAGGGGTCAAAGATCACGGAGGGGTTCTTCATCATCCTTGTTGACCCTCCGTTGATGCGTGAATAGTTTACCACAGACCTATGGGTCCATAGGTAGTAGCTATATGGCTTCTTCTCTCTTTTTGATCTTCAATACAATGTTCTCCTCGATGTTCTTAGAGATCTATTTGATGTAATGACTTTTCGCAGTGTTTTTGTTGGGATCCGATGAATTGTGAGTTTATGATCAGATCTATCCATGAATATTATTTGAGTCTTTGCTGAATTTTTTATGCATGATCTTTGTAGCCTTGTATTTCTTCTCTGAAACTTTGGTTTCGTTTGGCCAACTAGATTGATTTTTCTTGCAATGGGAAAAGGTGCTTTGTGATGGGTTCGATCTTGCGATGCTCCATATCAGTGATAGAAAGGGACATGGCACACATGTATTGTTGCTATTAAGGATAAAAAGATGGGGTATATTCCTACATGAATAGATCTTATCTACATCATGTTATCATTCTTATTGCATTACTCCGTTTTTCCATGAACTTAATACACTAGATGCATGCTGGATAGCGCTCGATCTGTGGAGTAATAGTAGTAGATGCAGGCAGGAGTCGGTCTGCTAATCTTGGACATGATGCCTATATACATGATCATTTCCTTCGATATCATCATAATTATTTGCTTTTCTGTCTATTGCCCCACAGTAAATTGTTTACCCACCGTATGCTATTTTCCCGAGAGAAGCCTCTAGTGAAATCTACGGCCCCCGGGTCTATTTTCTATCATATTAAAACCAAATATAAATTGCTGTGTTTTTCCTTTATTTATTTTATTTTGTGTTTTAGTTAGATCAATTTATCAAATCTCATACAATTTAATCTATCTCAATATCGAGGAGGGATCGACAACACCTCTTACGCGTTTGGTAGCAAGTTGTTGTTGTTTGTGTGCAGGTGTTGTTTACATTGAGTTGCTTGGTTCTCCTATTGGATTGATAACCTTGGTTTCATAACTGAGGGAAATACTTACCTTTGTTGTGGTGCATCATCCTCTGCTCTTCGGGGAAATATCAATGCAGATACAAGCAATCTGAAAAAAAATTCGACCGCTATTGCTGGGGAGAAATCTATCAGGTTCCTACGCACAAACTATCATCTCATTGCAATTACTTTATTTGTCATTTGCCTCTTATTTTCATCTCCCACACTTCTAAAATGTTTTTTTTTGCAAAAATCCATAAATATTTTTTTGTTTGCCTTTTTGTTTTGGTCATCTTGTCATCATGACTAATATGACTACCCCTCCTTTGTCACCAGATTTTGAAATTCTATTCTTCAAACAGAAAAAAGGAGAAAACTTGAAAGATGCCTGGTATAGGTTAATGAAATCTTACCGTGTTTGCAATACAAAATGTGATGCAAGAATTTTGCTCTGCAATTTTTATATAGGTTTAACCATGCATCATAGACAACTTTTGGATTTTACTACTAAAAGGAATTTTGTTGAGATTGATGCTAATGCCACTTATGGAATAATAGAGGGAATATTGGGAGTTCCACCACCAGAAAAGGGGTTTACTTTTACTCAAGAAGGGATTCAAATATTCGACAAATTGGCTGATATACAGGAAAATTTGGTTGTGTTGCAAAATTCTAACGAACCTCTCAAAAATATTAGTGGGAACCTCAATCGCATGAATACTTTGATTACATTATGTAATAAGTGATCTGATATTTTGAGTCTCAAGATAGTCTCATTTTGTGACAATATTGGGAAGCATAAAGAGCCTCCCGGGTTTGAGAAAACTCTTACAAAGATAGCAAGAACTAAAGATGAGAATACTTGAATCTATGCATTATGCCTAGCTAGGGGTGTAAAACGATATCGCTTGTTGGGAGCCAACCCAATAGTTATCTCTGAATTTTTTCTTCCCGTTTTCCAATGAATACACTATTATGCCTATGTTATGATTGTGTTTTTTATGTTTTAGTTAGTGTTTGTGCCAAGTGAAGCCTTTAGGATAGCTTGGGTGATAATTGACTTGATCCCGTTGGAAAATAGAAACTTTTGCGTCCAGTAGCTAAATTTTCAAAAAGCACATAAGGGACAAAAACTCTGAATTTTTACACATGATTGATATAAAAATTTCCTCAGTTTTCCTAATTTTTGGAGTTACATAAGTATAGTCAAAATTGCGATCATTACAACCTATTCTGTTTATCACATATTCTGTTTTCGTTGCATTGTGTGCTTAATTTGACGAATCTATGGATTGTATGGGGGGTATGAGCCATGGTTAAGTTAGAATACAGTAGGTATAATGCAATAATAAAATATGAATGCATTCTCAATAGTACTTAGAGTGGTGATTTGTTTTATAGATACTAATGGCTCTCATGAAGGTTTTTGTTAAGTTTTGTGTGACTGAAGTTTTCAAGTTTTGGGTGAGATCACGACGGATGAAGGAATAAGGAGTGAAAGAGCATAAGCTTGGAAATTCCCAAGGCATCCCAAGGTAATATTCAAGGAGTACCAAGAAACTAATCTTCGGGATGCCCTGGAAGGCATCCCTTCTTTCTTCTAACGACCATTGGTAATTTTACTTGGAGCTATATTTTTATTTGTCACATATAAAGAGTTTTGCTTGGAACGTCTTGTATTATATGAGTATTTGCTTGTTTTGCTTTTTAGTTTGCCACAATCATCCTTGCTGGACACACCTATTTGAGAGATCCATAATGATGCTATGATTTGATGGAACTGCTCTAGTGCTTCACTTATATCTTTTTTTTAGCACGGTGGTGCTTTAATTTTGAGGAAATATGCGCGCATGCTTCACTTAGATTATTTTGAGATTTAATAGAAATTTAAAGAAATGTCCTCTGATGCTTCACTTATGTTATTTTGAGACTTAAAATTTTTGAAGAAATATGTGTGCTCTTGTTCTTCAGTTAAATTTGTTTGAGAGCTTGTTATAAGCAATGGTGATATATGAAATTAGTCCCAAAGTGATAGATATTCAAGAGGGATAATTAAAACTATCATGAAGATCATTGGACAATATAAACTTGATTCCTTTCAATAGTTTTGCGATATGGAGATAGTAATATGTGAGTCATGTTTGTGAGTAATTATGCTTAGTAAGAATATTGGTGTTTAGGTTTGTGATTCCCTATGCAAGCACGGAAGTCAATAGTTATGCAATGAAGTTATATCCTACTTGTGGTTCATTATTTGGTGTTAGGTATGTTTACTACTTGTTTATAATCGTTTTTTTTTCTTGGTTGGTCGCTTCTCAATCTATTTGCTAGCCTCCATTTGTACTATGCGGGAATACTGCTTGTGCATCCAGCTCCTTAAACACAATTTTTGCCAAATGTGTCCACCAACCTACCTATATGCGGTATTTCCATGTCATCCCAAGTAAATTTGTATGTGCCAAATCTAATTTTTGAAATGAATTTCCTTATTTTGTGCCCGTACCGCTCATGAAGCGGTAGGGGGTGGCCAAAATTTTCCATGCTAGATATTTTATTCTCAAATGAATGTTTATTCACTTGTCATTGCACGAGAGTGTGGCAAGGTAATAGTGATGCCCAGTCTCGAAATGAAAAAAGAAATTTAGTTTATGTTCTCTAATAATTAATTCCTTAGAAAGTGTTGGTATGGAAGGCACCCGTGCATATGGCTAGCCATGGATTGTGAAAGAATGGAGAAAAAAGGAATAAACTTTTATTTATGTTTGGGAACAGCCTATGATTTATCTAGCATGGAAAGTACTGGAAATTCTTGGTCGTTTTCGTTGACTGGAAAAGCATGCCACTCAAAACAATTTTATCTCTCAATTTAAGCTATGAGCTCTGGCACCTCTACAAATCTCTGCTTCCCTCTGTGAAGGGCCTATCTATTTACTTTATGCAATTTTTATATTCATTTGAGTCTCCACCTTCTCTTATAAAGCACGAACTAGGGAACACTATTATCGTACTTGTTCATTGGATGTAGCTAATATTTGAGTGTGTTTCATGAATGGATCAATGATTGAGCATAATGGGCCAGGGATAGCCTTCTTTAGTGTTGATATTTTGAAAGACATGGCCGTGTATTGATATGCTTGAGTATTGAGGTCTCGATGTCAAATTATAGACTATTTCTTCGAATCATCTAAAGTCCAAATGTCCATGCCATAAAAGAAAAGATTATGTGATGAATATGATCGCTAGCATTCCACATCAAAAATTTGTTTCTATCATTTACATACTCGAGGACGAGCAGGAATTAAGCTTGGGGATGTTGGTACGCCTCCAACATATCTATAATTTTTATTGTTCCATGCTATTAAAGTATCAATCTTGGATGCTTTATACTCATTTACTAGCAACTTTATATCATTTTTTGGGATTAACGTATTGACGTAGTGCCCAGTGCCAGTTGCAGTTTTTGCTTTTTTTTACTTCATAGAAAATCAATGCCAAACAGAGTCCAAATGCCACGGAACTTTTTGGAGACTTTTTTGCCCAGAAGACACCCAGGAGGCCAAGGAAGTGTACCAGAGGAGGGTCGTGGGGCCCACTAGGCACCAAGGCACGCCAGAGGCCCCAGGCGCGCCCTGGTGGGTAGTATGCATGGCCCACGGGAGGCTTCTCCACCAAATATCTGCCCTATAAATACACTAAAATCCGAAAAACCATAGGGGAGTTGGTGAAACACTTTTCTAGCCGCCACAAATTCTAGAACTACGCGATCCAATCTAGAGGCCTTTTCCGGCACTCTTCCGGAGGGATCAACGATCACAGAGGGGTTCTTCATCATCCTTTTTACCCCTCGCTAATGTTTGAGTAGTTTACCACACACCTATGAGTCCGTAGGTAGTAGCTAGACGGCTTCTTCTCTCTTTTTAATCTTCAATACAATGTTCTCCTCGATGTTTGAAAGTACATCTAGTGCCCCTTAGTGATGTTGGTGTATTGAAGACTTATAGGTTAAGGAACTAATGCGTTTGTGAGTGTACACAGGTCTATAAGTCTATGAGGAGTTTGATATTTACAGAGTAAGTCGACCCCTAAAAATGAAGTTCCTCGACTGAAGACTTTGATATTTTGAAGACTTTCTGAACACTTTGAAAGTGAAGAAATTGGTGTGACCTTGAAGACTTGGTATTCATTTGAGGAACATGAAGCGTGAAGACTTTTGTTTTCGTAGTTTCATTTTCTCTTTCTTGAGTCATAGGAAACACCGTACTGTTAAAGGGGGTCGAGGAAATACTAAGGAAAAATTTCCATGTGATGCTCAACTCAAAATCCTACACCTACCAATCCCTTCGAGTGAAGCCTTTGGAAAACTCATACAGTTCAGTCAATTTCTTCAGTGACAAAGACGAAGCTCTTATGGTCGCTGAGGAATTTGTTCTGACTTAGGAGTTAGGAATTCGCCATGGATTGCCTACAGTGAGGAACATGATAGCCCTCAGAATTTGAGATTCAAATTTCCGATCGTTCTTTGTCTTCTTGGCCACCTGTCCCAAAATATCTTATCCACCTAACGGTTATCATTGAAGGGCATTTATGTCTTATCATGTCGGGCTGCTCCCTAGGCTATAAATAGCCGCCCCCTACAACCACTAGCTGGTTGGCTGCTCCGAGAGAACTTGACACTTGTCATTTGAGAGCAACCCATCCTCCGAGGACTTTGAGCGAAAATCATCGAGTGAGGAAAAACCCAAAAACCAAACCCCTACAAACATAAAGTGATTGAGCATCGCTGAAGAGATTGATCCTGCGTGGATCCGACGCTTGTTACCTTTGAAGACTGTGCTTCTTCCAGACGGTTAGGCGTCATGGTCCAGAGCATCCAAGAGGAATTGTGGATCGCCGAGTGACCAAGTCTGTGAAGGTTTGGAAGTCGCCTGAAGACTTACCACGAGTGATTGGACGAGGTCTATGTGACCTTAGTTCAAGGAGAATACGGTGAGGACTTGGTGTCCTGAGCTGCGTGCTCAGCGACTGGGTGTCCGGGACTGGGTGTTCTCGAGTTTAAATACTAAGCCACTCCAACCAGACGTATAACTGAGACAACAGTTGGAACTGGTCTACCAAATCATTGTCTTCACCAACCTAACTGGTTCTATTTCCTCAACCCTTTCATTTCCTCATTATTGTGTTGAGTGTTTGTTCATATCTGTGTTTGAAGACTTTGACTGAAGACTTTCTCAATTTCCTCAGTTCAATTTCTTCAGTCTGTTTGTCTTCATCTTGTGCTGTCCTGTGTTTACGCTTTCTGTACTCTTTGATTGTCTTCATTTCATTATGATGACCATGCCCGCATTCTCTTATGCTTACATCTGAGTACCTATTCCGCTGCAAGTAGTTCTTCGCTAAGGAATTTCCTCACCGGCAAATTCCTCAGTGAAGAATTCATAAAAATCGCCTATTCACCCCCCCTCTAGTCGATATAACGCACTTTCAATTGGTATCAGAGCAAGGTACTCCATTGTTCTGTGTGATTTTGGTTTAACCACCTGGAGTTTTAGTTATGTCGACCGTAGGTATGAAGAAAGTGACATGCCCTATCTTTGACGGTCATGATTATCCCAAGTGGAAGGCCATGATGAGGAAGCGCCTCATGGCAATGGACAGCGAGCTGTGGACCGTCACTGATATTGGTCTTACTGATCTATGCAAAACGGCGAACGCAGATGATATTCGCAAGTACACTCGTCTTGATATCATGGCGAAGGATATCATCTGTTCTTGCCTATCTAGAGATGAATTCAGGCGCATTATGCATCTTTGCAATGCGAAGCTTATCTGGGACCGAATCTCCGACGTCTATGAAGGTCATCGAAGCCGTCATGATCCCTGGTTTGAGGACTTCAAGGAATCTCTCAAAACGATGACTTTCGAACCAGAATCATCATCTTCAGCATCATGTCTCATGGCAAAGGGTGTCGAGGTAACCGAATGTTCCTCATCTGAATTTAGTGACTGTGAATCTGATGATGATGGATCTGATGATGACAATGAACCTAGTTATACCAAACTTGTTTGCATTGCCACCAAACAACAACATGCCTTGGAAAAGGTTCAAAACATGCTAGATAAGAGTGATGATATGTTAGGTGAAGAAATGGATCGCACTAAAGCCCTGACTGAAAATCTTCAGAGACTTCAGTCTAGGTTTGACAGCCTTCAAGGTCATCATAATACTCTCTTATCTGATCATGAGAAACTTTCTTATGAATTTCTTTAAAGAAAGCAAGATCTTGAGAAGCTAAGAGTGAATTATGAAGATCTTCAGAAGGAGCGCGATTCATTACTTGCTCAACAAATCAGCGCTTCTCAGGAAGAATTTGTTCCTCCATGCTTAAAGTGCATTGAACGTGAATCTGCTAATTTTTCACCTGAATGTTCAAATGCTTCAATTGTTACAAATTCTTCACCTGCCTCTGCTATCACTAATTCCTCATCTGAGGACATTGCTAGTATCACTGACGATGCAGGGCTGAAGGAATTGTATATGACAGGCATGTACAAAAGCCTCAAAGGGCATCAGACTCTTTGTGATGTGCTTAAAAAGCAGATCCTCAATAGGAACCCTAGGAAAGAGGGTATTGCCTTTGAGAGGAAACTCAATGCTGATGGAACATATTGGAAGCCTGAGAAGTATCCCAAAATCTCATGGGTTGCTGCAAAGGGACCTCCAGTTGATCCATCTAACTTATCTGGCTTTACATGCGAATCTCCTCATTCTTCTGATGAGTCATTTGACTCCAACTATAAACTGTTCAAAAATCCGAATGGTGAAGTATTTGCTAGATATGTTGGCACTAACTGCAGGAACGGTTCCCCTATGAAGAAAATCTGGGTTCCCAAGAAGTGCCTTGAAAGTCTTCAGGTGAATGTCCTCATGACACCACCTGTGAAGAATAGGAACCCCAGATCAAATTCTTCATATGGACCAAATTCTTCATATGGATCCAAGTCCTCATATGGACCAAATTCCTCACGTGGATCAAATTCCTCAAAAGGATCAAAGTCCTCATATGATTATCATTGTGCTAATAACTCTCTTTTCGAGGTAGAGCTAAGGGCTATGAATATGTGCATTATTCTTCAAACCAATATGTTCATAAGTCCTCAAAGAATTTCTCTGCTTATT
The DNA here is from genome assembly GCA_021605205.1 of Aegilops longissima. Classification (NCBI taxonomy): domain Eukaryota; kingdom Viridiplantae; phylum Streptophyta; class Magnoliopsida; order Poales; family Poaceae; genus Aegilops; species Aegilops longissima. The sequence goes on from CM038681.1 coordinate 352,347,494, forward strand.
CATATGCTTACCCTAACCCCTCTTATGTGAAACGAAATGGATTGGCCTCTATGCCACCATTCTCATATGGTGCTCGCAGAGTGATGAACTCTTTGCCACCCCTTCAGATGTGGGTGGTGAAGAAAAAGAACTAACTTCTTCTGCACGGTCAGGTCTCCAGACGTGTTTTAAATGTCTGAAGAATTTGCTGGGGGCCTAACAAAAATGCCTGAAAGGACGCAGGCTAATCATGATGAAATGAACTTTCATTTCACACGTCCTCATATTACTTATCTGTTATACTACCCTGATGAAATTCATCTGATGAACTTGATATCATATTCTTCACTGATGAAGTATATGAGATCGTAAGTTGCACTAATTCATCTGCAGGATGATCAACCCAAAGCCACTGAGTGGGTTCTCGATAGTGGATGTACAAATCACATGACTGGTGACAAGAATCTATTGATGGATGCTCCCTTATCACAGTCTCATCTGAAGCATATCATCTTTGCTGACAAAGGCAAAAGTCAGGTATTGGGTCTTGGTAAGGTTGCGATATCTAAGGACATACACATGGACAAAGTCATGCTTGTTGAGTCCTTAGGATACAACCTCATGTAAGTCTCAATGCTTTGTGATCTTGATATGGTTGTTATCTTTGGCAAGTATCGTTGTGTTGTGATTATGGAAGCTGACAATTCCAAAGTCTTCGAAGGCTTTAGGAGAGGAGACTTGTATATTGTTGATTTCTCTACAGGACCATAACCAGCCATGTGTCTACTTGCAAAAGCTTCAGAAGGCTGGCTATGGCATCGGCGACTTGGTCACGCAGGCATGAGGAATTTGAACACGCTTGCAAAGAAGAAGCATGTCATTGGCATTGAGAATGTCAAATTCCTCAAGGATCACTTGTGTGGAGCTTGTGAAGCTGGAAAATGACCAAGGCCAAGCATCCAAATAAGACTATCATGACCACTACTCGTCCCTTCGAATTGCTTCACATGGACCTCTTTGGTCCTAATCATTACTCAATGATCACTAATGATGCATCTCTATATGGCTTTGTTATTGTTGATGATTACTCTCGTTACACATGGGTACACATTGTTACTTACAAAATGAAGTGCAGGAAGTCTTCAAACGATTTTCCTCGAGGGCTTCAACTAACTTTGGTGTGAAGATCGGACACATCAGAGTGACAATGGAACTGAGTTCAAGAATCCGGTCTTGATGCCTATCTTGATGAACTTGGTATTACTCATGAGTTATCTGCTCCCTATACTCCTCGGCAAAATGGCGTCGTGGAGCGCAAGAACGAACTCTTGTTGAGATGGCTCGCACTATGTTTGATGAATACAAAACGCCTAGTCGCTTTTTGGATTGATGCAATTGATCTCGCATGCCACATCATCACAGAGTATATCTTCACAAACTCTTCAAGAAGACTGCCTATGAACTCCTCACCGACAAGAAACCCAATGTAAGTTATTTCAAAGTCTTCGTGCTAAATGCTGGATTAGAGATCCTCATCACAATTCTAAATTTGCACCGAAAGCACATGAAGGTTTTATGCTTGGTTACGGAAGGACTCGCACACCTACTGAGTCTTCAACATCGCTCTTCACAAGATTGTTGACCTTTGTAGATGTGCGGTTCGATGAAACTAATGGCTCGCAAAGAGAGCACCTACCTTCGTGTTAGATGAACCAGCACCGAGGAATCTATCAAGTTCAAGGCAACCGAGGATGTCATTCCTCATCAAGAATCAGCTGAAGAATTCATTCCAAGACGCTGAAGAACGCCGAGTGATGCACCAAGATAATGTCAAGACAATGGTGCCGAGGAAAATGATCAAATTCCTAGACGACAACCAGCTCATCCTCGCGTTGCAGAAGAAGTACAAGTTGACAAGATCATCGATGACATTGAAGCGCCAGGTCCTCTCACACGCACAAAAGCTTCACATTTATCTAACTTTTGTGGGCACTATGCTTTTGTCTCTATCACAGAGCCCACTAATGTAGATGAAGCATTTCTGGAGCCTGAGTGGATTCAGGCCATGCAAGAAGAATTACATCAGTTCGAGCTCAACAATGTCTGGGAACTGGTCAAACGTCTAGATCCTCGTAAACATAATAACATTGGCACAAAGTGGATCTACCGCAACAAGCAAGATGAAAATGGCCTTGTGGTGAGGAATAAGGCACGACTTGTAGCTCAAGGCTACACACAGGTTGAAGGAATTGATTTCGATGAAACTTTTGCACCTGTTGCTAGACTTGAGTCTATTCGCATATTACTCGCCTATGCTAACCATCACAATATCACTTTATATCAAATGGATGTGAAAAGTGCATTCCTCAATGGTAAGCTTGAGGAAGAAGTATATGTTGCTCAACCCCCAGGTTTTGAAGATCCAAAGAATCCCGACAAAGTCTTCAGACTCAACAAGGCTCTCTATGGTCTCAAACAAGCCCCACGGGCGTGGTATGATACATTGAAGGAATTCTTCGTGAAGAATGGCTTCACACCGGTTCACTCGACCCTACTCTCTTTACTAAATCATATGATGGTGAACTGTTTGTGTGCCAAATATATGTTGATGATATTATCTTTGGCTGTACTGACCAACGTTATAGTGATGAATTTGCCTATATGATGAGTGAAGAATATCAAATGTCTATGATGGGAGAGTTGAAATTCTTCTTAGGTCTTCAAATTCATCAACAACACAATGGCATATTCATATCTCGGAGAAATACCTCAAAGATGTCCTCAAGAAATTGGCATGCAAGATTGCAAAGGCGTCAAAATTCCTATGCCCACAAATGGCCATCTATGCAATCGATGAAAATGGTATTGACTTGATCACAAGGTATACCGCCCATGATTGGTTCTCTATTGTACTTATGTGCATCTAGGCCAGATATAATGCTTAGTGTTTGCATGTGTGCCCGATTTCAAGCTACACCAAGGAATCACACCATAAGGCTGTGAAGCATATTCTTCGATATCTAGCTCACACACCAACACTACGATTACGGTACCCCAAGGGCTCTACTTTTGATCTCATTGGATATTCGACTCGACTATTTGGTGATCGTGTGGACCGCAAGTCAACATCTGGTACTTGTCATTTCCTCGGACGATCTTTGGTCCGTTGGTCCTCGAAGAAACAGAACTGATCACCCTTTCTCTGCGGAAGCTGAATACATTGCTGCTGGATCATGTTGTGCTCAATTGCTGTGGATGAAGCAAACTCTCAAGGACTACGGCATCAACGTGAAGAATGTGCCTCTCTCTGTGACAATGAGAGTGCCATCAAGATTGCTCACAACCCAGTTCAGCACTCAAGACAAAGCACATTCAAATTCGCCATCATTTTCTTCGTGATCATGTGTTGAAGGGTGACATCTCCATCGAGCATGTGAAGACTGAAGAACAGCTAGCCGATATCTTCACTAAGCCCTTGGATGAGAAGAGATTTAGCAAGTTGCGGTGTGAGCTAAATATCTTAGAATCTTCGAACGTTCTTTGAAAAGGACACACATCCTGACACTTATGCAAAATTGATGACTTAGATGTGCAACACATGAAGAAACGTTTTTCTTCAATCAATGAAGAATAACACTCTAAGTGTGAAGAAATTAATGAAGAATTTGATTCTCAGAACCCTACAACAATTGTACGCGGTGTCTGAAATCATCATTCTTATATGGTGGGTCACGCCACCACCAAAGTTGAAAATCTTCAATTTGAGTTTTTCCTCAGTTTTGAAATTCTTCAGTTTTTCAAATTCTTCAACTTTGCAAAATCTTCACTGTTTCCGTCGTTTTTCTTCATTGGCAATACATATATATATATGGGTTTATGTCCTCTTTAGCATTCACTTATGGCTATTTCTTCAAGTCGCTTTTTCTGCTAAGTGAATGTGATCGGACCCTTCCCCCTCTATGCTATACTCAACCCAATCTATTCACAAATTCTTCATGTGCGTTCTATTTGAAACTCGTTCAAAATCTTCACTGTGTCCTTGTCAGCTGAAGAAATTGCGAACGAAACTTTAAAACTGATCTTATCCAAACTTTCGGTTTTGCCGCTCAAACCGTTCCGCATCCCACGATGCATTATTTTACTCACCCATGATCGTACACGATCTCCACTACACAATACGTGGGTGACACATGTAGTGAGAAGGAGAATGGTTAGGGGCACGTTCGTCCTAAATCTTCGGGCGAACAGTTTTTCACTGCCTCTATAAATACCCCTCTCTCCATCCTCACTTCTTTTACTCCGCTCGACCTCTCTCTCCCGCTCGAGCTCCTCAAACCCTAGCGCCGCCGCTACTCCATCGTCGTCGGTGAGGAAGAGCTTCGCTGCCTCGACCTCGTCGCCGACGTACTCGCGCCGACTGCGGAAATCCTCACTCCGCCGCCGCCCTAGCTGTCTTCCTCCGCCAAGTTAGGGCGTGGAAGATCTGAACAGACGAGCTTCACATCTACAACACCCAGTTCGTCGTGTTCTTCATTTAGGGTAATTAAAAGTTACTTTTATTGCCCTCGTTGATCCAAATTTTACACTACAAAATCTTCAAAGGTGTTTTATTCTTCAAATCCTCACACACAAACACCTCACTAGTTATATGCTCTTGATTCGTTTCTCTAAGCAATCATTTTTTCTTCAAGATTCCTCAATTGCGTGGATCCTCGATCTGTACAACTCTAGAACCTAAGACAAAGAATTAGTGAAATTCTTCAGGGCTCATCTGGTCAAAATCCTCAAAACTTGTTCTTTTTGGAAAACCTTCTGAGAACGCATATGACCTCTCCAAATTCCTCGCAACTATACTCTGTTCACAGGTACTCATGTCCACTGCTGAATCACTAGGTTCTCATCAACTTAACTCATTTGCAGCGTTCCTCGAAGAAAAGTTGCATACTTCTTTAGAGAATTCGTTTGTTCAAATTCTCAGCTGAAGAATATGGCAGAAGGAAAGAAGCCATAGAAAGGAGGAAAGAGGCCTGAGGTCATGACCGCATTTGAAATCCCTGAGGAAATATATGCTGATTATTGCACACCTGATGAAGCCGAGTTCGGCAAAGAGAACAAAAATCAGCGCAAGGTGCGCATCGAAAGGATTGAACGGAGATGGGCACGGGAATGGAGGGAGTACCGATATGTAACTCCAAAGTACATGAAGAAATTCGCACTCAATCCTCCATGCCCAAGAGCTCCATTGGCACCTGGTCAAGAAGCTGACCCCACCAGCATCAAGCGTGGTGAGGACTTTCCTGAAGAATGGGCCAAGCGCCAAGCCAAGTTGGCAAGACAAGCCAATGAGACAGTGAGGAAATTCAATGAGGACTCTGCCACTGCTGCTGCCCCTGAGGCCTCTGTTAAGCCAAGAAAATCTATGGCAAAGAAGCCCGCACACAAGCCAAGTGCTTCACCAACAGTGCCCACATGGCCAAGTTCCTCAGCAGTGCCCTCACGGCCAATTCCTCATGCTGCTCCTGCTCCTCCAATCCTCAGCTCCTCCAAAATCCTCAGCTCCTCCCAAGTCCTCAGCAGTTCCGACAAAGTCCTCAGCACCTGTGCATCTGGCCACATGCCAAAAGACTGCAGGCTTCTCCATTGCCTTTGGTGTCTCAGCAAGTTCCTCAGCTGCACCAAAGTCTTAATCTGCCCGACTGCACCAAGACTAAGGCCACAGCTGGACGAGGTCCTCGGCCAAGTCCCAAGAAGAAACAGGTCGCCTTCCAAGAGCCACCTGAAGATGATGAGGCTGATGATGATGAACTTGCGGAAATCATCAGAGATCGCCAAGAGAGGGCCGCTAGAGCCAAAGGCACATCTGTGCCACTGCTGTTGGATCCGAGGAAAATCCTCGATTATATTGATCTCTGGCACAAGGATCCAAACACCCCTATGCTCGACTTTCATCGACTCTGGACAAAGTCATATCTGACCCATTTCATCATCAAGAGAAATGGAAGTTTGAAAAGGCAAGAGAGATCAAGAAAGCTCAATACGTAAAGGAGAAGTTCTCGAAGAAAACGTTGTCGTAATGACACCTGAGGAACTTCTCAAGGTCCAGACTGAAATTCAAGACCTCAGCAAAAACTTCGATGCTTATTATGCTGATTGGCAAGGGGCCAAGGTTAGATTCATCAACCTGACGAAGAAGTTCACCAATGTTGCTGCCCCAACGCAACATGAAATTCCTCAGGCTGGAGCCTCAGCCCAGCCGACTGAAGAACATGCTAGAACCGCTGATGAAGTTCAGGCTGCTGAAGAAAATGCCAGCCTGTGGCTGATGATCCCATTCCACCACCGAAGAAATTGCCGTGGCATCCACTAGTGGTGCGCTCAAGAAATCGAACAAGTCAGGCAATCTGCATTAGTTGCGCTCGAGGAAAATCAACCAGATTCCTCGGCTCCTCCTGCGCCAACACCAACTCCAATTCTTCCATCGCCTCGATGTGAAGAAGACCAAGGCTGCGAATGAGCTCTTTGTGAAGAAACGGAAAGCATCACCAAGCGCCAAATTCTTGGCTGCTAAGAAAATGAAGCCAATGACCAGCTCCTTTGAAAATCCTATTGATGTTGTTCCATTTCTCAATTCCATCAAAGGACCTTGTTCCTTTGATGAAGATTATGTGATCCCAAGCGGATCGATGAATAAAATCATTCGCTGCTTGCGTCACGAGCAGATTGATGAAGAAATTGAAGTGGAAGCAATCCTTCAACCCCAATCATTTCCTCGATATGCCTCGGTTCACAGGTGAAGAGGCGGTGTTGAGGAACTTGAGGAAGATGTGGATATTGGAAGCACAACGCCGGTGATGAACGATGACTTTGGGAAAGTCAAGATCCAAATTCTCCACTCTTCACCCCAATCCAACAGATACCTCACCCCTGCTCCAACTGTTCAAATGGGCTCAAGAAACTCATCCCACTTCATCTCGTCCATGAAGAAATTCCAGCCACTAGCGCCGATGCACTGCTGTCTGCTGATCCTCGGACGCACTGTTGAGGAACAAGAAATTCCTCACCAAGAACCGAGATGCGATTCCCGAGGTCGTGATGCAACTCATCGACACTCCACCGCCAAAGCCAAAGGATCCCTTCTCAACAAAGCAAAAGTTCAAGGCTGAAGACTTCTTCAGCGAGCACGTATTCTTCATTGATTACAATCCATATGATTCTGCTCGCATAAGGAAGAGGCGTTTCTGGACTGCCAGCCAAGCCAATTTCTATTCCTCAGTGCTCTTCAACAAAGACAAAGTCTTCGATCATGCTCATATTCCTCATGTGGACATGGAGTCTCTGCCAGGCTTCGAGCCAGTCCTCAGTGTTCTTCACGATGCGGGACTTCTGAATTTCTGCACCGATATCGTGGATTGGAATGAAGAACTCATTCTTCAATTCTATGCAACGCTGCACATCACCGGAGACGTTGAAGACGTGAACTCATGGGTATTAGACTAGATGTCTGAAAATACTCACTACAAGGCACCAACAACTGAATTGCTTCGTGCTCTACCACTCAGTCCTCCACTTGATGGTGCTCGTTGTATTTACAATGAACCTGAACTTTCAAATCACTATATGCAAGTGCTGATGAAGCCTTTTAAGCCAAGGCAGGCCCCAAGAACCAAATTCCTCGTCAAGGAATTATTGTATGTGCCTCGGACTGTCTATCGGATTCTGACGAAGACAATGAGTCCTATCAAAGGCCACGACTTGAATGATGAAGAAGTCGTTGGCATCATGAAGAATATGCTTTTCAATATCATTCATGGCGTTCCCGTCAACTTCCATGGTTTCTTCATGAGGAATCTAGCAAACATTGCTATGTCACCATTTGAGCTGAAGCCATATGCGCCTTGGATAATGAGATTCATCAGGACAAGGTCTTCACTCAATTACAAGGCTGACACACTGAACCACTGCAGCTACTTGCCCCCGATTGAAGTCCTCAAATGACATTTACCTCGGTGATGACAAGGGCAAGGCTACTGCTGTGATCGATGAAGGCATTCGTCCATTGGATGGACAGTTTAGCAGCAAAGCATCCTACTCCACCAATGATGACTCGCCGCAAATACCTCACCAAGCAAAGTCCTCAAGCTATGCACCTGTGGTGATGATGATCGTGAGTTACTCCTCGGTCTTCATCGGAAGGTTGATCGCAATCATAAATGGGTCAAGCGCCGCTTGGTTCAATTCTTCACAACATGACCTCTACACACAATGCAAGTGAAGAAAACCACTACTACCTCCGTGAAACCTTCAAACGCACTGGCTGTTCTTTCAAATGTCTACAATGCGGAAGAACCGACGACAATGGGACTCAAGGAAGAATTTGACTGGTCTGCACCTCCTCCCGAACAAATACAAGAAGGTCAAAGTTCCTTCCTTGGTGGCTAGCACCTATTCTTCATCGCGACGAATCGATGAAAATGAAGACTTGGACGACACCGCGGCAGGCCCTACTACAACAACCGACCCCAACAACGCTGGCGCTCCTTCTTCAACTTGAAATTCTTCAGGGGCGTTAGTCCTCAGTTTCGATCATTTTGGTCATTCGATGACAAAGGGGGAGAAATTTGAGTTAGTCTTCAAGCGGGTCTATTATATGGGCAAATTTTTGTTAAGTTACAACTCTCGTTCTTCTGAAACTTTTATTGGATCGAGTTGTAATCTTAAACCCGATGATGCTTTGATAATTTTTGATGCATTGTGCTCTTGCACTATGCTCTGATACTAGCTCAAATTCTCTTGAGCTCTGATACTCTTGATGCGTTATTCTGCATGCTTGTTCCTCATTAATGTTATCGCACGCATGCTGAATTACATCAAGAACCATATTTCATCATGCATTTCAAATTCTTCATACTATATGTCAAATGCGTGTATGAATTACAAGATATAGGGGTAAATCTCCATGATTCAACTCTTCAAATGTGCATTGCCTCAAAAGAAAATTCCTCACTATGCACATCTTCAGGGGGAGTTCTTCTATATCTTGCAATCAAATTCCTCAATATCAGTATTTACACTTCATATGTTTATCCCCGTTGAAAACTTAACCTATATTGTCATCAATCACCAAAAAGGGGGAGATTGTAAGTGCATCTAGTGCCCCTTAGTGATTTTGGTGTATTGAAGACTTATAGGTTAAGCAACTAATGCGTTTGTGAGTGTACACAGGTCTATAAGTCTATGAGGAGTTTGATATTTACAGAGTAAGTCGACCCCTAAAAATGAAGTTCCTCGACTGAAGACTTTGATATTTTGAAGACTTTCTGAAGACTTTGAAAGTGAAGAAATTGGTGTGACCTTCAAGACTTGGTATTCATTTGAGGAACATGAAGCGTGAAGACTTTTGTTTTCGTAGTTTCATTTTCTCTTTCTTGAGTCATAGGAAACACCTTACTGTCAAAGGGGGTCGAGGAAATACTAAGGAAAAATTTCCATGTGATGCTCAACTCAAAATCCTACACCTACCAATCCCTTCGAGTGAAGCCTTTGGAAAACTCATACAGTTCAGTCAATTTCTTCAGTGACAGAGACGAAGCTCTTCTGGTCGCTGAGGAATTTGTTCTGACTGAGGAGTTAGGAATTCGCCAGTGCGGATTGCCTACACAGTGAGGAACATGATAGCCCTGAGGAATTTGAGATTCAAATTTCCGACCGTTCTTGTCTTCTTGGCCACCTGTCCCAAAATATCTTATCCACCTAACGGTCATATCATTGAAGGGCATTTATGTCTTATCATGTCGGGCTGCTCCCTAGGCTATAAATAGCCGCCCCCTACAACCACTAGCTGGTTGGCTGCTCCGAGAGAACTTGACACTTGTCAATTGAGAGCAACCCATCCTCCGAGGACTTTGAGCGAAAATCATCGAGTGAGGAAAATCCCAAAAACCAAACCCCTACAAACCCAAAGTGATTGAGCATCACTGAAGAGATTGATCCTGCGTGGATCCGACGCTTGTTACCTTTGAAGACTGTGCTTCTTCCAAACGGTTAGGCGTCATGGTCTAGAGCATCCAAGAGGAATTGTGGATCGCCGAGTGACCAAGTCTGTGAAGGTTTGGAAGTCGCCTGAAGACTTACCACGAGTGATTGGACGACGTCTGTGTGACCTTATTTCAAGGAGAATATGCTGAGGACTTGGTTTCCTGAGCTGCGTTCTCAGCGACTGGGTGTCCGGGACTGTGTGTCCTCGAGTTTAAATACTCAGCCGCTCCAACCAGACGTACAACTGAGACAGCAGTTGGAACTGTTCTACCAAATCATTGTCTTCACCAACCTAATTGGTTCTATTTCCTCAACCCTTTCATTTCCTCATTATTGTGTTGAGTGTTTGTTCATATCTGTGTTTGAAGACTTTGACAGAAGACTTTCTCAATTTCCCCAGTTCAATTTCTTCAGTCTGTTTGTCTTCATCTTGTGCTATCCTGTGTTTACGCTTTCTGTACTCTTTGATTGTCTTCATTTCATCATGATGACCATGCCCGCATTCTCTTATGCTTACATCTGAGTACCTATTCCGCTGCAAGTAGTTCTTCGCTAAGGAATTTCCTCACCGGCAAATTCCTCAGTGAAGAATTCATAAAAATCGCCTATTCACCCCCCCTCTAGTCGATATAACGCACTTTCAATGTTCTTGGAGAAATATTTGTTGTAATGAATTTTTGCGATGTGTTTGATGGGATCCAGTGAATTGTGAGTTTATGATTAGAACTATTTAGTCTTTGTTGAACTCTGTTATGCATGATCTTTATAGCCTTGTATTTCTTCTCCGAAACTTTCGTTTGGGTTGGCAACTAGATTGATTTTCTTGCAATGGGAAGAGGTGCTTTGTGATGGGTTCGATCTTGCGGTGCTCAAACTCAGTGACAGAAAGAGACATGGCACACATGTATCGCTTCTATTAAGGATAAAAACATGGGGTCTATTCCTACATGAATAGATCTTGTCTACATCATGTCATCCTTCTTATTGCATTACTCCATTTTTCCATGAAGTTGATACACTAGATGCATGCTGGATAGCGGTCGATGTGTGGAGTAATAGTAGTAGATGCAGGCAGGATTCGGTCTAATAATCTTGGAAGTGATGCATGTATACGTGATCATTGCCTTGGATATCGTCATAATTATTTGCTTTTCTGTCAATTTCTCAACAGTAATTTGTTTACCCACCATATGTTTTTCTCTTGATAGAAGCCTCTAATGAAATCTACGGCCCCCGGGTCTATTTCCTATCATACTAAAACCAAAAATACCTTGCTGCGTTTTTCCTTTATTTATTTTATTTTATTTTATTTTTTAGTTTGCTCTGTTTCATGCTATCTCTTAACTTTTTCTTTGAACAATTTAATCTATCTCAATGTCGAGGAGGGATCTTACGTGTTGGGTTGCAAGTTGTTGTTTGTGTGCAAGTGTTGTTTACATAGTTTTCCTTGGTTCTCCTACTAGATTCATAACCTTGTTGTTATAACTGAGGGAAATACTCACCTTTGTTGTGCAGCATCATCCTCTCCTCTTCGGGGAAATACCAACGTGGATACAAGAAACCATATGCCTCCATATAAAATGGTTTATGGAAAAGCTTGTATTTGCCTCTTGAGTTAGAACATAGTTATATTGGGCAATTAAAGAACTCAATTATGATATCATACTTGCTGGTGAAAAGAGGTATTTGATATTAGCTCATTAGATGAATGGAGAACCCAAGCCTATGAAAATGATAAATTGTTCAAAGAAAAAGTTAAGAGATGGCATGATAAAAGAACCCAAAGGCGGGAATTCAAGGTGGGTGAGTATGTTCTATTGTACAATTCTCGTTTTAGACTTTTAGCAGGAAAACTCCTCTCCAAATGGGAAAGACCATGTATCATTGAAGAAGTTTATCGTTCTGGAGCTATTAAGATCAACAATGTCGAAGGCACTAATCCGAAGGTGGTCAATGGAGGAAGAATTAAGCACTATATTATAGGTACACCTATTAATGTTGAAACTACCATTATTCAAACCATGACACCAGAAGAATACATAGGAGAGACCTTCCAGAACACTCCAGAACCCTGAAAAGGAAGAGGTACGTGATACGGTAAGTAAACCGACTCCAGAAATTTTGCAAAAATACTTTCCGTCCGATTTGGAATATTAGAAAAAAAAAGAAACACCCGAGAACGCAACTTAGGTGCCCACTAGGCACCAGGGCGCTCCTGCCCCTCCCAGTGTACCCTGGTGGGTAGTGGGCCCCTCGGGAACCTTGCCGAATCCGTTTGCCTATGGTATACCTGTTTCCCAAGATAAAAATTCTTCATATATACCCCCGGACAATTTGACCGCAGCATCACGGAAATACCCTTTGTTCTTGTTTTGTGCTATTTTCTGACAGATTTGAAGGTATGTCATGTCAAGATTCAGATGGAGAGAGCTATGTTTCCCACTATGCTGTAGATCCAAAGATCTTTGGGGATATTTATCCCTACCTATGGTCCACCGATGAGGAGGAAGATACCGACTTCGATGACACAAGTGAAGATGGGAACGAGCCGACCCGGCCCTGGCCTTGGACCTGGCCCTCATGGTCTCAAGGACAATTAATGATGCCACGGGTAGACCCATTTTTAAAATACCAATGGCCCTGCTGGCCCAATGGGTATCTCGGGTTGGCCCAAATTCTAGTTGTTATCTAGTATCACAGGTAATCAGATATAGGAGCATGTTGCAGCTATGAGTGCATGAATACGCAAGACCACGCTCACACATGTCTGCTGCGCGCGCTGTGATCCGCTTGGACCGGTCACGTCCGCGTGCACAGGAGGGCATGCCAGCAGATCCTACATGCATGCACATTACACGTTCAATCTAATTAGCTAGATACACCCGTGGACACTAATGCTAACGAATTAACGAGTCTACCGCAACAAAACACATGCATGCTCGTGTAACTAGGTAAATCATGCATCGACCAAGAACACTTCCCGGTCAAGATTATTCCTAACAGTGGCGAGCTGGACGGCGAGACAACAAGCAGCGGTGCACCTGGAACGGACCAAGCGGGAGGCACGCCGCCGGCGGCAGGGATGGACGGGGCGCCGACAAGGGAAGAACCAACCATAGCATGCAATGAAGTTTAGGCCTCGGAGGTGGGTCGGCCTTGCTGACCCATTGGGTCACTCGGTGCCGGCTCTACTGACCCAACTATGTTTCAAGGCCGATCCACATGGCCCATTGGCCTTGATTTTTCGGGTCGGGTCAGTAAACCGGCGGGTCGACCCGACCCATTCCCATCTTGAGAAACAAGGGATGCCAGCTTAGATGAAGATGAAGTTCCACTACTTCAACCTGGAGATATGCATGTGGAATTCAAGAAGTCAAGTCTCCCAAACAAAGTAAACAAATCTAAGATCCAATTTATCCCGTCCCATTTTCTGCAAGAAAGCAAGGAGGCATTATGCAAAAGGATATTGAAGCTTGAGCAAGAAACGCAATGTTTCGAGGGATGAAAATTTTATCCTCAAACGTAAGCTGGACAAGAGGAACTCCACTTCATCATCACCACCATGATTATCAAAGAAGGAGACTTGAGTACACGGGTATGAGCACTCCCCTTGGCTTTCGCCAAGCTTGGGGGAGATGCCTCGGTGTTGTATCACCATCACTTTTATTATCTTCACCAGTTTTTAGTTTGATCCTCTGTTATTTCATGATTTAGAGTATGATTTATGTTTGAGTGCTAGTTTCGTGATCTACCCATCTATGTAATCGAGGTGAGAGTTATATAATAAAGATTAGTTTGAGTTTTTGCTTCTTTACTTTTATGCTTCAATCAAAATAAAGAAATAATCAAAAATAGCATATGCTAATCTTATAGAAAGTAATGACATTACATAAGAGAAAGTATAAGTGGTAAAATTTATTGAAAGTTGACAAACATAGCACTGGTCAATGATATAATTCACGAAAGAATTAATAAGGGAAGAGAAGATTCACATGCAAATATACTTTATTGGACATCTTTTATGATTGTGAGCCCCCATTAAGTATTTTATGTCAAATTATTGACGTTGGAAAAGGAAGACAGCGTCATGACTTATGTTTGTTCATATTCACGTAGAATTTATATTGTCATAGATCCTCCAACATGTGGTGCTTGCCCAATGTCTTTGCTAGCCAAAAATCCGCACCAAGTAGAGATACTATTTGTGCATCCAAAAACCTTAAATCCAATTTCATGTTATGAGAGTCCACTATACCTACCTATGGATTGAATAAGATCCTTCAAGTAAGTTGTCGTTTGTGCATAAGACAGTAAAAAATTGCCTCTAAATATGTTTGATCTTTTATTGTAAGTGAAAATAAACATTGTAGAAACTAGTGATAGCAATTTAATAAAAGCGACAGGCTACGTAATAAAGGTTGCTATCATAAGGGGCAATATAACATGACGTTCTTTTGCATTAAGAGATTGTGTATAAAAACCAAAAAGGCATGGCAACCTCTACTTCCCTCTACGAAGGGCCTATCTTTTACTTCTATGTATTTACTTTTTATGCAAGAGTCAAAAGTGTTCTCCTCTATTCCTTTTTATTTTCTCTTTTGCAAGCATCATGTGGCGGGGAAAGATCTAGGCATGTATATCCAGTTGGATATGAGTGATCATGAGTTATTATTGTTGACATCGCCCTTGAGGTGAATAAGTTGGGAGGCGAAACTATAAGCCCCTGCCTTTCTATGTCTCTGAATTTTTTTGCTCCATATATATGTTGTGAGTGTTAGCAATCATAGAAGACTAAAAGATGGTTGAATATGTTTACTTGCTAAAAAGCTCTGACTTGAGACCCTTCCTGAAAATACGATGAATTGCAATTGCATTATTGACTGAGAACATAGTTTGTTAGTTTTCAAGAAAGATTATGCTTTATACTTCGCTGTTGTGATGAATTGTTACTTGCTCATGCGAAGTTTTATGATAAAGTTTATGGTTGTTATAATAATGATCATGATGCCACTATGTTCGTATTTTGTTTTTATCGACACCTCTCTCTCTAAACATGTGGACATGATTTTCGATATCGGCATTCGCTTGAGGAGTTGATACATCCATTTTGCATCATGTTTTCCTACTATTATTTATAGTGTTCTTATTCAATATAACACTTTGTGGAGTAATTCTAATGCCTTTTCTCTCATAATATGCAAGGTTTACGCAAACAGGGAGATTACCGGCAGCTGGAATTCTAGAGCTAAATAAGCTATGTCAGAGATACCTATTGTCCACATCTCCAAATGAGGTGTAATTTTACGAAGATTTATTTCGTAATATATAAAAAATATTGGAGAAAAGAAATACCGGAGGGGGCCACTCAGGTGCCCACTAGGCACCAGGGCGAGCCTACCCCCCCCCCCCCCCCCGGGCGCGCCCTGGTGGGTAGTGGCCCCCTTGGCCAGCCTCCGGTGCCCATCTTCTGGTATATAAGCCCATTTTCCCTAAAAAAAATAAAGAGAGGACTTTCGGGATGTAGCACCGCCGTCTCGAGGCGGAACTTGGGCAGGAGCACTTTTGCTCTCCAGGGGAGCGATTCAATCGGAGATACTTCCCTACAGGAGGGGGGAATCGAAGCCATCGTCCTGATCAACAACCCTCCCATCATGGGAGAGCCAATCTTCATCAACATCTTCACTAGCACCATCTCCTCTCAAAACCCTAGTTCATCTCTTGTGTTCAATCTTTGTAACAAAACCTTAGATTTGTACCTGTGGGTGACTAGTAGTGTTGATTACATCTTGTAGTTGGTGCTAGCCGGTTTATATGGTGGAAGATTATATGTTCAGATATATTGTGCTATTCAATACCCCTCTGATGTTGAGTATGAATATGTTATGTGAGCAGTTACTTTTGTTCTTGAGGACATGGGAGAAGTCTTGTCATAAGTAATCATGTGAATTTGATATTCGTTCGATATTTTGATGGTATGTATGTTGTGATTCCCTTAGTGGTGCTATGTGAACGTCGACTACATGAAACCTCACCATCTTTGGGCATAAGGGAATGTATTGTGGAGTAGTTATTAGATGATGGGTTGCTATAGTGACAGAAGCATAAACCCTAGTTTATGCGCTATTCCGTAAGGGGTTGATTTGGATCCATATGTTTAATGCTATGGTTAGATTTTATCTTAATCCTTCTTTCGTAGTTGTGGATGCTTGCGAGAGGGGTTAATCATAAGTGGGAGGCTTGTTCAAGTAATAACAATACCCAATCATCGGTCCACTCACATATCAAAATATCAAAGTAGCGAACGCGAATCAAACCAACATGATGAAAGTGACTTGATGAAATTCCCGTTTGTCCTCAAGAACACTTTGCTTATTATAAGAGACCGTTCCGGCCTGTCCTTTGCTAAAAAGGATTGGGCTACCTTTCTTCACTTTTATTACCATTACTATTACTTGCTCATTACAAATTATCTTACTATCAAACTACCTATTACCAAAAATTTCAGCGCCTGCAGAAATTACCTTGCCGGAAACCGCTTGTCATTTCCTTCTACTCCTTGTTGGGTTCGACACTCTTACTTATCGAAAGAAATACGATTGATCCCTACACTTGTGGGTCATCAATCAACATCATCATAGAAGAAAGCCAATTGAGTACACGGGTATGGGCACCACTCTTGGCTTGTTCCAAGCTTGGGGGAGGTGCCCTGGTAACGTATCACCATCAGTTTTACCATCGTTATCTATCTTAGTTCGATCCTTAGCTATTTCGTGATTTAGAAGAATAAAGTTTTAGTGTGATCTAGTTTCGAGTCCTTGTTTCATGATCTATCTATCTATATAATAATGTTTGAGTTATATAATAAAGAGTAGTTTGAATTTTGCTTTCCTTTCTTGTTTCAATCTTAGCAATGAAAGAAAATAATAATAATAAGTTCATATGCTAATCCCATGGGGAGTAATTGTAGGACAGAAGTATGTCTACTAGGGGGGTGAATGTGTGTTTCAAGTTTTCTTCGGAAAACTTAAATCTCTCAGAACCCAGCAGCGTAATGAATGAAAAATAGACTATAGTGAACTAAGGAAGAGTACGAAAAGGAAACTAAGGCAAGCATCGATGAGAGTCATATGAATGAAAATTCACTGAAGTTAAACATGGGTGACAGAGGTAACTGAAGATGCTCGATGGAGACAAGGTATTTGTTCGACCAATTCGTCCTTCTGCACAAGGACTACGTCTGGTTGGAGGGGCTGTGACTTAACAAGGAAGATAAACTCTCTTCACCCTATTCTCCTCGACAATCGATTCCTCAACCGATGCCGATTTCTCATGGTAGATACTTGAAGGCGATCTCCGAACCTTTATAGACTACTTCTTCGAGAATCACAATCACTCTTGGTCTCTGAAGAAATTGGCACCTAACCGTGTAGAGAGTTTGCAGATCTCAAGATTAATAGGCGGAGTGTACTAAACTTAGATTCAAGTGATGCTGAACCACTATGTAATTCTTCCGCTCTAGGGTTTTTCTCTTGGTGGATTTTAAAGTCAAATCGCTCAGAGAGTGGGTTGCTCAACAATCTTCTTAGAACCAAATGAAGCAGCCATCGGAGAAAGCCGGCCGGGGTGGCTATTTATAGCCACAAACTTCCCGGATGGGAAATGACCATTTTGGACACGAGGTCCAACCAATGGCCAACCGTCACATTCAAAATAGTCAGATTTTCGAGCAACGGTAACATTACTTGAGGAACAAGTAATGCTAACTCCTCGGTCTGAGGCAAATCTCTTCCAGCGAAGAAGATCACAGTCTCCTGCTAGCAAGTATTTGCTCGGAGCACAAAGAGATTTCTCTCACCGCTTTCATATGATTTGGTTTTAGCATCAGAGAATCAAAGCTTCGAACACTACGACCCTCTTTATAGTATGGTGGTCCTATGACTCAATGCAAGAAGAGGAACAACGAAACAAATGCTACGTCTTCATCCTTCCTCGAGCGCAGTCATTTACTTTGAAGAGACACCGAACCAGTTGCTTGTACTTCAGCAATTTTTAGGGGTCACTCTTGTTAGCTTCATCTTCGGTGATAACCATCGCTGTCATGCAGAGAGATTATCTTCATCGTTTGCATCAAACTCCTTGATACTTCAGAGACCTATTACTCTGTGTGCACTAGCAAACACATAAGTACCATACTATTTATGTCAACAAACTTCAAAACATAAGGGTCCTATCATTTCACAAACAATCTCCCTCTTTTTGGACGGTTGTTGACAGAACAGATAATCATTGAAGGGAAGATAGATAACTGAAATGTAAATCAAACAAGAGTGAACTTGCGTTACTTGGCTCGATGATGAAATGTACTCCCCCTACATGTATGCAGGGTTAACTGATATACAATGAGATTCCTTGCAATTTATTAAATTAAGTGGAGGATTTTTGTAACATCCCAAAATTCTAAATTTTGGAATGTTATATTAAATAAATAACTATGCTTGTTGTTTGATTGATTGCTTGATTGATTGACTGAAAGTGAGTGAAATTCGAAACTTTTTGAAAGTTAAATGAGAGGGAATAAAAGGACTTTCCCAAACTTTCATTTTGCTTTTATGACCTTCGGGGATTCAAATTCTTTTCATCACCAAAAACCCTCGAGAGAAGATGACATGACTTCTTCCATTTATTTAAATGACAAGGGGTGTTGAAAATATTTGAATTTCATTTGGAAAATATTTCCAATTCTGAAACTTTATGCAACTCAATGATTTTCACGAGCGAAGATAAAATGACTTCTTCAAAACATATGAAATATGAGTTGGGAGTTTCAAAGAATTAAAAGTTCTTTTGAATTTATTTTCAATTTGGAGTTATTTGAGTTTTATTCAAATTATTTTCTCCAAAAATAAAATATATGGAAAATAGGGTAACATGATTCCCTACATCAGAAAATTGAGAGAAATAAATTTGAATTCATTTTGGTATTTTTAAAATGATTTTTATTGGATTTTATTAGAGCTGAAGCACTCTTTATTTTATTTAAATTTGTGTGTATTTTATTTAATGCTATAGTAATGTCCATGTTGTAGAAAATCTTTTTCTGCAAATTTTGGTATATTATATGCCTATATAAAAGTTTTAGTCATTTTGTTTTTTTATTTTAGTTCTCTGAAAATTTTGTTTAAAAAAAAATCCGCAGCGCCTTGGGCCAAAGGCCCAAGCCGCCACTTGCCACCGGCCGGCCACAAGGCCAACACCATCGCACGCACCAAGGGAAGCCAGGGAGCCGCCGTTCCTTTTTCCTAATACTAGTAGGACTCTTTTCCTACTTCCGTTTATTCCGATTTGTTTCTAGATCTTTTCTCTTTTGTTTCCTAATCCTAGTCTATTTCTTGTCCCCTACCCCAAGCAAAACCCTCCCCTCCCCAATATAAATACCCAAGCACCCCCCTCCAACACATCAAACCAACACCTCTCCTCTCCTCTCCGCAGCAGCAGCAGCCCCACACCCACGACGCTGTGCCGCCTCGCCGGAGTTCGCCGGACCACCGCCGCCATTGCCGCCGCGCCCTCGACCTCTCCTGAGGTTTATATGATCTCCTCTCCACCGTCCCGTGATCTCCTTTCCTCTAGGAGCAACCGCAACATCGGATCCGATCTTCTTCCCCAACTCCGACGACTACTCCGGTGAGATCCACGAAATCCCGTAATTCATTTTTTTCAGAAAATAACAATCTTAGAAAATTCATATCTTTTGGAGTTTTTAGTATTTTTGAGTGATTCCAATTGCTATGTGTCACAAATTTGCTGAAGTTTCTGTTAGTGTCTCTGGATTTCAAATTTGAGTAGTTTAAAATTGAATTTGACAAATTTTGTTCAATTAGTATTTTGGCCATAACTTGAGTTTAAAAATAGGTTTTTAATTAATTATTTTTGCTCCTGGTCACTTGTGATATTGTTTAGCTGTAGGATTCAGTTTGGTAATTTTGGACTATTTTAAGTTAGATTTTTGTAGAAACAGTACCGTTTTGCTTGTATAGTTGTTTTAGTTATGTAATTATTGTTTTAATTATTTTAGTTCATTCCTTTTGTAGATTTTCACTTGTTGTTATATATTTATGTTTAGCTACAGTAGATAAATTTTTGTAGTTATTTATTAGTGTTTAGCTACTGTTTTTGTAATTGCTTGTTTAGTTCATAGTGATAGTGGATAAAATAGTTTTATTAGTTTTAAAAGTAATTCTTTTTCCACTTCAAGTTATATTGTTTTTGTTTCTGTTATTTGTAAACACATTAGTTGTTATATTTATTTAGTATAGTTTATTAATGTTTTAATAAATGATTTGCTGTTATAGTTGTCTTAGTGTTTTGCTAGTTGCTATATTTGTTCTAGTATTAACTAGATGGTTATAGTAGTTTTATATTAGTTCTTTTGTTAGTTATTAAATTAGTAATTTATTTTCTGTTATTTTATTAGATTTATATTTTCTTTGCTGTAGAAAAATATTAGAGTAATTTAGTGATGTTATGTTAAGATTTGTGTGAGTTGGTCACCACTAGTTTTTCCTTGAATTTTTCTTTCGAAGTTTTTCCTTTGGTTTTCGACTTGGTTTTCTTTGTTGCTTTTATTTTGATTGAGTATTGTTATGATTGATAGAATTGATTGCTAGGATGATTGCTTATATGATTGTCTGTTTAATATAGATTTTCAACGGAGTGACGAATAGTTCTACCAAGTCTTTATTCTGAGAGCGTTACTATCTTCATCAAGTAATACCAGGCAAGTTCACTTTGACCATGTTTTTCATACCTATGTGTTTTATTGCATCTAGTGTCATCTTCGCAACAATCCCTCCAGTAGTGACATTGAATCCTTGTAGTTGAGTAGTATGCATGAGGTAGGAACCCATCACCCTGTTACCAAGCCCGGGACGTTATTTATTTTAATGCTACACTATAGTAGACGGGTTGGTATGAGTGCTCGGAGTGGTGTGAGAATGGAGGATCTACGCCAATGACGACAACTCCATGATGGAATCTGCAAGGACTGCATCTTCAAGGCCTCAAGACTTCAAGACTCGAGACAAGAATTCAATACACACTCTTTGGGTGAAGGACGGTTGACGGGCACCTGGAGAAACCAGTGGTTGGCGGGATGCATGGAGAAGCGCCATGACATCTTGCGGAAAGCTTCACCCAGACTCAAAGAGACGGAAGAATACTTCATGCCCGAAGCTTACGTGCAACCGCAAGTCATTATGGGCTCGCTTGGTTGACCTTAGTTGTGACTCTGGCTGGGACGGTGCTAGCAGATGTAGAACTACGGTAGGATTTGATGAGCACCGGAGAGTGGTCAGAGGAACTCTTCGGAAGACCATGTTTCGGTCGTCTTGTTCTCAAACACCATGAAGTGCGAGAACGTAAAAAGAGGGATCGAATCTTGCGGGTAAAGTGTACAAACCTCTGCAGAGGGTTAAAACCTAATCGATTAGCCGTGTCCCCGGTTACGGACAATTTGAGCCTCTGGACTTGGATCTATCTCGGAACTCTCAACACCGGATTGATAACTTAATTGTGGGCAATTTATGATGATTTTGGGCTATGAGACATCGGTTGGCGGAACCATGTCATGATAGAAAACTCCATAGTACAGACTTCATTTATTCCTTTGATGTAGGGAAAATAAAACCAGCTTTTACATAAAAATCCTGCGGACACGAGCCACAAAGCCATATTGCATATAGTATAGTTTTATCATCTGTTCTTTTTATTGTGATCTTGCCGGTACATTCAATGTACTGACCTACACGGCTGCAACTTATCATGTTGCAGATACTTTCTTCCGACGAGTAAGAATACGGTACATGGTTACGGTCTACACTCAACCTGCCGATGGCGTTGATGGGACTCCACGCCCGTTTGATTGTTTCCGCTGAGTATTATGAGGTATATATTTTTACGTTATTTATACATGTGATTGCACTTTGATATATACATTGATGTCTGTGTGTGCAAAGATACTTGATCGAGGATGGCACAGATACACGAGGCTTGACCGTCTCGAGGTCGGGTCGCTCTGTATATGGTATCGAGCACATGTTGACTGTAGGACGTGACCCTAGAAATCGGAAAGCCCTTGGACAGGATATATCAAAAACTTTATTTTCAAAAGACTCTTACTTCTCATCTTTTCTGATTTTATCAAATAGACCCTCTCACCTCAAATAGTTAGAATATACCCCTTATCCTTTGATCACCCGGAGGATCAACTGAAGATGCTCCAAGAAGGATTAGATATCGGAGAACTGATGACCACTTCAGAGTAAAGAGGATTTCACCATGCATTGGAAGAATTGCAGCTGCAACAATTGAAGACTCTGAAGACTTGAAGAATTTGAAGTTCCTGAAGAATTATTTGACCTTTAGAAGACCAAACCCCTGTTACACACTTACATTAGATGCGGCGATTTGTGAGCTATCATTTGTTTGATGTTTTCCGACAGCCACAAAGTAAAACCCATTTTTTTTCAAAAAAATTATTGTTTGTATTGTGTGTATCTCTCTCTATCCAGCTCTCTCTTATCTCACCCTAAAACCCTTGGAGCCATAGATGATGAATGAAGAAGGACTGGTATTCTCTGGACCGATGACTCAGTTGGAGTCAGAGCTATGGATTCAAAACATGGAGGATCACTTCGAGAAGAAAATGATTGCAAGGAAGTATGAGGTTCAATATGCTCTTCAAGATTTTACCGAGAGTGCTGCCACCTGGTGGAAAATGCATCAAGCCATACAAGGATTTAATGGAACAAGAACTTGGGAGGAATTCAAGAAGACCTGTTGAGATCACGTCTCATCCGGAAGCACTACGATAACTCAAGAAGAAACCTTGTGCCTGCAACATTTATGGAGAAATAGGACACACCGGGAGGAGGATGGATGCCCTCATTGTGAGGAGAAACACCCGGTGAGGAATGCCCAACTAGTCGGTGACTTGTTTCTTGTGTGAAGGAACCACCCACTACCCGACTCAAGGTCACATTTACCCCATGGTGCAACTAACTATTCAGGAGCAGGAAGAAGGAATGAAAGAAGCCCTCGAGAAGTTATGAAAGAACCTGTGATGAAGGAATGTGTTGAAGACCCTGATGGAGAAGGCCTCAACAGATTTTACTCCAACGCTTGTTATTCATGTGGAGAAGGACATTTTCCCAAAGATTGTACCAAGGAAAGAGAAGAATATTTTAGAGATTTCCGACAGCAGAAGTGAAGTTTGACCTCGGAAATAGAAGCTCGATCATTACAGAAATCCAGGAAGAGAAAAGAAGGCAACCCCAGAACAACACAATTTTCGCAGAGAAGGACCTGAGTCATATCACTTGTTACAGGTGCAAGGATTTAGGTCATTACGCTAGTAAATGTCCAGAAAAGAAGCCAAGAATCCAAGGAGCCTACATAATCATAAAGAAGCCCCGAGACATGTCGGAAGTCTTTTGTTTTCGCTGCAAGGAAGCAGGACATTATGCTACTAAATGTCCCAACAAGATGAAAGCTGTTGGAATTTTGATATTGGAAACAAGAGTAATAGAAAGCAATTTCATTTTTATGAGTACAATAAGTTGAGTTATGTAATGGGTGCTCAGAGTTTGTAATGGATTCATGAAATCAATAAAGTTAAGGTGACATGTTTTCATATGTTTAATTGTAGGAGTTGTTACTCTGTGAACAAAGATTTTGACCATTTTCGAGGATATGAGAAATATGGTCTATGGATGGATTTGTGAATTTCATTTTTAGGGTGGTAGTACCCTGTGAAGAAGACTAGACTAATGGATAAGAAAATATATATTCCACGGACTGTAGTTCGAAGGGAAAAAAAAGTTGGAGTTTTGCTTTTGATATGATGGTATGAAGAAACAGAGTACTACTGGATTTAAAGGATGTGTAGTATGGAACAAGAGAGTTACCCCAAGGATGAGTTAAAGCTGTACTAGTGTTGAAGTGGGCCATAACCCACAGGCCCAAGAATTAATAAGGATCAAGTACCCACCGGAGAAAGAAATTTTGGGAATAGACTACGATTTGATCAACCGACGATTCTATAGGAGTTTACGCAAAACCTGAGAGTTGTTAAGGAACGATAGATGTTTGTTTGGCCTGCAGAATCAATGGATTTTCCGAACTTGGTTCGTCGACAAGAGAAATTCTGCAATGCTTGTGAGGATGACCGAGTGTTAGAATGCGAGATTCGCTAAACCATGTACAAGGTAATGATTTGGGTGCGGGATGGATTGATCACCATACCGACTTACTCTTATTATTCGCTTTGCTATATGGGATGGTAAAATCTGAGTGACTTACCTATAGTAGAGAGACGACGATCAAAACCTTGTTTAAACCTTAGAAAGGTATAGGTATTTTTTCCCTTGTACACGGCAGTTGTTGCCAACCGTAGGTTATACGGTGAGGTTCAACCCAGACCCGTTTTCTGCAGGAGAAACCATAAATTGTTGACCACCATGAGATATCGATAGTTGTTTAGAATTGGCACCAGACCCGTCAGCTATGAAGACCCAGTCTCGGAATAACCTTACCAAGAGGAATGGACAAAGGAATTGAGGAAAAGGTTTTGCGACTACCGGAAGAGCCCAGAGAAGGAATTATCCTTACAATCTGAGAAGACCGACACTGTCAACGATAAGGATGGAGTATATGAGTTTTGATGGAACCGTAACAATGCTTCTAAGGGTGGTAGCACCCGAGACCCGGAGACAATCGATGGATTTTGAGAAGACCCCAAACCCTAACCTTTTCTTGTTAGTTTCTTCAATCTCGAGGACGAGATTCATTTTAAGTGTAGATTTGTAACATCCCAAAATTCTAAATTTTGGAATGTTATATTAAATAAATAACTATGCTTGTTGTTTGATTGATTGCTTGATTGATTGACTGAAAGTGAGTGAAATTGAAACTTTTGAAAGTTAAATGAGAGGAATAAAAGGACTTTCCCAAACTTTCATTTTGCTTTTATGATCTTCGAATTCAAATTCTTTTCATCACCAAAACCCTCGAGAGAAGATGACATGACTTCTTCCATTTATTTAAATGACAAGGGGTGTTGAAAATATTTGAATTTCATTTGGAAAATATTTCCAATTCTGAACCTTTATGCAACTCAATGATTTTCACGAGCGAAGATAAAATGACTTCTTCAAAACATATGAAATATGAGTTGGGAGTTTCAAAGAATTAAAAGTTCTTTTGAATTTATTTTCAATTTGGAGTTATTTGAGTTTTATTCAAATTATTTTCTCCAAAAATAAAATATATGGAAAATAGGGTAACATGATTCCCTACATCAGAAAATTGGAGAGAAATAAATTTGAATTCATTTTGGTATTTTTAAAATGATTTTTATTGGATTTTATTAGAGCTGAAGTACTCTTTATTTTATTTAAATTTGTGTGTATTTTATTTAATGCTATAATAATGTCCATGTTGTAGAAAATCTTTTTCTGCAAATTTTGGTATATTATATGCCTATATAAAAGTTTTAGTCATTTTGTTTTTTACTTTAGTTCTCTGAAAATTTTGTTTAAAAAAAATCCAGAGCGCCTTGGGCCAAAGGCCCAAGCCGCCACTGCCACCGCCGCCACAAGGCCAACACCATCGACGCACCAAGGGAAGCCAGGGAGCCGCCGTTCCTTTTTCCTAATACTAGTAGGACACTTTTCCTACTTCCGTTTATTCCGATTTGTTTCTAGATCTTTTCCCTTTTGTTTCCTAATCCTAGTCTATTTCTTGTCCCCTACCCCAAGCAAAACCCTCCCCTCCCCAATATAAATACCAAGCACCCCCTCCAACACATCAAACCAACACCTCTCCTCTCCTCTCCGCAGCAGCAGCAGCCCCACACCCACGACGCTGTGCCGTCCGCCGGAGTTCGCGGACCACCGCCGCCATTGCCGCCTCGACCTCTCCCGAGGTTTATATGATCTCCTCTCCCCCGTCCCGTGATCTCCTTTCCTCTAGGAGCAACCGCAACATCGGATCCGATCTTCTTCCCCAACTCCGACGACTACTCCGGTGAGATCCACGAAATCCCGTAATTCATTTTTTTTTCAGAAAATAGCAATCTTAGAAAATTCATATCTTTTAGAGTTTTTAGTATTTTTGAGTGATTCCAATTGCTATGTGTCACAAATTTGCTGAAGTTTCTGTTAGTGTCTCTGGATTTCAAATTTGAGTAGTTTAAAATTGAATTTGATAAATTTTGTTCAGATTAGTATTTTGGCCATAACTTGAGTTTAAAAATAGGTTTTTAATTAATTATTTTTGCTCCTGGTCACTTGTGATATTGTTTAGCTGTAGGATTTAGTTTGGTAATTTTGGAGTATTTTAAGTTAGATTTTAGTAGAAACAGTACCATTTTGCTTGTATAGTTGTTTTAGTTATGTAATTATTGTTTTTAATTATTTTTAGTTCATTCGTTTTGTAGATTTTCACTTGTTGTTATATGTTTATGTTTAGCTACAGTAGATAAATTTTGTAATTATTTATTAGTGTTTAGCTACTGTTTTTGTAATTGCTTGTTTAGTTCATAGTGATAGTGGATAAAAATAGTTTTATTAGTTTTAAAAGTAATTTTTTTCCACTTCAAGTTATATTGTTTTTGTTTCTGTTATTTGTAAACACATTAGTTGTTATATTTATTTAGTATAGTTTATTAATGTTTTAATAAATGATTTGCTGTTATAGTTGTCTTAGTGTTTTGCTAGTTGCTATATTTGTTCTAGTATTAACTAGATGGTTATAGTAGTTTTATATTAGTTCTTTTTGTTAGTTATTAAATTAGTAATTTATTTTCTGTTATTTTATTAGATTTATATTTTCTTTGCTGTAGAAAAATATTAGAGTAATTTAGTGATGTTATGTTAAGATTTGTGTGAGTTGGTCACCACTAGTTTTTCCTTGAATTTTTCTTTCGAAGTTTTTCCTTTGGTTTTCGACTTGGTTTTCTTTGTTGCTTTTATTTTGATTGAGTATTGTTATGATTGATAGAATTGATTGCTAGGATGATTGCTTATATGATTGTCTGTTTAATATAGATTTTCAACGGAGTGACGAATAGTTCTACCAAGTCTTTATTCTGAGAGCGTTACTATCTTCATCAAGTAATACCAGGCAAGTTCACTTTGACCATGTTTTTCATACCTATGTGTTTTATTGCATCTAGTGTCATCTTCGCAACAATCCCTCCAAGAGTGACATTGAATCCTTGTAGTTGAGTAGTATGCATGAGGTAGGAACCCATCACCCTGTTACCAAGCCCGGACGTTATTTATTTTAATGCTACGCTATAGTAGACGGGTTGGTATGAGTGCTCGGAGTGGTGTGAGAATGGAGGATCTACGTCAATGACGATAACTCCATGATGGAATCTGCAAGGACTGCATCTTCAAGGCCTCAAGACTTCAAGACTCGAGACAAGAATTCAATACACACTCTCTGGGTGAAGGACGGTTGACGGAACCCTGGAGAAACCAGTGGTTGGCGGGATGCATGGAGAAGCGCCATGACATCTTGCGGAAAGCTTCACCCAGACTCAAAGAGACGGAAGAATACTTCATGCCCGGAAGCTTACCTGCAACCGCAAGTCATTATGGGCTCGGCTTGGTTGACCTTAGTTGTGACTCGGCTGGGACGGTGCTAGCAGATGTAGAACTACGGTAGGATTGGATGAGCACGGACGGTGGTCGAGGAACTCTTCGAAGACCATGTTTGGTCGTCTTGTTCTCAAACACCCGAAGTGCGAGAACGTAAAAGAGGGATCGAATCTTGCGGGTAAAGTGTACAAACCTCTGCAGAGGGTTAAAACCTAATCGATTAGCTGTGTCCCGATTACGGACAATTTGAGCCTCTGGACTTGGATCTATCTCGAACTCTCAACACCGGATTGATAACTTAATTGTGGGCAATTTATGATGATTTTGGGCTATGAGACATCGGTTGGCGGAACCATGTCATGATAGAAAACTCCATAGTACAGACTTCATTTATTCCTTTGATGTAGGGAAAATAAAACCAGCTTTTACGCAAAAAACCCCTGCATACGAGCCACAAAGCCATATTGCATATAGTATAGTTTTATCATCTGTTCTTTTTATTGTGATCTTGCGGTACATTCAATGTCTTGACCTACACGGCTGCACCTTATCATGTTGCGATACTTTCTTCCGACGAGTAAGAATACAGTGCAGGTTACGGTCTACACTCAACCCGCCGATGGCGTTGATGGGACTCCACACCCGTTTGATTGTTTCCGCTGAGTATTATGAGGTATATATCATTATACGTTATTTATACATGTGATTGCACTTTGATATATACATTGATGTACTGTGTGTGCCAGCATACTGATCCAGGGATGGCACAGATACACAGAGGCTTGACCGTTTGAGGTCGGGTCGCTACAATTTTTCAATGGTTCGAGGTAATGATTCACACTGATGTTAATTAATCCAACGAGAATATAGTGCAATCATTCATGACTTCTGTAATAAATTTCACCTGCAAAACAAATGCTTTGAGAGAATATACTGCAGCAGGCGGGGTCATTAATATTACAACCCATATCAGAAGTTCTACATCAGAGCATATAAAGTGGCTAAAATAGTCTCAAAAGATAGAGCGAATAAACATAGCGACGAAATCCAACAGAGCAAATCTATTGAAATTCTCGATGTTATTCTCCCCCTTTTTGTCAACTAGTGTCAAAAAGGTGAAAAATAACATCAATGCCAAACTAGGTTCACATGATTCACTCTGAGGCATCGCACGAAGAAGTTTCTGATTCGTAGGTGGCTAGTACATCTTCATCGTCAGCAGCAGCAGATCCTTCAAGATGGGCTTGGGGCTGAGAAGAGGAAGGCACATTGGGATCAGCCTGTTGAGTTTTGTGAGACAAAATATTTCCTTCAGCAGGTCGCTTAGTGGGTGATGTTGCTTTTGATTCGTTGAGCAATTTTCGCAGCTGAATCCGAAGAAAATTCGTTGTTGGTTCACGAGCTGGCAAAGGCGGAGTAGTGCGGTCTTGAAAATCTTTAGCTGAAAACCCTTGGTCTATATACGCACAGAGTTCTTTGAGGTCGGAGTTGCTCAATTGCTTCTTTGAGTAGAATTTCCAGAGACGCTTCTTGTATTTTGATGTAATCATGTGCACAAGTACTGTTTGATTGTGGATTGCATTTAGTTCAGCGGCGAGGTGCTCTTTCTCTTGGCGATCCACATCCATATGCTTCAGCAACAATTGTTGAGCGCGCAAACTCACTTCAAGATATGAAGGAGGTTGTGTGTTCAGTTGACGATCACGCTGACATAGCCGAGGTCCATCGAAAGTGTTATGATAATTAGGAGGGCTTGATACTAGAACTTTCCCTGAGGAAAAATCTTCTATGATTTTTATCTTATCACGAACTAGAGGAACGAAACTCTTGAGACTGACTTTTGCAAGATATTCGGTCTTCATTGCATACTCAACCACTTCTGAATCTAGGGCGCAAATACCTTGTTAGTTTTCGGGTGCTAATCTAAATCCATCAGAATGTGCAGTAACATGTCTTCGACATCGAAGATAAAACCTTGAGAGATAGCCTGGATGGTGTTTCGAAGAACACTAGAAAAAAGCGTTGTCTGTATTCATCCCAGCCAGCAGACTGAGGGTATAATTAAGAATATGATATAAGGTCTGATTGTCAAATGTCAAGTGCTCAGGCAGGGGAGGATCATTGTAGTCAATTCTTTTTCTTCATCCATTGTGCATCAGAAATCTTCATCAGAGATCACATCAATGTTATGAACCCGAATCTCAGTCTTGCCATGTTCGAACCAAGGAAATAAAAGTGGGAGACAAAGTCTACTGCAGAGCATTTTATTCTTTTCGCTTCAGTCATCCACTCCATGATCCATTTTGTGTTATCAGAGGTATCACCAGAGATACATAGAGTGGCATAAAATTGCAGAATGATCTCTCTATTCCATGGATGCTGATATGCAAAGACATGCGTGAGGACAAACTCTTCGATGTCTTGCAATACATGGTTGAAGCAGCCCATGTTTTTCATAGCAGCAATATCCGGGAACTCGTGAGCGAAAATCTTGCGGCTGTCATATAATATCCGAGAATAACAAATGGCATGTTGCTGAGTCCAAAAGAGAGGAGATTCTGAAGTGCGGGGCTTGCTGTATGGACTCTCTTGAAAGAAAGTTGGATGAGTGTTCCGATTGAAAAGTGGTCCTTTGACGCCAACGCCGATGGAGAACAGTGGCAGTTGCTTGCGAGGATAAGGGTGCTTAAGTTCATATTCTATGGAAATCTTCATCGCCCTAAATAACTGAGTATGAGTGATGAGCAGAAGCTGACTTTGTTGCAGAAGGGTCAACATCTGAAGTTCTTTGTGCAGTATTGAGTGAGATTCTTAGAGGAGAAGGATTAGACACTTGTTTAGGTGCTGAATCAGGCATCAAATCTTTATCAGCCATTGGGGACCGTTGGGGATTTACTTCAGGAGTCATTTGAGAAGCAGAGGGAGGAACCGAACCATTTGGTTCAACATGGGCAGGAGAAGCTTGTCGATCAGACTAAGGGATTTCACCTTCTTCTGAAACTTGGTGCTGGGAAGGATTCTCTTCATGAGCTTGGGAGGCCAAAAGCACTGTTTTAGTTGGCCGTGGTGAAGTAGATGCATCTGTAACTAGTTCAAGAGTTGGTGAAGGAATTGCTTGTTCAGGAACATTTTCTTTCTGTGTCTCAGCATCAGTAGGAGGTGGAGCATTCTTCTTCTCTATCTTCTTCTTCTTGTTGTTTTCCTTCGACGGATCAATGTGCCCTTTGACAAGATCATTGTAGCCAGTGACTTGGGCTTGATGGTCAAGGCAGATTTTGCGAACAATTTGATCTAGATCTGAATGAAATCTATCATGAGAAACCACGACCACCTATAGGGCCATGAGCCCCTTGTGGTTCGGCAGGGGGATGAGCACATTGCACAACGAGCGGAGAGCGTCCCGCAACACGACAGAGATCACACCGGCGATTTTACCTAGGTTCGGGCCGCCGCGAGGTCTAAAACACTACTCCTTCTTTGGTTGATTGATGGTGGATTATGGTGGAAACGCGGTGCTCTAGCCTGGCAGGGTTGCCTCGAGGCGAGAGCAGCTACGCGCATATGAGTGTACAAGGGTCCGAATCCTTTCTATGGTTGCCATGGGCCTCCTTTTATAGATCAAGGGGTCATCACAGTGGCAAATTAGTCATTGTGCACTGATTAGATAGCAAATAGTCCTATTATACCTAACTCTGCAGACAGGGCAGAGCGCATTAAATGCGCCGCTTAGTGTCAGAGCGCATTAACTCTGTGACACTTGTTTCTCCCAAGAGGCATTTGATGCCTTCAATTCGGGAGACGCGTACATCCGTGCTGCTCAAAATGGACTTGCCAGAGCCACGGACCAGTATGTAAAGGATATACGGGTAAGAAAATTTGATGATTATATATATCAGTAGCCCCAGAGACTTGAAACAGTTGGCACAACTGATTTAAGGATCATTATTTGTGCAGGTTCTTATAGAGAAGAATACCCAATTGTCTCAAGAGCTGGAAGAGTGCAAGGCCCAGCTACGGGCCCCAGTGGCCGCATTGAAGGAGTCCGAGAAGGCCCCCTCTGGTAACACCTGCTTTAAAGAATGACAGGTACCATATAGGATGCGGCATGTGTGCAATTCTGACAATAAATATTGCAGATGGTGATGGAGTGAATCCGAATGAGCAACATGTCATACGGCAGTGAAAGGCTGGCTAGCGCGTGCTTACAAAGGTTAGGCGGGAGAAAAACGATCTCCAAGATGCCAATACCCAGCTGAGCATGGAACTAAAGGATGTTCGTGCCCAGCTGTCAGACTCCATGAAGGAGAGCAAGCGGCTTCACGCGGCATTTTCAGTAAGTGCTTGAACAAACTTCAAAAAGAGTTCGGCGAAGAAGCCAACTAACGAAGTTATGTCTGCAGGTATCTTCGACAGCCGCCCCCATGAACGAGATGCCCGGGTCTGCGGGTGATCTTCTACCAGAGCTCTCACAACTGCACGAACAAGTTCGGCAGGTGATGCAAGGTATTGCCCAGGCCTTGTGGCCATCCGTCTCCCTGCCCGAAGGCCTTGGAGGACTTGCAGAGAAGCTCAAGGGAGCGCGGCGGCACTTCTGATTATGGAAGGTATTGGCCTGCCGTCAAGGTGCCAGGGAAGCCTGGGCCATGGTGAAGACGCAGTATACCAAGGCTGACCCAAACCACATGGCCGAGGTCGGACCTATGGGGCCCGATGGGAAGGAAATCCCTGTCAGTTTGGTGTATCACCAAGTAGAGTTAGCCGCCAAGTATTCCCAACAGGAGTGTAGGCTAGACAGCCTGTTGGATGGCATAGAAGAAGAATTTAATCATTCTAAGTGACTATGTAATTTGAATGACATGTAGAAAGTCTCTAGCCGGATTGTAAATCATTGTCATGGCGGACCTTTCGCTTCAACCTCTGGACCCGATAGTTCGGAGTGTATCCGAATACCAGCTCAGTTATGTAAAACCCGGGGTATGCGTGGAAACCAGGCGTAGGGGTCATAAGTGCTTGAACAGACAAGTACCCAACTAGTTATGTTATATTACATGGGTAGTAAGAAACATCTTCTAGGGAGAATAGTTCCGTTAAGGGTTCCTTTCCCTGGGTACGCATGCCCTAATGTGCATGTCTGAACTGCGAGAAGAGACGCAGGCAAAAACATCTAGGGGCAAGTGGAAAAAAAAATAAAAAGTCATATTTTATTCACCGACCGAATATTCCCTTAAGAACACTAGCTTTCGGCTTCACCCAGTCTGAGGTACACATCCGGCTGACTCGGCAGTAACAATCGAAGAGGTGCTCCCCTTATGCCCTAGCCGAATTAACGGGAACGTAGGGCATAAATACAAGAGCCAGGCAACCTAGCTTGGCCAAAACTTAAGTCATATCGATGCATATAGTGGCGAAAAAAAGGTACATGCGGAAGAATAACACATGTGCGGGGCATGAAGCCCATAAAATATTTAAGCTTCTCTATAGGAAGACCCCAGGTATAATGAGCGCAGTTGGCGCATCAAGATTGTGTAGTCAAAACACATTTTAGCCCTTCAAGGCCTCGAAAGAAAAGGGGAAGAAAGAAAGAAAGAAAAGCCAGATAACGAAAGAGGTAAGGAGACGAACACGGAGTCCGGTACTAGGCATAGAATCTTCGGAGTCTAGCTGCGTTCCATGGATTTGGCTCGAGGCGGTTGTCCAATGCATCCCGCAGAGGGCATGCTCCACCGGATAAGACCTGGTCAACAATGAAGGGACCCTCCCATTTGGGCTTGAGCTTGTCCTTTTTCTTATCCGGTAGGCGTAGAATGAGTTCGCCAACATTATAGGTTTTGGCCCGTACTTCTCTGCTTTGGTATCTTCTAGCCTGTTGTTGGTAGAATGCGGAACGAGCTTTTGCCACGTCACGCTCCTCCTCGAGGGCGTCCAAACTGTCCTGCCGATCGAGCTCGGCCTCTCTCTCTTCGTACATGCGCACTCAACGTGAGTCATGAATTATGTCGCAGGGTGTGTATCCGGTAGTGCGATTCGGCGTGGTCCGCAGCCCCCAGAGTACAGAGTCGAGCTCCTCTACCCAGTGCGCGTTAGATTCCTTTAGGGACCGCACTAATCTGGGTTTGATGCCGCTCATGATAACCATTTGCTTGTTCGACTTGACCGTTAGTTTGTGGATGATAGACAGAAGTGTAATCGAGCTTGATGCCCATGTTGCTGCACCATAGTTTTACCTCGTCGGCAGTGAAGTTCGTGCCGTTATCAGTGATGATGCTGTGGGGGACACCATAACGGTGTACAACCCCGGATATAAAGTCTATCACTGGTTCGGATTCGGCTGTTTTAACAGGTTTGGCTTCTATCCATTTGGTGAATTTATCCACCATTATGATGTAGGGTGGAACCCTATGGGCTTGATCTTTCACGTTTGGAGAGGATCCCTACGAGGAACACGAAGAACGAGCGGGAGAGTGCGAGGGAAATCACGAGGAAAACACAAGAGAATCACTCAAACCAACAAGTTAGATTACACATGCGCTAGATCGATGAACACAAAGAGAGATACACGATCCACGATCAACAAAGGACGATACAAGAGGTAACCGGGTTCTTCTCCATGAGGAGGTCTTGATAGGGGCCACCCATGAGGGGGTCTTGAGGTAGGTCACTCCAAGAGGAGGTCTTGATCTCCTAGTGGAGTGGATCCATGGAGCAAAGCTCTCATATGTCTATCATCTACTTTGCTAACCCTAACATATGGTCTAGGTACGGAATATATAGGCATGGCGACGAAGTGGATGAAGAGGAGGCCCAAACAGCAATCACAGCCGTCCATCTCAGAGAGCCCGTGCAAGACGGGTAAGTTGGGCCCGTGCAAGACGGGGTCCTGTGGCACAGTACAGGCCCGTGCGCACGGGGTGCTCCAGTGCCAACTCTCTGAGTAGCCCATGCGCACGGGGTCTCAGGGGCCAGTGCCCACGGGGTCGCTTGGGACTTCCTGTCCAGCTCCTGTTGGGTTCCTTCTTCCTCCGTGTGGGCTTGGGGTCCTTCTCCTTGGCCTCCAGGAAGCTTCCTGGCTGCTTGGTGGCGGTCACCCTCGTACCTAAAGATGCACAAAGATCCAAGGTGAAGTAGCAACAAAGTCCTATAGATATTCATGTAAATCTTGAAGAGGAGCGGGTTCACCTTAATTCTGGTAGGTCCACTTGGGGCTTGATGTGCTATGAAGGTGTACATGGAGATGAACGTCGGATGCTCCGCATCATCTCCTCCCCCTTGGGAAAGATCCGACCTCGGATCGTAAACCGTATCGCCATGTACACGGTAGGCATGAATGTACCATAGGTCGATGTCGTGGCACTCCTTAACTTGAAGGTCCATAGGGTCCATCTCCAATGTCGGTCCTCCATCCAATATATGTATCATGTAGACAAGAAGAAGGAAACAACAATGAAAGAATGACCCATCCAATATGCGTATGTGAGGATGGCTCAAAGAGAAGGAGTTCACCTTTTGGAGTTTCTCAAGGATGTTAGAGTTGCGCATCTTGTATGCCTTCACATAAACAATATGTCTCAGGATGGTACCGCCTTGTGAATCCTTCGAAACGAAAGAACATGGCAAACACTCAGAAAAAGAAATGAGGTTAGCGGAAATGCAAAACCTAACATTCGTGTGGTAAGATACCCAACAAGTGTATGCATCATGCTCATCATAAGAAAGGACAAGGGAGTATTTCATAGTATGGAGGCATATGATGCGAGAACAACCAAATACAATAGGCTCAATCAAATAAGCATGCTTCACAAGTAAAGTGTCCAAGTCTCCAAGATCAATAAGCATAGCAAGTTGGCCCTCAATACAAGGTGATATGAGAGATGCAAGTAATGGAGACAAGAGACAATGATCGATGTAAATCATGTGAGAGGCATGAACATAGGTGCTATCAACCCAAGAAAGCAAGTAACAGTGGAACATGGGTGATGCAACATAGCGAGCTATTATAGCGATCAAGTCAAGCATGCTAGTAGTGCGAAGATGCAACATACTAGAAGGAATCATGGCAAACATGTCATTGGTGCAAATAGTTGGCATGAATAATTCACATGTCATAGCACAAGCATGAAAGCAAGATATGAGTAGAATGGCATGAATGTATTGGCAAGAGGCCATATGTAAATAGTAATGGGGCATCATGACTCTCCCAACACAACAAGCATCAATAGCATGGGGCACATGATAAACATGGCAATAGCAACAAGGATCTCCACCAAGCATGCAAATACACATAGAACTAGCATAATGATGAAACATGGGTAGATGCAAGCAAGGGTCACAATTTCATGGCAAAGGCATAGAAGCAAGCATAACATGCAAAGTGAACACGGGAAAATGAGCATAAGGTGAGAAGTGGTAAATTGCCCATAGTCGTGTGAGAGCCAAGTAGAAGAGATGCGCGTAGTCCTTGCGCGAAGGGAACGGTGGTAAGGATAGTCCACGGGATCCCAAAGCATCCTTGCTCTCAAGAGCTCGTTTCGTCAACTCTTGGTATTGAGAGGTTGATGAGTATACATGAGTACCTACACAAAACAAAGATAAAGGAAAAATGGTGTGTGTGTGGTAGATGTACACATCATCCATTATGATGCGCACGTGCGTGTGTAGGTTAGCACAAAATAGCCAATGCTCAAATAGATGAGTTGCATGATATAGAAACATGTCATCCATCATGAGAGGTTTGTTGTTATGTATAGCATAATGGAGACTCAGAGTATGTAATGCATCACTCGCAATATCTAGAGCATTGTGAGGAATGGTATGCATGTGGTGCACACAAGGGATGTAATCATGCGATACACAATAATTTTCATGGCATGGCATATGAGATGAATTGCACAAATTTTTCAAAGGAAGCATAGCAATATCATCGCAAGAGAAACAAAAGCCAATGACCATCATCTTGTCATCTATGCCATAAGTGCAAATGGGATTTATTTTAATGGGGTATGCATAGTTACTATGTTGAGATTGAAATGATGCAATATGAGAGATCTCACTCATAGCATATGACAAGTTCAATTGATTGTCAAACATGATGTGACCAAAAGAATTTTCACATGATATCCTATGAAGCATAGCATCACAACTAGGCAACTCAACATGATCATCATCATATTTATCATAAATGGGTAAGTCATGACATGAAGAATGCACACTAGCATGAAGCATGGGCATAGGTGTGTCAACATCATGGGAGCAATCGATGTCAAGAGAGTCCACTAGTGGGAGAAGAGAAGTGCCATCACCTATATTACCTTTGGAGCATCGCTCATGTGTTGTAGGTGAGGTGTCATCTTCATCTTGATGGAACCATGTGGGAGGTGCATCATCGTCCACCATGGCCATCATCGTCTCCAATGGAGGCATGGACTCGTCGAGGATAGGCATGTCGTCATGTAGGAGACCTAGCACCAAAGAAGAAAACACACTAGGAGTAGAGGTTAAGTCGTTAGAAATCATAGTGGCCTCACATGCCGTGTCAACTACCTCACTCACTAAGTGTTGTGGCTCACTCACTCCCTCAAGGTTGCTCTCACTCGTATAGTTGGTGGAGTCACTCCAATGGCGCTCAACCTCACATAGGATGTGTGGCATGCTCTCAAGTGTGGGATTAGTGGTGGTCACACTCATCCTTTAAAAGGAAATGCACTCAATGTCATATAGGGTGGAGTCACTCATCTCACTCATGGGTTGGTGGCTCTCCTCACATGGCAATTGGGTCATCTCATGATATGTGGGTGTCGGGGAGATGTTGGTGCAAATGTCTCCATGCTCAACTCCTATCGTCGCCTTGGTTGAAGGGATAGTCCCATGCTCAACTTTCTTTTCGCCGTCTTGGTGTTGGAGGCCCATATGATGTGGCACCTCGTAGCTCGTTTCCATGACCGAAGGGAGTTTCCCATGCTCGGCCATCTTCCTTGTGGGGCTTCCAAAGATGGAAGTGTCGCCCTAGCTTGTAGGTGGTCGCCTTGTTGTTGAGGATGTCGATGTAGGCGAATTCAAGGGAAGTAGGCGAAGATGTCGTACGTCCAAAGGCGAAGATGCCTTGCGAACACTTGGCGAAGATGCCGAAGTGGTTGATGTAGCCATAGCACCGTCTTGGTGGTGGTCGTCTC
Organism: Aegilops longissima; assembly: GCA_021605205.1. NCBI lineage: Eukaryota > Viridiplantae > Streptophyta > Magnoliopsida > Poales > Poaceae > Aegilops > Aegilops longissima. The sequence goes on from CM038681.1 coordinate 352,385,337, forward strand.
GCGGTCTTCTCTTTTGCTCTTGAAACGTTGACTTGGCGTGAGGTATGGCTTGTTGGGACTTGTGCACTTGCGCTTGTGGAGCATCTTCATTATGATCATGTCATTGTCGTGCTTGAGCTCGTAGTAGATGTCGTTCGTCGTTGTCGTGCACCTGATGCTTGGAGGTGACTTGCCCTTCATGACGATGTGGATGACGAACGTGATGGTGGTCGCCATGGAGATGTGGACGTGGACGACTTGCGCTTGCATCGTTTGGGCGCTCCGAAGACTTGTGGCTTGAACGTCGCCGCCTTGAAGATGAAGAAGGGGAAGAAGACTTGATCAAGGCCCGAATCTCCTCCATCCTCGCATCTTGCTCCTCCTTTTGTGCGGAAAGCTTGTTGTCGATGTAGTCCCTTTTCCTTGCTTCGGAGAGATGAATGTCGATGGAGAGGTTCTCGATGTGCTCTTGCAAGGTAGATTGTGTTCCTTGCATTTCGTGTTGTAGTCCGAAGATGGACATTTTGGTGATGTAGTTGTTCACGCCATCGTTGTTGTCAATGACCGAAGATGAAATGCCTTGCCTATCCATCACAAGACTCGAGCAAATATGAGTGGGAGAAAGAGAAGAACTTATACCAAATGTACCTTGACCGATGTTGAAAATGGATCAATGATCACTCAATGTGTAACAAGGAAATAGCACAATTGGTACCAATTCTTGTCGGTTTCTCACACCTACACATATAAGGCTTATGGTGGAGCTCGGTGAGGATAGTGGCACAAAAATTTCATGCAAAAATGTTAGCAAGAGTCAATAATGTTGGAAAAGATTCACAAATTTGCAAGTGAAACAAGTAGACCAATAGCAAATGAATGTCACACCGAAACGCACACACGGATAGATAAATGGGGCCGTGCAACCAAGGAATGAGATCAAAATGTGGAATCCACCAAAACGCTCGTGTTGCACAACTAAAGAGAGACACTAGCACGATTGCTCAATAGGCGGATACGACACTTGTGCACAACCTATAATATGCAAAATGGATAAACTTCTATCCCAAGTATGCTATATATGTATGGTTCCCGGTGTTTGATCCAAGATGAACGGATATGACAATCTTATATGCAATGTGGTATGATGCTATGGCACATGCTTAGAAGCTCTTTGTTCTCTCTTTTTCTTTGCTTAAAAGCTTTTTTTTGTATGGCCAATTTGCACAATGCACAAACCAAGATAGCAATTGTGTATATGCGGGAACAATCTTGTGACACAAGAGATGATATGATGATACCAATATGATATGGTATGTATACAATGGAAGGGTGGATCACTAATATGCACAAGTAACGTTGCCGGCAATACTCAAATGGCTAGTCTCGATAGGCAAGTGACGCAAAATGGGCTAGGGGTTATGAATGCAATTGCAAGGGGAATATACAATGGTGTCGTCGAGGTTACCGTCCTTTGCGATGATGAGTGGCGGTGTTCTTGATGTAGATACCAAGATGATGGAGACTCATCCCTAAGTAGCCGAAACACCTTGGGAAACGGAAAAATCGAAAACTCAAAATCTCAAGGACAAAAGTCAAATGGTGGTAGCGGAGATGGCAATGTGGAAGTGGTGGTGGTGGTTGATGAAGAAGCAATCGTCCCTAAGTAGCCGAAACTATTGGGTTCCACGGGAGGGTGCGTCGACTACAAATTAAAAATTCCTACGCGTAGAACATCCAGGAACATGCTACGGGAGATGGATCACAATTCATTACCACTAGACGCGCAGTGCCGTGCAGCGGAAGAAGAGTTGGGGCAGCGCGTCCACGTGGATCGTCTCCTCCTCGTCCGATCCCTTGAACAACCGGTCGTCCGATCCCACGTACGAGTTCGCCGGAGTGGCGCAAGTGCACCGCCTCTAACGGTATCCGCACGTGCAGGAGGAACACCGCGCGGCGGACTGCTAGGTCCGATCACACAGTCGGCGGCAAGTGGAGGTGGCTATTCGCAACACATACAAACCCTAGTCGCAACGCCGAAGCGATCAACCGCATGAGTGTGTCGTACCTCCACTTTATATAGGCGTCCGTCACGGGCTCAACACTTGGGCCTCGCACGGACCCTAAAGCCCAAAGTCTACTCGGTCACATTCCTAGTCCAGTTCGGATCAGATCCGACCAGTGTCCTACGAACCGACCTCGTAGGTTCCTTCCCTTAAGCGCGCGACCCCTTAGGTTCAAGTCGGCTTGGTCACAGTTTGGATCACCTCCGACCTGCACAGTTGGTAGCGGCCTCTAGCAAGGCGTGCCGACCACCAAGAAGACTATGAAGCTGGTTAGGCGAACCTGGACAACGTGTCACACTTCTGTTCCCTTTGCCACACGATATATGTTGTTGGGCTCAAGGCGAGACTGTCATCCTTGTGCTAGCCCGACCTCTTTCTCGTTCCAGTGATATTGACCACTATCCGGATTATCTCATAATCCTTGTCGCATGGCCAGGTTGTTCCTGGTCGGATCACATGAGGGGCCCAGAGTATATCTCTCCTGATCGAAGGGGCAAATCCCATCTTGCTCGACCATGTCTCGCAGCATGGGACTGGACAAACCCGAAACCTACCTTTGTAACTACCCAGTCACGGAGTAGCATTTGGTCGGCCCAAAGCAAGTCTGTCACCATCTCGAGTACATGCGTCAGCTCAGGTCTTAGGACATAGAATGTATGTTGTACTAGAGACTCACAGATGACATATCACTGCGTCTCATAGTTGGGTCTGTCCGACTCGGACATTATCTCGACTCGGATCCGACTACGTCGAATCCGACCAGACCTTTCCAAGTCCATATTATCCGGTTAGCATCCAATGCTCCATGGCTAGTGAGACCAAGCCATCGACCGTGTCATATGCCAGTCTAGTCGGCTGCGCGTCCACACATCCCTTTCGACCAGGGACCTTTTAGGACAGTCAACATACAATGCATAGTCCCACAAACAAGTCACATACTTGCTGATACACATCATTGATAATGTCCAAGGACTATCTTTATTCATAAACACATAGGAAATATCATCATACATGATTGCCTCTAGGGCATATCTCCAACAGAAACACCTTAGGAGACTCACGTCACCACTCAAACAACCACAAATGCTATATGGAGCAAAATGGGGTTAGGTTGCGGAAGGCTATGGTGGTTTTGCGGATGATATGGTGGAGGGCCTAGGCGAAGATGCCAAAATGTCAAAATTTTGATGGAGTCAAATGGTGTTGGTGCCTATCTAGTTGGATGGGGGATGTCAATAGCTACTCAACGAGCTAAAGAATGCGAAAAACGGACTCCGGATGTGGAAGTTATGGAAAAAAACGGTGAACTGCACGCGGCTGACCTGGGGGGGTCGTGCGCACGGGGTTAGGAGCCCGTGGACACGGGGTCCCGTGCGCAGGGTACACACACCGAGGGCACAGGGTCACCTGGGACACGCGGGATTGGCGGATTTCTTTGCGATCTTGGGGGTAAAATGATGGATCTCGTGGCTGGGGATGAGGTGGGGGTAAGGGGGTGGTATGGGGGGTGGGGCAGAGGCCAAAGCGCATAGGAAGAGCCGTGCGCACGGGGTCTGCGAAGCCCGTGTGCATGGGGGCTAGATGGCCCGTGGGCACGGGGTGTCCAAAGAGTTTTCGGGGGCCCGTGCGCACGGGGTCTGGGGTCCAGGGGCACGGGGTGGGTGGAATTTTTGCTATTTCGTGGCGGAAATTGGAGATTTCTGGGGCAAAATTGGGGAGATTTTGGGGATGGATGGTGGGGAAAAGATGGGGGAAGGCTAGATCCACTTGAAACCAAGCAAATCCATGGATCAAATCCAACAAAATCTCACCAAACCAACAAATCACAAAAAAAATTGGGGCTATTTTTGGTGGGGAATTTTTGAATTTAGGACAAAAACAACAAAATCAAGCTAGAAAACACGGGGTAGGGGCTCCAAAATCGTGATCAACGTGGCTCATGATACCATATGATGTAGGGTGGAACCCTATGGGGTTGATCTTTCACATTTGGAGAGGATCTCTACGAGGAACACGAAGAACGAGCGGGAGAGTGCGAGGGAAATCACGAGGAAAACACAAGAGAATCACTCAAACCAACAAGCTTTGATTACACGTGCGCTAGATCGATGAACACAAAGAGAGATACACGATCCACGATCAACAAAGGACGATACAAGAGGTAACTGGGTTCTTCTTCGTGAGGAGGTCTTGATAGGGGCCACCCATGAGGGGGTCTTGAGGTAGGTCACTCCAAGAGGAGGTCTTGATCTCCTAGTGGAGTGGATCCATGAGCAAAGCTCTCATATGTCTATCATCTACTTTGCTAACCCTAACACATGGTCTAGGTACGTAATATATAGGCATGGGGACGAAGTGGATGAAGAGGAGGCCCAAACAGCAATCACATCCATCCATCCTGTAGGGCCCGTGCGCACAGGGTAAGTTGGGCCCATGCGCACGGGGGTCCCGTGGGCACGGTACAGGCCCGTGCGCATGGGGTGCTCCAGCGCCAACTCTCTGAGTAGCCCGTGCGCACGGGGTCTCGGGGGCCCGTGCGCACGGGGTCGCCTGGGACTTCCTGTCCAGCTCCTGTTGGGTTCCTTCTTCCTCCGTGTGGGCTTGGGGTCCTTCTCCTTGGCCTCCGGGAAGCTTCCTGGCTGCTTGGTGGTGGTCACCCTCGTACCTAAAGATGCAGAACAATCCAAGGTGAAGTAGCAACCAAGTCCTATGGATATTCATGTAAATCTTGAAGAGGAGCGGGTTCACCTTAAGTCCGGTAGGTCCACTTGGGGCTTGATGTGCTATGAAGGTGTACATGGAGATGAACGTAGGATGCTCCGCATCACATTACAAGTAAGTATATTTTCTTTTGGGTTCCCCCTTTAAGGGGTCCAATCATGTCAAGACCCCAGACCGCAAAAGGCCAGGTAATGGGGATTGTTTGTAGGGCGACGGGTGGCATATGGCTTTGGTTTGCAGAAAGTTGGCAACCGACTCAGCGTTGGACCAAGTCCTGTGCGTCTGCTCGGGCCGTCGGCCAATAAAATCATGTACGGAAGGCCTTACTTACAAGGGCCCGGGCTGCGGCGTGGTGGCCACCGAGTCCGGTGTGAATTTTCTGCCAGAAGCTTCCGCCCTTCCTCTTCGGAGATGCGCCTTTCAAGGACTCCGGTGGTGCTTTTCCTATAGAGCTCTCCCACGTGGTCCTTGTAGGCTTTAGATCGTCGCAAGATGCAGCGTGCCTCATTTTGGTCCTCGGGAAGTTCCTGCCTGGTTAGGTAGGCCAGGAATGGTTCAGTCCATGGGGCCATGACGGCCATTATTACGTGGGCTGAAGGTGTTATTTTGGTGGCGGAGCCGCCGATTATGTCAGAGTGTTCGGTATCTGGCGTTGTAGCCGGGTCCGGACTGTTGTTGCTTGTTTCCCCTTCCCATGCCACGGATGGCTTAAACAACCTTTCCAAGAATATGTTGGGTGGGACCGGATCGCGCTTAGCGCCCATACGGGCAAGGACGTCTGCCGCCTGGTTGTTTTCCCGAGCTACATGGTGGAATTCGAGCCCCTCGAACCGAGCTGACATCTTGAGTACGACATTGCGATAAGCTGCCATTTTCGGATCTTTAGCATCGAAGTCTCCATTATTTGGGATATTGCGAGGTTCGTCCCAGCGCACCTCCAGGCGTTGAATGCCCATGGAGACTGCCATCCGGAGACCATGTAAGAGGGCCTCGTATTCGGTAGCATTGTTGGAGTCTGTATACAGTATTTGGACTACATATTGGACTGTATCTCCGGTAGGGGACATCAAGACGACGCCAGCCCCCAGACCGGCCAACATTTTAGAGCCGTCGAAGTGCATAATCCAATTGGAGTATGCGCCGTATTCCTTAGGGATTTCGGCTTCTGTCCATTCGGCGACAAAATCGGCCAATACCTGCGACTTAATAGCTCGCCGAGGTTTATATGTTATGTCGAATGGGAGGAGCTCTATGGCCCATTTGGCAATCTGGCCTGTGGCGTCACAGTTGTTTATTATGTCATTCAGTGGCACTTCAGAGGCCACTGTAATTGAACACTCTTGAAAGTAGTGTCGTAGTTTCTGGGATGCCATAAATACCGCATACGCTATCTTCTGATAATGCGGGTGTCGTGATTTGCATGGGATGAGGACAGTGGATACATAATATACCGGCCTTTGAAGGGGAATTTATGTCCGTCCATTTCTCGTTTGACGACGAGCGTTGCGCTTACGACTTGATGAGTTGCCGCTATATATAGTAGCATCGGTTCGCCGATGTTTGGCGCGGCCAGGATGGGGTTGGTGGCTAGTATGGATTTTATTTCTTCCAGTCCGGCCGTGGCAGCATCCGTCCACTCGAAGTGTTCGGTGCACCGAAGAAAGCGATAAAGGGGTAGTGCCTTTTCTCCTAATCGGGAGATAAAGCGACTTAAGGCCGCAACGCATCTAGTTAATTTATGGATTTGCTTGAGGTCTGTTGGGATGGCCAATTGTGACAGGTCTCGGATTTTAGCTGGATTTGCTTCAATCCCTCTACTGGAGATGATGAAACCTAGGAGCTTTCCCGTGGCACGCCGAAAACACATTTTTTCGGATTGAGCTTGATGTCGTATGTTCAGAGGTTGTTGAACGTAAGCCTCAAGTCGTTTATTAAAGAGTCGGCGTGTCTGGTTTTGATGACCACATCGTCTACGTATGCTTCCACTGTTTTGCCGATTTGCTTTTCCAGGCGTGTCTGAATCATGTGTTGATACGTTGCACCGGCGTTCTTATGTCCGAAAGGCATTGTGTTGAAACAGAAAGGGCCGTATGGCGTGATAAACGCCATTGTGGCTTGTCGGACTTGGACATCTTGATTTGATGGTAGCCGGAGTATGCATCGAGGAAGCACAATGAGTCGTGTCCCACGGTGGCGTCGATAATTTGATCGATGCGGGGGAGGGGGAAGGGATCCTTTGGTCAAGCTTTATTTAGGTCTTTGAAGTCGACACATAAGCGCCAGGATTTGTCCTTCTTTGGTACCATCACCAGGTTTGCTAGCCAGTCCGGGTGTTTTATTTCTCTAATGAATCCGGCCTCCAATAAATTGGCTAGCTCCTCGCCCATAGCTTGTCACTTAGGTTCGGAGAAGCGCCGAAGAGTCTGCTTGACCGGCTTGAACCCTTTTAGAATGTTAAGGCTATGCTCGGCTAACATGCGTGGAATTCCTGGCATATCTGATGGGTGCTAGGCAAATATATCCCAGTTCTCGCGCAGGAACTCCCGTAGTGCGGCGTCCACATCGGGGTTTAACTGTGCCCCAATTGAGGCTGTTTTGGTAGGGTCCGTTGGGTGGACTTGGAATTTGACTATTTCGTCCGCTGGTTTGGAAGAGGTGGACTTGGATCTCTTGTCGAGTATCACATCGTCCCTGTCCACGGTCGAGCGTAGCCCGGTTAACTCCTCTGCCACTAGGGCTTCGGATAGTGCCTCGAGGGCTAGTGCGGCTGTTTTATTTTCGGCGCGGAGCGCTATGTCCGGATCACTAGCTAGAGTGATAATTCCATTGGGCCCAGGCATTTTGAGCTTCATGTACCCGTAATGGGGTATAGCTTGGAAGATCGTGAATGCCTCCCGCCCTAGAAGGGCGTGGTATTCGCTACTGAACGGGGCCACTTGGAATGTTATTTCTTTGGACCTATAATTTTCCGGTGTGCCGAATACCACATCTAGTGTGATTTTGCCAGCGCAATTTGCCTCCCAACTGGGGATGATTCCTCTAAAGGTTGTGCTGCTTTGCTCAATGCGGTTCCAGTCTATTTCCATTTTGTGAAGAGTTTCCTCGTAAATGAGGTTTAATCCGCTGCCGCCGTCCATGAGCACTTTAGTGAGCCGAAAGCCGTCCACAATTGGACAAAGGACTAATGCGGCTGGTGGTGAAGGTGATAGCCGTGTCACTCCATGGATTTATTGCTGCTACCTGGCAGATCTCGGCAAGGCTGCGGAGTGCTCGCTTGCGCCTATTATTTGAGGCGAATATCTCGAAGACTGTTAAGACCGTATTGTAATTCACGGGATGTTGCTCTGCGGTGTTTTGCATGAGGAGATCCTCGCCGTTCTTAGCAACCTGCCGAAGTACCCAACATGCTCTAAGGCTGTGTGTTGGTGTGGTATCCACCGTACTGTCAATTTTGCAGGGCCTGTTAAGCCATCCCTCCAATACGGTCCATGCCCTGTAGTGGGCTTTTGCTTTTTTGTGATTGAATCGGGTGACTTATGGGGGTGCACCCTTTTGATTCAGATTGGGTGTTTACCCAAAGCCGGATTATCCCAAAATTCTGTTTCGGTTTTCCAGGAGCTCTCCATCGCACAGTACTTCTGTACTATGGCCGCCAAGTCAGCGAAGTGTGCTATGTTGCGGCGGCTTATGGCGTTAAGGATTCCCTTGTCCGTGCAATTATTGCAGAAGAATGAAATTGCGTCTTCCTCTCGATAGTCCTTGACCTTGTTCATTACAAGGAGGAATCTGGCCCAATAGTGATGTACTGTTTCCTGGGGCTCTTGTCTAATGTGGGAGAGATCTCTTGTATCTTGGTGGGTGGGCGGATTTAAGTCCGAACCCTGACCCGATCTGAGACCCGGGGGCATGGGAGCTTCCGATCTTGGAGGTTCGGGCTCCGTGATGTCGCCCGATTGGTCTGGCCCACTGCCTGATTCTACGTTCAAGGCTTGGGGGGTGTCCTTCTGTATACAGGTATCCGGCTCGGAGAGCTCTGGAATCCGGACATAGTTTGTCCTCAAGATTGAGGAAGAACTACCACATTGTTCCTCCACCACCGCTATCTGATGGGTGACCGGCGGAGAGTTAATCTCCCTTTGGTCGGGTTTAAGCCCGATCCGATCATAGTCCGTAGCGACTCCCAAAGTGGCGATGCGATCCAAGAGCTCGTTTAGGGAAGAGAGCTCCATCGGATCCATCTGCTCGGCAAGTTCCGAGCCGACGTGGAGGCTGTTTTCGATGACCCGAGAAGTCATGCTCGGCGCAGCAGCCGAACGGGCGGTCATGACGAACTCGCCTAGCCGGAGAGTCTGGCCGACAGCCAGGGCTCCCCAGAGGTGACGCTGTCCTTGACAACGAGATGAGACATCCTTCCTTATGGTGACGGCACAGTGGAACTCTCAATGAAAGCACCAATGTCGGTGTCAAAACTGGCGGATCTCGGGTAGGGGGTCCCGAACTGTGCGTCTAAGGTGGATGGTAACAGGAGGCAAGGGACACGATGTTTACCCAGGTTTGGGCCCTCTCTATGGAGGTAATACCCTACTTCCCGCTTGATTGATTTTGATGAATATGAGTATTACAAGAGTTGATCTACCATGAGATCATAGAGGCTAAACCCTAGAAGCTGGTATGATTGTTGTTGTCCTACGGACTAAACCTTCCGGTTTATATAGACACCAGAGGGGGCTAGGGTTACACAGAGTCGGTTACAACAGAAGGAGATCTACATATCCGTATCGCCAATCTTGCCTTCCACGCCAAGAGAGTCCCATCCGGACACGAGACGAAGTCTTCAATCTTGTATCTTCATAGTCCAACAGTCCGGCCAAAGGATATAGTCCGGCTGTTCGGATACCCCGTAATCTAGGACTCCCTCACCCTTGCTTGGATTAGACAGGATGAGTACGCCATGATAATCCAAAGAACAAAAAATATGGATTAAAATTTATAGAGCAATGCTAGGAAGATTTTGTCTTGAAGAACAGAAAGTAAGAAAACAATAATGCAAGCAACAAACCCGCAAAACTATCCTCCAAGTTTGGCATGAAAATCCATCGAATATTTCCATATTTGTCTATGTCGAGGTACTCTACAGGAAGGTTCTCAAAAAACCAGAGTAAAGTTGTTTTTCCTTTTTTGAGAGTTTGATAGCAAACCAGCAATGCATCAAAAAGGGATTAGAATTGATAAGAAGAGAAATCTCTGCTACTTTATAGTCAAAGAACATGGTTCCATCGACAAAAATACAAAAACATTGAAATTTGACGGTGTAAGGAACCTACAGCGATATACTGAGCCATAAACTACTTTGCAATGATATACTAAACCATAAACCTAAAGCTCTACTTTGATGCCAATTAATTTATAACTAGGAAAGAAGGAAAATGAAATCATATACTCTTAGACATATTGCAGAAACAGAAGCATGAAACATCTTCACTTGAGAATAATCTTATGGTCTAATATCTTTAGAAATAGCTGAAACTTATTTATTCTAAGACGGTTACTACAGGTATGAAATCACTCCAGCTATTAGTATGTATGAAACTTCTCTTTAGTGTTTCCATGCTGCCTGTCTGCACACTTCAATTATTTTTTGCAAGAACAAACCAGACTAAGAAAGCATTAGTGTGTTGCATCTTACTCAAGTTACCAGAAGATGATATAATGCTTGCCGATAAAAAGGGGAGCAATGATATAATAACCTTTAAACATCCAAGGAAGTAACACGTAATCCACCCAACAAGAAAAACAGAGGCCATGGAAAGTCTCACCTCAGCATTCCAAGACCTGACTTGCCCTCTGGATACAGATCGCGAGAGTAAACAGAGAACATCAATTTTACACGTGCCTCATGTCAAGTATTATGAGCCAGTAGAGACCTCTGTCTATCTGTTAGGGCTACCAAAACAGTACAAACACAATTAATTCCGTATTATAGGAAATATAGCAATACAGCAGGGTAGCAAGATCCTCAGGAGAGATGTGTAAACTAAACACAAACACAATCATAGACCATCCAAAAACAACTGGATACACATATAAACATTTCAACGAAAAATGTGTAAACCCACAACTCAACATCAAGATGATAAAAAAAAAACAAGTAACTGGACCATGTGTGATTGCTTACCTAATTAGGCATCTATAGAAAACAGAACAGCATAGATAACCTCCTTGCACAACCATGGATGCCTATGCAACCATGGAGGCATCCATACTAAACAACAACTGAAAACATTTTTACATAATAGTCACTGTCAAAAATTCAGTCCAGAATCTCAGGAAATACCAAGAAATAAGGTACATCTTACATATGTCTATAGAAGAACAGAGCAGAGGAGACTATAATGAGCATTCAGTGCTTCTTCATCTGCGACCTCACACATGAAAGAATGTGCCGACAAAGCACAACATGCTGCCATGGATTCCAAAATAGGTATAACGATGGAGACAAGAGTGCACATCCTGTTCAAACGGAACAACAAAAATAAGCAACATAATAGAAGTACTAAACAACACCCAGGAATATCCCTATTTTAGAAAGAACAAGGTTACTCAACTTGCTAATATTCCTAAACAAAATTGAGACACAGAACCAACCTTTCTAGTTCAAGTATAGATGATTCTCTCGAATTTCATATTTAAGGGCTATATATATATATATATATATATATATATATATATATATATATATATATATATATATATATATATATATATATTGATTACAGATCTGAACTTCTAGCTAGCATGCACCTCAAGAGCCAGACATGGCAACGATGAGCATCAATATATACACATATATATTCCCTAAATCCAAGGGCAATAAAATGAGAACACTCATTCTGTTACCCATTTCTAACCTTTACATTATCCCTCTTCCAAAGAAAGGAGGATAGCTAAATGATATCATACTCTCTGATGAGAGTGATATTAATTAAACAATCTACTAATGCCAGGTTGCTTGATTAGTTGAAGGAACACTTCATACAACCACATAAAGAATAGCAGGCACGTATGTGACTCCTCCTCTTTGCTGGTTATGATTAACCAAATATACCAAACCAGTTGCAGCACGAGGATGTCAGCAAACTTGACACAACTATGGTACATCAAAAGAGGTTATAAATTACCGTTAGAGCCATTGGAAGAAGATCACTTTCGAATATGAGGAACATGGTCTTCTATGTCAGATCTGCACACGCCAAGTTTAAAAATCCAAATATTAGTAAAGCAAAATATGAGTGAGGAAGGAAGTGAGGGAGAGAAAGAGTGGAGCACCTGTCTATACCCTTCTCGACGAGGAAAGATCTAGGAACCAAACAAACCAAGAAAGCCAACAAAAAAACTTCTAGGAATATAGCTAGATCCGAGAGCATCTCCTGAGCAGTAACAAACAAAAATCCTCTTTGCAAAAGCTAAGCTGAGGTACCCAACAAACTTAAAAGAGGACAAAATTTCTATATGAAAGCCTAGCTAGATCCGAGCATCTGGTCAACTGAAGAAACAAAAAGAATCCTCTTTGTAGGAACCTAGCTAGACATGAACATCTCCTTGACAAGAAGAGTGAAGAAGCTCACCCAATAGAAGAACTGGAGCATGGACCTGCCGTAATCACCGGCATCCTTAGGTTCGCCGCTAGGACGCTCGTTTTCGTCGTCGGGGTCTCCTATTCTCCCTCGAAATCGGATGGTGGCTGAGCAGCATGGAAGGGTCCTTTTCAAATTGCCACAAAAAAGCAGTAAAGAATGGAGTCAGCTCATAAATACATTTATGGGCAGAAACATATATACATAGATGGAACACAAGGAATGCATATATCAAGTACATGGAAACCCATATCACTGCCAAACATGAAGAAACATTAATAAACATGGAGAGAAGTGATGTACAATGCTTCAACTTTGCCCCATGTAGTATCCAGCTACACAGGAATGGTATTGGAATTCAGAAATTGTATGAGATGTACCATACCACCAGTGAAATGCTAGGTCACTTACATTGCTTGGATTTGGATGTGCACAACATCATTCTGTAGACTTTTCCGCACAATATACTTGTCAGCTAAGAATCTTAGAAAAGGGAGATCCAATCCCATAACCTGGCAAATCATCAAACAAAATCAGGGAGGGAAATATAGGAGAAATCAAAGGATAATACATTAGCTCCAAATACATTGACCAAACCTAGGAAATGTGTGACTGGCGAGGACGAAAATACCTACAGTCATCACCAACGCCAACCCTGGCTACTGCAATCGGCACCGCAATGTCTCTTGCCAACCAAACCAACATGTGAAACAAGAATGAAATTAGATCGAAAGGGGAGGGATGCGCGCCGCGGCAGGGGTGCGAGCAAGGAGGAAGGAGAGGTGCGGCGGCTCTGATGACGATGATGAAGGAGGGAGGCATGCTGCTGTGTAGTGATCCCCATGGAAATCCAATCCCCAGCGGCGCGGCGACGATTGGTTCAGGAGGCGAGGGATCAAGCTCTGACCTAGCACCACCAGATCCGACCCCATCACCTCCTAGTTCCTTGCCTCCCCATGAAGTGTGCGCCGCCTGGGGCCTACCCCCGTCGCTCTCCTTCCCCGTGGAAACCCGTGGCGGACGAGCCCCAGCGGCGCGACGGCGGCTGGTCCGGGAGGCGAGCACACGAGCGCTGGGTGATGTGCACGCGCGGACGAGGAGGGAGGAGAGAGAGGAGGGAGGAGGGGGTGGAGGAGAAACGTGGGTGGGGTAGCGGCGGCTGGAGGGATTGGGGTGGGATGGGGTGTAGGGTTTGGGGCAGAGGAAGACGCGCAGCGCGCGAGGATACGCTCGTTTGCACCCGCTAGGAGTTCACCCAGCCAATCGAAAGCTCGGACGAGCCCACCAGTCATGGACGCGGAAAAACAATTGTGCGGTCAAAAGTAATAACACAGACCTGAGTCCCAATCCAACGTCCAAAACGAGTTTGGACCAAGATCCAACGGCCAACGAATATGCAAATCGAGGGAGCTTCCTGGGAGCGAGTTGGCTAGCCTCTGTATTATTTTAAATATGTGAGTTCTTGATCCTATCTTGCAAGTCTATAGTCACCTATTATGTGTTATGATCCGTTAACCCCGAAGTGACAATAATCGGGATACTTACCGGTGATGACCGTAGTTTGAAGAGTTCATGTATTCACTAAGTGTTAATGCTTTGGTCCGGTACTCTATTAAAATGAGGCCTTAATATCCCTTAGTTTCCAATAGGACCCCGCTGCCACGGGAGGGTAGGACAAAAGATTTCATGCAAGTTCTTTGCCATAAGCACGTATGACTATATTCGGAATACATGCCTACATTGCATTGATGAACTTGAGCTTGTTCTGTGTCATCCTATGTTAAAACTGTTGCATGAGGAATCACATCCGGCATAATTCTCCATCACCGATGCAATGCCTACTAGCTTTTCACATATTGATCTTTACTTAGTTACTTTACCGTTTCCACTGTTACAATTACTACAAAACTGCTACTGTTACTTTTGCCATGGTTACCGTTACTTCCATACTACTTTGATACTAAATACTTTGCTGCAGATATTAAGTTATCCAGGTGTGGTTGAATTGACAACTCAACTGCTAATACTTGAGAATATTCTTTGGCTCCCCTTGTGTCGAATCAATAAATTTGGGTTGAATACTCTACCCTCGAAAACTGTTGCGATCCCCTATACTTATGGGTTATCAAGACTATTTTCTGGCGCCATTGCCGGGGAGCATAGCTGTATTCTTTGTGTCACTTGGGATTTATATCTGTTGATCACTATGAGGAACTTGAAAGACGAGAAAACCAAAATTTATCCCTCAACTACGAGGGGAGGTAAGGAACTGCCATCTAGCTCTGCACTTGATTCTCCTTCTGTTTTGAGTAAACTTGCGACACCTAAACCTACTTCTGCTATTAATTCTGATATGTCGCATGTTATTGATGATGCCACTTCTGCTATGCATGATACTTTTGATGAAACTACTTCTATGCTTGATAATATTGTGCCACTAGGTGAATTTCTTGATGAACAACTTTCTAGGGCTAGGGAGAATGAAATTATTGAAACTGATAATATTGATGAAAGTGATGATGAAGATTCTCCCCCTAGATATGGATTGCCTGTTGTGCCTGAGGGTTATGTTATGGATGAAGAAACTACTAGAGACTTTCTTGCTTACAATGATAGATATGATCTTAAGAAATTATTAGCTAAGCTTAAATAAAAAACTTTGAATGCTAGAATGGAATATGACCTTGCTTTTGCTACTTCACCCATCTGTATTTCCGATAAGGATTATGATTTCTCTGTCAATCCTGAGATAATTACTTTGGTTGAATCTGATCCTTTCTATGGCTATGAATCTGAAACTGTTGTGGCACATCTTACTAAATTAAATGATATAGCTACCCTATTCCCTAATGATGAGAAAAATCGTTACTACTATATCCTTAAATTATTTCCGTTCTCATTAAAGGGTGATGCTAAAACATGGTTTAACTCTCTTGATCTTGGTTGTGTGCGTAGTCCCCAGGATATGATTTATTACTTCTCTGCTAAATATTTCCCTACTCATAAGAAACAAGCTACTTTAAGGGAAATATATAATTTTGCGCAAATTGAAGAAGAGAGTCTCCCACAAGCTTGGGGGAGGCTTCTCCAATTACTAAATGCTTTTTCTGATCATCCACAAGAAAAATGAAATACTTGATATCTTTTATAATGGACTAACCGATGCTTCCAGAGACCACCTGGATAGTTGTGTTGCTTGTGTTTTCAGTCAAAGAACAGTTGATCAAGCCAAATTGCTATTGAATAATATGTTGAGTAATAAAAATAATTGGACACTTCCTGAACCAACTCCTAAGCCAACTCCGAAGAAAAGGGGTATTCTATTTCTCAGTCCTGAAGATATGCACGAGGCAAAGAAATCTATGAAAGAAAAGGGTATTAAAGCTGAAGATGTTAAGAATTTACCACCTATTGAAGAAATACATGGTCTTAATAACCTGACACAGGTAGTAAAGGTAAATTCTCTCTATAAATTTGATGAAGGTGATATTCCTCGTTATAAGTCTGACTAGCCAATGCTTAGATGAGTTTGATAATTCTATTGTTAAACAATAAAACTTCAATGCTTATGTTGGTAGACAATTGAAACGTAATTCTTATATGATTGAACACTTGAGTGATTATATGTCTAGAGTTAAAGGTGAACTTAAACTTATTAGTAAACATGCTTCTATGGTTACCACTCAAGTATAACAAGTGCTTAAAGATCAAAATGATTTGCTCAATGAATTAAATAATATGAAAAATGATAATGCTGTTAGAGTTGTGACTAGAGGGGGTAAAATGACTCAGGAACCTTTGTATCCTGAAGGCCACCCTAAGAGAATTGATCAAGATTCTCAGAGAACTAATGTTGATGCACCTAGTCCTTCTAAAAAGAAGAAAAAGAAAAATGATAGGACTTTGCATGCTACTAGTGAACCCGTAGTTGACAAACCTGAGAATCCCAATGATATTTCTATTTCTGAAGCTGAAACACAATCTAGTGATGAACATGAACCTAGCGATAATGTTAATGATGATGTTCATGTTGATGCTCAACCTAGCAATAGCAATGATGTAGAGATTGAACCTGATGTTGATCTTGATAACCCACAATCAAAGAATCAACGTTATGATAAGAGAAACTTTGTTGCTAGGAAGCACGGTAAAGAAAGAGAACCATGGGTTCAGAAACCCATGCCTTTTCCTCCCAAACCATCCAAGAAAAAGGACGATGAGGATTTTGAGCGCTTTGCTGAAATGATTAGACCTATCTTTTTGCGTATGCGTTTGACTGATATGCTTAAAATGAATCCTTATGCTAAGTATATGAAAGAAATTGTTACAAATAAAAGAAAGATACCGGAAGCTAAAATTTCCATCATGCTTGCTAATTATACTTTTAAAGGTGGAATACCTAAGAAACTTGGAGATCCAGGAGTACCAACTATACCTTGCTCCATTAAAAGAAACTATGTTAAAACTGCTTTATGTGATCTTGGAGCCGATGTTAGTGTTATGCCTCTCTCTTTATATCATAGACTTGATTTGAATAATTTGACACCTACTGAAATATCTTTGCAAATGGCCGATAAATCAACTGCTATACCCGTCGGTATTTGTGAGGATGTGCCTGTTGTGGTTACAAACGTTACTATTTTAACAGACTTTGTTATTCTTGATATTCCCGGGGACGATAGTATGTCGATTATTCTTGGTAGACCCTTTTTGAATACTGTAGGGGCTGTTATTGATTGCAACAAAGGCAATGTCACTTTCCATGTTAATGGTAATGAGCATATGGTACACTTCCCGAGGAAACAACCTCAAGTCCACAGTATTAATTCTATTGGAAAATTTCCATCGATTATTATTGGAGGTTTCAAATTTCCTCTTCCTGCTGTCATGAAGAAATATGATATTCTTATTATTGGGGACATGCATATCCCTATTGAGATAACCTAGTGCTATTCGAAAATTCTCCGGTTTCATGTAATTCAGAATGAGTTTGTTAACAAGACTTGATCAAACTTGTTAGTGGATTCCTTTTGATGAACATGAGATGGATGAAGTTAGAAAGCACAACTCTTTGTACCCTCCTTTTACTTTCTGTTATTTAGATTAAATAAAGCAAAAATAGTATTTTTTTTTCCTGTTTTCTGAATTATCCTTGCAATAAAAATACTCTGAAAATAAAAGTTCTCAAAATGCCCTGAAATTGAAATATGATTTTTTCTAGAATATTTAAGAATATCTAGCACTACACACCAGGGGAACCCACCATTTGGCCATGAGGGTCCAGGGCCCGCCCACTGCCTCATGGGCCCCACGTGGCCCCCTCCACTTATTCCTGCACCCACACACTTCGTCTTCCTCCAAAAAAATCGCCACCTAGCTCAAACCCGTGTTCTAGCTCATCTTGCTGCGATTTTCGATCTCCTTGCTCAAAGCTGCACACACAAAACTGCTTTGGGGGGTTGTTCTTCGGTATGTGACTCCTCCAATGGTCCAATTAGTTTTTATTCTAGTGCTTTATTTATTGCAAATTTTTGCTGCTTAAGTGACCCTGTTCTTGAGCTGGCATGTCAAATTTATTTGGTCCCAAATAGTTCTAATGCATGATATAGTCTCTAGGCACTTGTGGGAGTAGTTGCTTCCAATTCGTTGAGTTTGGTTCACTTTTATTTTGAGTTACTAAAAATTTCAGTAATTTTCAGAGAAAGAAAATGATGAAGAGATTGTTGA
The DNA here is from genome assembly GCA_021605205.1 of Aegilops longissima. NCBI lineage: Eukaryota > Viridiplantae > Streptophyta > Magnoliopsida > Poales > Poaceae > Aegilops > Aegilops longissima. The sequence continues at coordinate 352,403,461 of CM038681.1, forward strand.
GAGGCTCTTCCAGCCGAAGCTCGAAGGATAAGCAAAGTTAGGAGGATAAGAAGCCCAAATATACTCTCCCTCGCACTGTGGAGGTTCGGCCGTGTGAATGGCCTTGTGATGAGTTCTTGAAGGCAGCCAGGATTCATGATGATCTTTATTATTTGGTTGAGAATGTAGGCCTCACCGATTTCCTCCGCGACCAACGCGAACAGTATCTCCTACTCACTAATATTTTTGTGCAAAACTTTCATTTCCATGCTAGAAGGTCACCACCTTTGGTAGATTTTTACTTATATGATGAGTTTAAGGAGATGTCACTGTATGATTTTTGTCGGGTATGCAAGATACCTTTTGAGGGCAGCATAGAGGAACCACATCGTAATGATGTGGAGGGATTTATTAATAAATTGCTATAGGGGAAACGAGGAAAGTTTCCGATGCAAGAATCACTAGCATACAATTTCCTGTTTTACGTTACTTTGCAATATTTGCTAGTAGATGTTTAATTGGTCGCGGGAACAGTGGGGGCCTCAGTGCCCCTGACCTCGCCATTTTGCGCCATGCTTTACTCCGTGATAGAACCTTCAGTCTAGGCGCTATGGTTGCTAAACGGTTAAGTCTGAACCGTACAAAGGGCCCCATCTTCGGTGGCATCTTTGCTTCGCGCCTTGTTGCACACATTAATATACCTATTAGGCATTATGAGAAAGAAGAGAAGTTGTTGCCCCCTGTCTTTCTAGATTATAAAAGTATGGTAGCACATGATTTTATTGTGAAAAATAAGAAGAAACTGCTTAAGTATAATTTGATATTTGATAAAATTTATTGTGAGTTTATTACCTTGCCTGCACCCTCTTTGTTTAACATATTTTCAGGCATGTACCTCATTTTGCCGGAGGCCATTCACGCGTACTTGAGAACGACACCTGCTCTAGAGGCCGAGTCGGAGCCACCACTTGACCCTTATCGGAAGTCTATTTATCAGTGGGATCCGGAGGAGATCGCCAACCAGTGGCACCCCGAAGATCCTCCTCAGTACACTGGAGAGGACCACTTTGATCCGTGGGCATAGACCAACTTAAGCCAGCAGCCTAAGCTTCGGGGAGTACGTATTTCTCACCAACAGTACATTCATGTTCACACACTCACTCTAGTTGTCGGTGCTCATACTTTTTCATTGTAATATCCATGCTAGTTTATTTTCTTTTCTAACCTTCTTCTTGTGTGTTTGAAAAACCTTAAGAAAAACCAAAAAAATAGTTGTAGCTTTTAGCTAGTTTACGTTTCATGCCTGTAATAGTAGTAATTAAAAGAAAACCCAAAAAGATTTCTCGTTCTTCTTTTACTTGTTGGGAGCTTTCCCGTGTAAATAGTTTTGTTTCCTCTCTTTTCTTTGGGGGTCGAGAGGAGAAGACCATAATGAAAATGTTGAAGTGGCTCTTATATGCATTTTTGTTGATTTAACCAGGAGCCCATATTACTTTGTCTTCTCCCTTGTATTAAAATGCTTGCAGATTCTAGCTTAGTCCAATGCACGTGCACTATTATTATTATCCACACCATTCGGTCGTGCAAGTGAAAGGCAATAATGACGATATATGATGGACTAATTGAGATGAGAAAAGCTGGTATGAACTCGACCTCTCTTGTTTTTGTAAATATGATTAGTTCATTGTTCCTGATTCAGCCTATTATGAATGAAACATGTTTGCAATGACAATTAGATATTATAGTTGCTTATGCCATTCTTAATTATCTAGAATTTTATAATGGTTTACCTTGCGTGGCAACATGCTATTAAAATGGTTGTGATGTGGTATGATAGGGTGGTATCCTCCTTTGAATGATTCAAGTGGCTTGACTTGGCACATGTTCACGCATGTAGTCGAAACAAAATCAACATAGCCTCCACGATATTTATGTTCATGGTGGATTATATCCTACTCATGCTTGCACTCAATGTTGATTAATTTTAATGCATGTTCATGACTGTTGTCGCTCTCTAGTTGGTCGCTTCCCAGTCTTTTTCTAGCCTTCACTTGTACTAAGCAGGAATACTGCTTGTGCATCCACTTCCATAAACCCCAAAGTTATTCCATATGAGTCCACCATACCTTCCTATATGCGGTATCTACCTGCCGTTCCAAGTAAATTTGTATGTCCCAAACTCTAAGCCTTCAAATGAAATTCTGTTTTGTATGCTCGAATAGCTCATGTATCAACTAGGGTTGTTTGTATCTTCCATGCTAGGCGGGTTATTCTCAAGAGGAGTGAACTCCGCTCCTCAGTCATGAGAAAATGGCTGGTCACCGGAATGCCCAGTCCCATACTCAAACCAAATCGAAATAATTGCAAACAAAACTCCCCCGGGACTGTTGTTAGTTGGAGGCACCCGTTGTTTCGGGCAAGCCATGGATTGATGCTTGTTGGTGGTGGGGGAGTATAAACTTTACTATTCTGCTTGGGAACCGCCTATAATGTGTGTAGCATGGAAGATATAGAGATCTCTCGGTTGTTATGTTGACAATGAAAGTATGCCACTCAAAATATTATTTATCTCTATTTCAAAAGCCGAGCTCTCGCACCTCTACAAATCCCTGCTCCCCTCTGCGAAGGGCCTATCTATTTACTTTTATGTTGAGTCATCCTCCTCTTATTAAAAAACACTAGTTGGAGAGCACCGCTTTCATTTGCATCCATTGCTATTAATTTATATTGAGTATGACTATGACTAGATCTCTTTTACCACGAATTACAATGTTTAGTAAGTCCTTGATCTTCAGAGGTGCTCTGCATTTATGTTTTGCGGTCTCAGAAAGGGCTAGCAAGATACCATCTTGTTATATCATATTATGATTGTTTTGAGAAAGTGTTGTCATCCAAGATTTATTATTATTGCTCGCTAGTTGATTATGCCATTGACATGAGTAAACATGAGACGTGAATGTTATTGTGAATATGGTTAGCTCATAATATTTGCTGAAAACGTGAATGTTGGCTTTACATATTTACAACAGAGAGCTCGACCGACGATGAAAGCTCCTCCTCGAGCGATAGCCATGAGGAGGACAGTGACGGCGATGACGACGGTGCCGACTGGGTGGGTGACAAATCTGACTCCGGCTGAGCACCAACCGCACCATCACCGTCAGGCGGTGGCACCACCATCTGCACCTGCATCTCCTCTCTGGCAAGGTGAATTACCGGGGAGTTGGGTGCAGGGGTGGATATGGTGCCCCCGGCTCCTCCAGCAGCCTTCCAGCTTGGCCCCGGTAGGCTTCCTCGCAGGCTGCAGCTTGGTTTTGCGTGCCGCGTCCTGCTGGCCCTAGTAGTGGCGGTTGACTGGTCGTCTCCGCTGATCTCTTCACCATCACCTTCACCCGCGCCATCCTGGTCTTGTCTGGCTACCTTTCCTGGAGCCCGCAGGGTCAGGCTGGGTTTCTGCCTAGGCGCCCCATTTGCCCTCTTCTCCTCCTGCCGCAGTGCCTAGGAGGAGAGGGACAAGAAAGGGCATCACGGGGCACTTATCTTTTTTCAATCTAAAATGTGTAGGCACTTGCCAAACTTCAGTTCAATTTATGTAATCTCTTTTATCCATGTTTGTGTTCGGTCTGTACTTGTTGATCGGCATAATAATGAAAAAGATAAACCTTGCTGGCCACTTGTGCATGTAACATGTTCGTGCAGAGGTAGAATGCCTCTATACACTCGAGTAAACAAGTTTTCCCCATTAGGCTATCCCGCCGACACCCTAAGTTTGCTACCGTGGCGCTAGGCCTGCCGGGAACAAATCGTAAAGAAGGACCAGCCCCCCGCCAAACCTTCTTGCCAAAGGCCACTACAACCACCCCGACCAAAGCAACGTTCGAGTCAAGGGACGGGAGCACCTAAGTTTCGAAAGCGACGAGGTTTCCTTATGCAGAAGTGTTTGCTTACATAACACGTATGGATAGAGAGAGAGAGAGAGAGAGAGAGAGAGAGAGAGCTTATCTGTTTGGGCATGCCGGGGTTTGCAATGTAGGCTTGTCTTCTCTTCTCCTCTTCGGGACCGAATCCACGGTAGGAGCCTGCAGTTTGGTGTAGATGAAAATGATGCCTCATGCGACCTTATCTACATGAACATGCTATGATCATGATATGCTTATGCATGCATGCTATTTGGCGGCGGCCCGCCATCGCTTCATTTATTTATCTGTTGCTCAGGGTTTGTGCCTAGCTTTGTACAAGGGGTTACATGCAACAGAGGCAAGGCCTGTACAAAAGGGTGGTTGCCGGGCAGGGCCCGACAGCCGGGCCTTACGGGTAGAACTAGCGGAGATGCTCAATGTTCCATGAATTTTTCAACTGAATGCCATCTCCGGTCTCCAGACGGACTGCGCCAGGTCTGGTGACTCGTGCTACCTGGTAAGGGCCTTCTCACTTTGGCGTGAACTTGTTTGTACCCTTGGCATACTGAACGCGCCTAAGTACAAGGTCACCTTCCTCAAAACTCCGGGCATGAACCCTGCGGCTGGGATAGGGATGCAGGGCTTGCTGGTAGCGTGCAACACGTGTAGCAGCCCGGAGATGGTTCTCCTCAACTAGCACAGCATCGTCACGCTGGTGCTGTTCCTGCGATACTTCATCGTAGGCAAGCACTCGATGTGACCCGTAAATGAGTTCCGTGGTGATAACTACTTCTGCCCCATAGACTAGGCAGAAGGGTGTCTGCCCGGTAGCTTGATTTGATGTCGTTCTGAGGGACTAAAGAACCACTGGTAGCTCGTCGATCCACCTCCTAGCACACTTCTGCAGCTTATCAAATGTTCTTGTCTTAATTCCTCGCAACACTTCAGCGTTCGCCCTCTCGGCTTGCCCATTGCTCCTTGGATCTGCAACAGAGGCGAATGAGAGCTTGCTTCCGTGAGCTTGAACGTATTGCATGAAGGCGTGGCTCATGAACTGGGTGCCATTGTTGGTGATGATTTGAGCAGGGACTCCGAAGCGGCACACCAATCCTTTCAAGAACTTGATAGCTGACTGAGCAGTCACCTTTCTCACGGGCTCTACTTCCAGCCACTTTAAACTTGTCGATTGCAACGAACAAGAATTCAAATCCCCCGGTAGCATGGGGAAAAGGGCCCAAGATGTCGAGCCCCCAGACCGAAAACGGCCATCACAAAGGGATTGTATGAAGAGCTTGGGCAGGCAGGTGGATATTCTTGGAATGGAACTGGCAGGCTTCACATTTGGTGACCAACTCAACTGCATTTTGGAGGGCTGTGGGCCAGTAAAATCCTTGTCGGAAGGCTTTTCCAACCAGAGCCCTCGATCCAATGTGTGAGCCGCATATACCCTTGTGTATTTCTGCCTGCAGTTCCTTTCCTTCTTCCTGGCAAATGCACTTCAATTTCACAATGTTGGGCCTCCTTATGTACAACGTGTCGTCAACAAACTGATACATATTGTCCCTCCGGGCTACTCTTTCAGCTTATTCTTGCTCTTCGGGAAGTTTCTCCAGTTTGGAGGAAATGGACTATGAGCCGCGCCCAAGTTGGAGCCCGAGGCTCGGCAACAAGGACTAGTGGAACCTAATCATTCGCGGGAGTGCACTCCTCGACCGTGGGGGCCAGTGGTCTGGCAGGAGGATGCAGCTCAGCGACCTAAGGAGAGTTGTTCCCAGCAAGCCCTCTGCCGGGAGCCTCAAGAGGTACTATTGGGAGAGGCATGCCGGAGTCCAGTTTCCTCCTCTTTCTGGCCATTGTTGTCGGGGATACGGAGCGCTGAGTCAGATGGAGAACACAAGTTCCTGGTTCCACAGGGAGCTTTTGCGCAGCGCAAATCAGCAATGTTGTTTTCCGCACGGGGTACGTGCTCTGTTTGCAATCCGTCGAAGCGCTCCTCCAGCTTTCGCACTTCCTCAATGTATGCCTCCATCAATGGACTTTGGTAATCCTTCTTGACTTGTCTCACCACAAGTTCTGAGTCTCCGCGGATGATCAACTACTTGATCCCCAGTTATGTTGCAATCCTGAGCCCGTCAAGGCGCCCTTCATACTCTGCAGTGTTGTTAGTAGCATTCTCCCGGGGAAAGTGCATCTGGACGACGTACTTCAGGTGTTCCCTAGTGGGAGCAACGAGAAGCACGCCAGCCCCTGCACCTTTTAGGGAGAAGGCACCATCAAAATACATGATCCATTCTTGGGGCACTTCCTTGCCGGGAATAACTGTCTCCAATGCTCCTTCATCAGGAGTTGGCATCCATTATGCTATAAACTTTCCCAATGCTCTGCTCTGAATAGTTGTTGTGCTCTCAAACTTCAAACCAAAGCTGGATAACTCCAAGGCCCACTCCACTATCCTGCTGGTAACCTCAGGGTTTCGGAGTATCTGTTGCAAAGGAAAGCGGGTGACAACCGTGATCTCGTGGGCTTGGAAGTAGTGGCGCAGTTTCCTTGTGACCATGACAAGGCGAAAAATCAACTTTTGCACACCAGAGTACCTGGATCTCGCCCCCTACAACAGGGAGCTGACGAAGTACACTTGGCACTGCACCACCTTCTTCTTCGCCGCAACCTTTTGGCTGCCTCCGATGTTTTGCTCTTCTGTGTCTTGATCTGCATCTGACCTTTCCGAGGTGTGCTCACTTTCCTCTCCGGAGGGGACAATCAATGTGGCTGATGTTTCTTCAACTTCCGCTGTGCCACTAGTGCTACACTAACCACTTGATTAGTTGCCACCAAGTATAGCAGCAATGGCTCTTGTGGTTTGGGAGCGACCAAAGTGGGCACAGAGGACAAGTAGGCCTTGAAATCTGGTAGTGCGGCCTCTGCCTCTGGAGTCCACTCCACGGGTCTTACCTTCTTCAAGATTTTGAAAAATGGCAAGGCACGGTCGGCAAACTTGGAAATGAACCTGCTGAGCGCGGCAACACATCCACTCAAACACCTTATGTCCTTAACTGTCTTGGGTGCTTGAATCTGCTCGATAGCTTGATCTTGTTGGGGTTGTCCTTTATCCACCGGTGGGACACAAAGAAGCCAAGTAGCTTCCTGGAAGGAATGCCAAATACACACTTCTCTGAGTTCAGCTTCAAGTTGATCTTGCGAAGATTAGCAAACATCTCTTCTAAATCCTGAATGAGGGTTGATCTGTCCTTGGTCTTGACCACAATATCATCCATGTGGACTTCAATGTTTATGTGCAATTGTGACTCAAAACCAATCTAGATTGCCCTTGCAAAAGTGGATCTGGCGCTCTTCAACCCGAAAGGCATCCGTATGAAGCAGTACGTACCACACGGGGTGATGAACGCGGTGTTCTCTTCATCTTCCTTGGACATATTGATCTGATGGTATCTAGAGTACGCATCCATAAAAGAGAGCAAGTCACACCCGGAGGTTTAATCCACAATCTGGTCAATGCGCGGTAAGGAAAACGGGTCCTTCGGGCACGCCTTGTTTAGTTCCGTAAAATCTATGCACAGCCTCCATTTCCCATTAGCCTTGCGTACTACCACAGGATTTGCTAACCATGTTGGATGCAGTACTCCTCTGACCAGACCAGCTGCTTCTAGTTTCTTGATCTCCTCAACAACGAACTGTTGCCGCTTCAAGGCTTGCTTTCAAACCTTCTACTTGACGGGTCGGGCATGTGGGCAAACAGCAAGGTGGTGCATGATTACCTCCCTAGGAACAAAGGGGAAATCAGATAGTTGCGAGGAAAAACATCGATATTAGCCCACAGGAAGGCAACAAGCGCACTTTCCTATTTGTCATCGAGGGTGGCATTGATAGTGAAGTGTGACGCCAGGATAATTAAGCTACAATAATTCTCTGCTAATGGTGCCACGTCACTTCGATTACTGTTGCTAATCTCGTGTTAGTTCGAAACCGATTCAAATTCAAAATCAAAATGAAGCAAACAATAAAAGTTTTCAAACATTAAAACTAAAATGTTTAATAGGTTGAAATTATTCACTAGATAATTATCATGCCTTGACCAACATTTTTAGAGATGTTTGAAATGGCCCTGGATATGAAAATAGTACCAAAACAGCCCCATTTAAGTCTTTTCCTTTTTAATCAAAGTACAAACAACTTAAAACCACTCCCGAACTTTTTATGGTTGTGAGGTATATTGCATACAAAATATTCAGACCAACCACACTTTTACAAGCCTGGATTATTTTTAAAGTGCAACAGAAAGTAAAAATAGAAAACAAAACAAAAACAAACAAAAGGAAACAAAATAAACAAAAGACCCCCTTCCCCTTGGACAACTAGGCTAAGGCCCAGCCGGCCGGCCCAATCGGCCCCTCAGTCCCATAACCCCCCGACGGGACACCCTTGCCCATCTCACCCACTGCCCCCTCCCCCACTCGCTCCCTACGTCCCTCCTCCCCTCTCCCCCAATCCAGATTTGGATCGGGGATGAAACCCCCCTTGACGCCGTTCCCCATTGCCTGTCGGGGCCCCTCGCCGCTCGTCTACGCCATCGCCGTCGTCCCCTCCGTCGTCGATCCCTGACGCCCCGCCACATCGTCGCTGGACCGCTCCCCGTCATCCATCGCCGCGCATCGTCCCCGTCCTCCTCCTCGGCGAGCTCCATCGAGCCTCGCCGCCCCGTACCCCTGCAATGCTGGTGAGGCCATCGGCCTCCGCCTCCCCTCTTCTCCCTCTGTCCAGGACGTCTCGCGTCTGCGCCACCGTGCCCGTCTGCCCCTGCTCGCGTGTGCCCGCGCACGCAAGCGCGCGTGCTCGACTGCCTATTGTCATGGTGCCGCTGCTCCCCCTGCACGCCTTGACCGCGCACCAGCGTGCTGCTCCTCCCTGCACCGTACCATGCTACTGCAACCGCCCGCATCACCGCCTCGCGCCCTGGCCTCTCCTCCTGCTCTTTGCTGCTGCTCTGCACCAGCAGCCCTGTGGCCCTCCTCCTCACCTCGCTCCCACACCCGTCGGCACGCACCTCCTCCCTAAAAAAAGACACATCCATGACATTTTGGGCCGAATGAAATTTTTTTCTGTCATACTTATGACACTTCTATGACGATAATTGTGACAAAACCCGCGCGGAGAGGAGTACGAGGGTTCACTTGTTTGGCTATGTGTGAGGCTGCCGTCGCTGAGAATAACGGGGGTGTGGGTGAGTAGAGGATGGCATGGCTAGCGGTGGGAGTAGTAGGGGCGGTGAGGCCTCATGACATCACAGCCAGCCACGGGAGGCAGGAGCACGCGGCACGACCGGCGCTGGTTTGGGCGGCTGGAGCAAGAAGACTAGAGGTTTAAGAAGCACTACGGCCGTTGGATGGACATCGTACGGTCACTGGAGCTAGAATCGTTCATATTGAGTAAGTTGACAAAGCCCTCCGTCCCCGTCAACTTAGTAGGCCCACAAGTCTGCCTCCCACCAAGGTGGGTCCCAGCTAGCAGGGGGATTATTCATTTTTTCTGTGTAATAAGGAGGCACTTCCGGTGGGTCCAAGCTGACAGCGGGAGGAACATTTTTTCCGCGAAATACGGTGGCCTGTCCAGTGGGTCCTAGCAGTCAGGGGGGAAACGGTTTTTTTGCAAAATAAGGTGGCCCGTCCGGTGGGTCCCTGATATTACGTGGAGGAATCATTATTTTCCGTGTAATAAGGAGGCACTTCCTTGCTGCGGACGTGGACCCAGCTGTCAGCCTCTCCACGTAAAGTACACTTCCGATGGAAGTCGTTCCTTGACCACGTTGACCACGCCCCGTTCTGTTGCATGCATGCGTCCATGGGCGTGGTGCGTCCCCACTGTCAGCCTCTCACGTACAGTCACCTTTCGATGACTCTCGGTTGTTGACCACATTGACCACAACGTGCCGAGCGCACCAAGGCCGGTGGACGACGGCGAGGCCCCAGACTGGAATGACCCGGAGATGGGGGAGATGGGGCAGTGGAGTCGCAGATGGAGATGAGTGGGAAACTTGACTGGTTGGTCTTGGGTCAAGACAGCAGCATGAGCCGCCCGACGGAGACAGGAGCAAGAACAGAGGTTGAAGAAGGAGCACGGCTATTGGATTAACATCCAGTGGTCCAGCTACTAGAATCATTTGTTGATTAAGTTGACAAAGCCCTGCGTACACGTCCGCTTAGTAGGCCCACAAGTCAGCCACCAAATCTGACGGGTCCCAGCTGTGAACGGGAGGAATAATTGTTTTCGCGTAACAAGGAGGCACTTCCTTCCGTCCGAAGATACAGCCGGTGGGTCCCAGCTGTCAGATGGAGGAAACATTTTTCCAGCTTAATAAGGAGGAACTTTACTTGCGTGCGGCCATGGACCTCATGGGTCCTAGCCGTTAGGCTATCCACGTACAGTCCTCTTCCGATGACTCTCGTTTGTTGACCACGCCGCACCGAGCGCAACGAGGCGATGGAAAACGGCGAGGCCCCGGACGGGAACAACTCGGAGATGGGAAGATGCGGCAGTGGAGTCGCAGATTGAGTGCAGGAGAAGGGTTATAACTGGTTCTGGTGCGGCATGGGGCTGCAGTCGGTGGAGAATAACAGGAGGTGTGGAGGGGTGGAGGGATAGCCTGGCCTGCAGTGGGGTAGCGCTTCGCAGCGATGCATGCTAAGGAGAGCCACTAGCCGCCGGAGGCTAGAACAGGCGGTCCCGGCGACGCTGGAGAAAGAAGACGAGAGATTGAAGGTGCATGCCGACCAAGTTGACAACGCACTGCATAGGCTTCGACCTATTGGCTCACATGTCAGCCTGCAAAAATGTGGCATATATTTAGCCCATGTTTCCTAGAATGTACAATCCATTTGTTGGGCTGGGTGAACAAATAATTTCGCGTCAATGCGGCCCATTTATATTATCTAAGAAATCCCAGCCCATTTGCACTTCCTTCAAATACACGAATTAGCTGGGCTCGTTATATATATAATTTTATGTTAGAAGGAGCAATTAATATCAAAAAATAAACCGGAGAGGCACATTTTTATATACATAATTAACAAATTAGCGAGTTATTACTCAAAATTAAAATGAACGCGTTATTATTACATTGGTCCTTAAAATCTTCGCAAGCTTTTGTACGCAATCACAAGGATTTTCCTTGCCTGTGAGTCAAAAACAACCAGGATTTTCCTTGCCAACTTATGTTAAACATTTACTTTTATAAGTTAATAACATGTGGGATGTTTTTATAATGTATATATAAGTCTCTATAAAATATATGGTAATAGTAATAATATAAATATATATAATGTGGTTAAAAAATACATTGGGCTGCCGATCTTTAAGAAAAAGCCCATAGGCCGATATGGACCTCGAAAAATAAGTTGAAACCACTGTCACCGTATGTCGTGGGCTATGCATGTTAAAATATAAAACCTAGGCCTAGGTGATACTTATTCGCCCTCCGGTAAAAAATGATACCAGATCCCCGAGCGAACTAGATTAAAGAGGGGGCTGGCGGCACGACTGAGGATGCACATCAGGAGCAATTTTTTTTCTTCAGTGGATGGCTCTCGATGGCGTTTTTTTACTTGCCTCTGCACCATACAACTTGTATTTTTAGCCTCCCAGTCCGTGGTGGACCAACAACCCATTTGCTGGGCAGGTCAACCTATAGAAACCAGCACTCGATTTTCATCAAGCCCCAAAAACAACGAAGTACTATCTTTGTTTTGAGGCCAAAAACATTACGGCAGGGGTTGAGCAGGGGAGGGGGCATGAAAAAGCAAAAAGATTAAAAAGAGCTGATGCGTCGTTGCTACCCTAGAAAAGAAGGTGCAATTATTCTCGGGAAGAAGGTGTGTCGTTGACACCCACACGTCACATACCAGACAGTAGGCATACTAACAAGTTCACACACAAGCACAACAGAAAAGGTAAACATTTGTATCAAACTCAGGTTCATAGGACACGTTCATATTCATAGCCAACATTCACTATCAACAACTCAAAAGATTCATATATACACAAGTTCAGCATGTCTATGGATCCAAATGATTGATAGATAACACAACAATATTCATAGATAATTCACAAAAAGATTCAGATATACACATGTTCAGTATGTTCAGTATGTCTACGCAGAACATTGTTCCCTTCCCCCAGCTGCGGGATCAGGACGGATATGTGACCAGCGGTGTGGCCACCGTCGTTCTATGCTTGTGAAGAGAGCAACCCAAGCAAGCACGCTTGTAGCTTAGGCTCCTGCTAGTGTATATATAGTGGTTTTCTTTTTCTCTCCATATCAACCATTTTATATTGTGTACGTTTCATTGAAGAGTGAAATGATGGTTGCTACTTCCGACAAACTTACTTTGTGATTTGACTGCTCCTTTAGTGGCCCCTACACGTACTCCCCCTACGTGTATGCAACAGTCACACGTACACATGGATGCAAAAACGTGCATGACGCCCTAATGCATGCATGTCCGAGCACACACGGAACACACACGGTCACGCTCAAGTGCTCAATCTACACGTGCATGCACACACATACTCAGCCAGGGTGAGCTAGTGACCGTATAAACACCGGAAAATGTATATATTGAGCGCAATGAGCGTATTATGAAGTCCACTGACCGTATTTTTACAAATATACACAGTGATGACAAGTGTATTTATCTCGTTTGAAATTAAGCCATATTAACCGGAGAGGAGGCAGTATGGACTAGCATTACTTTGCTGTGTCCCGTCAACTTGCCCAACAAGGAGAAGCTTGCAGGACGGGAGAAGCTTTTGCGCGGTGGCTCGCAGGACAAGGAGAAACTTTTGACTAATGCAAGCTCTCCCTCGCTCACGCGGTGGGCGGCAATGATTAATTCGTGTCGATTGCCGAAGCATACACTATACTAGTACTATTATTGTTCGACTTCCCGAAGAGGCGAACAGCCAAGCGCAAAGTTTACTAGTACTAGTACTACAATAGTTTATAGAGGTATGTACTATACTAGTACTAGGAACTAGATGCAGGAGCGTCTGCACTCTTATTATATTTTTAAAATGTGATAAAGCAATCTTCAACACATTTGGTTCTCTTCGAGGGTTCTCGCATGTGATAATGGAAGTTGATTGCATGGATGACTCGCCACAATTCTCGCTTAATTTTGGCTCATATCGTGTTACAAATAGGAGCGCTTGGCAATATTTCCTATTTTTTTGTTATTCAGCATGTATACAGGTCAGCAAACCTTGCGGCGCATCTTTGTGTGAATCATGCTTGCTGCACTTTGAATGTGGCTGAGAGCTGGCTTGATGAAACACCTCGCTTCCTACTTCTTTTTTTTGCGGAGTACCTCACTTCCTAGTGACCAATGTCTTGGTTGATCGTCCAAAGGATGCTTATATATGAATAAAGCTATCTCATTTACCCGCAAAAAAGATTAAGCCATATTAACCGGAAAGGATGGAGTATGGACTAGCACTACTTTTTGGTGTGTCCTGTCAACTCGCAGAACGAGGAGAAGCTTGTAGGACAAGGTGAAGCTTGCTTACGCCTTTTGACTAATGCAACGTACCCTCGCCCAGTTTGCCAGAGGCATACACTGTAGTACCGAACAAGCGGAGTACCATCATTGTTCGACTTCACGAAGAGGCGAAGAGCCAAGCGTAAGGTTTAGTAGTACGAGTAGTACTACTACTAGAACTTCATGGTGGAGCCTCTGTACTCTTATTTTTTTAATCTCTGATAAAATACACATTTATTCCGGAGAAGGGCGGAAAATGGCAGCCCAACATGTAATGATGATATCGATCAACCATGCTCGAATATATCTTGGCCTCCGTGCGAGCCCGTCTGTGTGTTCTCGCTCCTCGTCTCTCTCAAGGAACGGCGGGTTGGCCATTTTGCCGTCAATTGAGATCGGTTTGCTCACACTCCGGTCCCACATGTCAGTGATATGCCAATAGGAGGTGCGTTGACCGACTAGCCATACGCGTACTTGGTTTTGCACCTTCATACTACTCCTCCCTCCGTCACAGTTTACAGGGCGCGCTTCATTATGATGCATTTCTCTCAATGAATTTCCACCACCAGAGAGACTTTAGACGCGTTTGGTTTAATGCTTAATTAATTAGGGCGTGGTAACCGCAATCAAGTCCACAATTTTCTCTCGATGTACTATGGAGTGGAGTAAGTGCATGCATGTGTGTACCCAGGGTGGAAGCACCGCATGCATGTGTGTATGCATTATTTCCTCTAGTAATAGACGCCGTGCTATAACTACAATGCTATTTTTCAGGCCGATCGCTAGTCGCCTTGGTCCCAGAGATTTTTTCTTTTTCTGAAGCGCGCTCTATAAACAGTGACGAATGGAGTAGTATGAGCGGATTCAAATAAGAGTGTATTGATGGTTGCTTCTTCCGAGCAACTTAAAGTGGTAAAGGTGGGGCTTATGATTTGACGGCTCATTACTCACTATTAATGCGGCGCAACGACTTGGCTGAGTCTCCCATGCGGCTGTGCACTACCCCCTTGGTTCTTAAATATACTCCGGAGTATTTGTCTTTCTAGAGATTTCAACAAGTGACTACTCAAATATTTGTCTTTTTAGAGATTCAAATGGACTACTACATACGGATGTATATAGACATATTTTGGAGTGTAGATTCACTCTTTTTGCTCCATATGTAATCACTTGTTGAAATCTCTAGAAAGACAAATATTTAGGAATGAAGGGAGTACATATACGAAGTAAAATGAGTGAATCTACACTCTAAAATATGCCCATTTGAAATTTGTAAAAAGATAAATATTTAGGTACGAAGGAGTATAATTTTGTGCATGGCACATGTACCCGGATGCCGAAGAGGCTTCTGGCAATGCTATCAAGCTTCCAGCATTTGTTTATATAATTGACGTACTATAAAAATAATTTTCCAGTGACATGAAATTGTACAATGGTGTGAGCTTTCAGCTTTTGTTTCGTGTGTCTTGCCATCGATGCTCTTTCGGAAAAAATAAAAAACTAACTTCCTTGCTAATGCATCTCAAATATTAGCAGATCAGAGCTAATATTTACATCACAACCGAAGAAAAAGTTGTGAGAAGGTGTTAAATTAAAATTCATCCATGCTTTATTGGCAGCAACATCTCCCCAGCTCTGTCTAAATCAACAAGGCATGTTGGGAAAAAAATAGCTGTCTGGAGCATGCAACATTCCGATCATTTCGTGCAGTTCCACTAAAATAAAGCTGAGCGTCCCTATTCCAAAGATATTAAGTGTGATTACAATAATAAAGGACTGCTGATGAAACAATAAACACACAAATAGAAGCCGGTCACCTTTGCAGTCTCTCTTAAGACTAACTAGTTGAAGAAGATTAGGCTCGGAGTTGGATGAGGAGGATAGAGCAAAACCAATCTCCCTTTGTGCAGTCACACTGAAATGTTGAGACGTTGCCCGTGTGACATTTTGGTAGAACTGCACAAAACACTCTTAAGAAAAAAGTGATTTGTGCAGTTCACCAAAAGGTCGCTATAGCAACGAGGTGAAATGGATAGCCATGTTTGCAAAAAAGAGGTAGAGAGGAAACAATTACTGGCCAATAACAGTTGATGACACATGCGACAACAAAAAAGAAGCATATTCCTTGTCCTAAGGGAAGATAAAAACACGGTTTCGTTTGTCTAAAACGGTGTGAGGACGAGATTGCAATATGGAAAGTACGCCAGACGAGCTACGTTTTGGGCAAAGAACTATGGAAGATCCACATGCAGTGACGTGGGAAGGCGAGCAGTGGAGCAAGGCCAGAGGGGATACCCGGAGGTCGTCAGGATGTAACTGGGTGAGGGGCGGCGGGCGGAATCTGCCCATACTGCGGCAGCAAGCAGGTGGCGTAGGCCCTACCGCGTCGGAGCTTGCTCAGATAGAACGGGGTGTACCGCAGATCGGGACGTGCTGCCTCAGTGCCGTCGAACGGAGAAACGGTGCACGTCCTCCCTTTCCACCGGCAGACGGGATGCGGCCGGATCAGTGACCAACGATGAGAGAGAGAGAGAGAGGCCACCGTAGCCTTGTGTGAGATACTCTGAAGAGAGACAAACCAGGCAGGCAGGCTCCATTGTATATAGTGGAGCGGACTACCTTTTTCTCCATAAAAATCGTTTTATATTCTATGTACGTGCCATTGAGCGATATAACTTTATTTAAAAATAATGCGCCAACACACCAAGTTGAACTTTGTTTCGTGCACGCGTGGTACACGACCTCTGTAGGTAAACAACCACTACACGCGTTCAAATTAGCACGTGGGCTGCCATTTCGTCCAGAAATGAGCTCCACCGTGTACCCACGCGGGTGTGGCTGGGCACGAAGCATGAGTACGTGCACGGTGCACCTATTCTCTTATTGTATACGTACACCACCTACGTGGAGTTGTGTGAGAAAGATACAAACGTAGAGAGATATAGTGTGTGGGTTCGTGATAGTTTTTTTTTGGGGGGGGGGGTCAATAAAAATGTTACATATGCAATGTGTGTGAAATAGAGTCCTGGGTATATCATATATATAGAGGGGGCGATACACGAGAAAAGGGTGGAGGTATCATCGGCTTGAGGTGTCCATATAATCGAAGAGAGGGATGTTATGTGTGTGTGCGCGCGACCGATCGATAAAGAGTGCCATCGAATTTGTGTGTGCCCACGTCAAAGATATAGAGGGCTGGCCTACCGGAATGATGGTGTGCCTGCCATCCTGCAATATAGGCCGTCCGATTTATATCTAACGGATAGGAAGGAAACTATGGCAATTTTGAAAAAAGATACCCACACCCCTCTCCATATTTGCAAATTAGGCCTCCCCTTGATCATGTTGATGTTCTGTGGAATGCATGGGCATCTTGCTAGTACTACCTATAATATATAGAACATTGATCATAATTTGGGCTAATGTGTGGCTTTTGCAGCTCAGGTCTAAATACATGTCATAATGTAGGGGGCGGGGCACTATACTATGTGTGGTAAACACGGTGTACGTACGGAACATGGTTTAGATTATGAATATATAGTTAGTACATCAAATGTACTATTATTTGGAATCAACATCAAGTGTATTCAAAAAAAAGAATTCGAGTTCATGTAGTACACATAATTCATATCTATCTCTATAGTAATCATGTGATGTGTTATTAAGGTAATACACGAATGATGGTTGAAGTTGGCAACAATCATGATTGTAGATTCTTATTGAAATAGAGAAACGAATTCAAATTCAGTTTGAATTGCTGCGGTAGTATAGACATTTGGAATGCGCTAAAATGTTCGTATGAGTAGGTTACATGCATCATACATCAAGCGAAAAAATTTAATTGGACATAACATGGATTCATACTCCCTCCTTCCATCCATATAGGGCGTAATTCGTTTTTTAAGACCTCCTTTGACTATTGACAAGATTAATAGTACATAACATGCACAATGTGAAAATTATATCATTGAAAGAACCTTTCACAGACAAATTTAGCGGTGTGCTTCGTGTAAGTTGCATGTCATATATTATTGCTCTAATATTTGGTCAAAGTTAGCATCAAAAAACGCATTAGGCCCTATATAGATGGAAGGAGGGAGTGGCTTTGAATAACATTTTTATAGTAAAACGGGGCAAGACTCTCTTTGTGTGGTGTGAATTGTTTTATTTTTTTCATTTTCTTTTTGGTTGAGGGAAGTACGAATTGATTTGGTACGTACAAGTACAATATTACATGTTAGGCTTGTCCCTAAAATTCAACTCGCGCCTTGTTATATCCCGAAAATTCAGATATCGTGCTCGCAAAACTGGCGCCTTCACAACCCACGCCTTGCTATCCCAAAATTACAACGCGCGCGAAAACTCCCTCCAGCTGTCAATCCCGACACGCGAAATCCCCCTTCTAACCCTGAGCCGAAAGGGCCGCTAGTTCAAATCGTTGGGGGTACTTTTGTAACACACCCTACATTTTGGACAAGCGCGTCGCTAAGTCATGGTTCACCCCCTCCCATCTTCCTCCTTTTTGCCATTCGAAATCCCATGCCGCCATAACCTCTCCCCTCCAGCCGCGAAACCTGTAACGCCCGGATGGTTATGCGACAGTAATCACCCCGGTTATGTTAATTAACCCCCTTTGATTCGAACCCGTCCTAATACAAAAATCGAAACTAAGACAAACGTTAAAGAGTTTCGAAAACAAAATCTAAAATGTTCGGGGGTTGTCTAAAATAGCTAACCTAATATTGGTGGGGTACACTAATTTTTATAAAATGCTCTGGCATTTTAACTAAACTAAAAAACAGAAGAAAGAAAAAAAAAACAAAATAAAACTGTGAGGGGAAACCCCTGGCCCAGCCAGCCCTCCCCCTCCCCACTTGGCCCCTCACCCGCCCCGCCCATTCCCCTTCCCCCACAGGCGGCCCATCGCCCGGCCCAGCCGCCGCCGATAACCCCTCCCCACCCATGGCTAACCCTAGCCGATCCCATTCCCCACGCCCCCCACTCCTCTCCCTCGCTTGATTGGATCGGGCGGAGAGACCACCCCGACCGAGCCATCCTCCGCCCGCCCGACCTCTCCGGGCCCCCGCCCGGGACCTCCCCTCCTCCCTCGCCGCCACGGAGGGCCTCCCCTCCTCCCTCCGTCGCCCCAGTAGCGGGCATCAGCCGCTGGTCGGCCTCGCGCTCCCGTCGCGGGCGCCTCCCCGACCGCTTCCCGCCGGTCTTCACTGCCCCCACCCAGCCGCTTGCCGAGACCCTGCCCCCTCGTGAGGCCCTCCTCTCCCCCCTCCCCGTCTCGGCTCCGCCACGCGCCCGATCGACCCCGGCTCCCTCTCCTCTTCCGTCGACGCCTTGGCCCGTCGCGGCCCCGTCTGCCTCGGCCGCTGCCATGACCTTGCCATGGCCCCCCGTTCCCTCTCCTTCCCCCTTCCTCCGGATCCGGCCGTGCGAGGCCCGACCGGCCCGCCACGCATGGCCCCTCTCCCCCTTCCTTTCCCCGTCGGCGACCTCTCCGCGCCCAACCTCGGCCCGAACCCCCACCCTGTGCGCGCCTACTGGCCCAGCTCGTCGCCTCGCCTCGCATGGCCGCTGCGCTGCGCCGGTCGTGGCCGTGGCTCGGCCGCTGCCCCCCGTGGCCTCGGGCGCCGGATCTCCCCTCGATCGCTCACCCTTTGGATCGCGCCGATCGGGTTCGGGCATCGCCTGCACCAAGATGCCCGAGCAGGCCTTGGGCCACTTACATGGGGCCCCCCTTTAAAAAAAAAGAACGCTTTTATTTAAACAGGAATAAAAACAAAATGAAAATAATTTAAACTAATTAACTAATTAATTAATTAATTAATTAATTAAGCAATTAATTAATCTAATTAATTCTGAATTAATTAACCCCTAATCGTTAATTAACCTAATTAATCATTGCTAATTAACTCTGATTAGGTTAATTAGTCATTAGTGAATGACATGCGGGACCCACCTGTTAGGGTTGACTCAGTCAACCCTGTTGATCGATGATGTCGGCATGACATCATCTTGATGTCATAAATGCATTTTCGAAATTAATTAAATAATTAATTAAAATTCCGAAATTAATAAAATCTTTTAAAATCATATCTTTTAATCCGTAATCCGGATTAAAATAATTTCAACATGAAAGTTGCTCGAGCAGCGAGGCGAATCCGGATACGCGGTCCGTTCGTCCACCACACGCCTCTAACCTATCGAACCTGCAAACTTTCCTCTCGGTTCATCCATCGAAAGGCGTCCGGAACCGGAAAACTTCCGGATGTTTTCCCCTAACCGTACCCCTCTTACCACGTTAGGGCACGCCTAGCATCGCTTCTTGGCATGTCATGCATCGTTATGCATCTGTTACCTTGTATTCATTGTTTCTTCCCCTCTTCTCTCCGGTAGACTACTGAGACCGACGCTGCGGTGGCAGTTCGACTACGGTGTTGACGACCCTCTCTCTTGCCGGAGCAACCAGGCAAGCCCCCCTTGATCACGAGATATCGCCTACTCTTATCTACACTGCTTGCATTAGAGTAGCATAGCATGTTCTTGTTTTGAGATACTCCTATCTTCTTTGCATAGCTTTGTCCTTGTAACCATTGTTACCTTACGCAATCCTATATGCTTAGTATAGGATGCTAGTACTTTCATCTGTGGCCCTACTTTCTTGTCCGTCTGCCGTGCTATACTATCGGGCCGTGATCACTCGGGAGTTGATCACGGGTATATATATATACTTATACATGATACATGTGGAGACTAAAGTCGGGTCGGTGATGGAGCACCATGAGTGGATCATTGTGGCGGAGCGGCAGGCAGGTTGAGACCGCCTAGAGAGAGGTGGGCTGGCCTGTTCGGCGTTCAGCGGATACTTAACACGCTTAACGAGGTCTTGGTATTTGATCTGGGTTGGCTCTGAGCTTATACGCACTAACCATCTACGCGGGAGTAGTTATGGGTATCCCGTCGTGGTATCACCAAGCACTTCAGACGTCGACGAGCGGGCGCTAGCCGGATTGGACTGGAACGCTGATGGGCTAGGCTTCGGCAGCGTCACAGCGAACGCGAGTGTGTTTCGAGGCGATGGGCCCGGACCCTGCGGCGCTTAGGTTTAGACCGCGTGTTGGCCTCTGTTGTGCCTAGGTGGGGCTGCGGCGTGTTGATCTTACGCGGCGGGCATGACCCCGGAAAGTGTGTCCGGCCAAATGGGATCAAGCGTCTTTGGGTAAGATGGTGCACCCTGCAGGAAGTTAATCTATTCGGATAGCCGTGATCTTGATAACAGGGCGACTTGGAGTTGTACCTTGAGCTTATGACAACTAGAACCGGATACTTGATAAAACACACCCTTCCAAGTGCCAGATACAACCGGTGGTCGCTCTCGCTCAGGGATATGAGCAGGGGATTGCCGGGTAGGATTATTGCTATATGATGTTACTTGGAGGACTTCCGTTGTCCTCTTACATGCATGCAAGACGGTGTCGAGCGTAGTCTTCGTTAAGACTAGCTATCCCCTCTTATTACGGCATTCTGCGATTCGGTCCACCGATATGGCCTTTACACATATATCCATGCATATGTAGTGTAGCTCCTTGCTTGCGAGTACTTTGGATGAGTACTCACGGTTGCCTTGTTCCCCTTTTCCCCTATCTCTACTCGATTGCTGCAATCAGACGATGGAGCCCAGGGCGAGCGCCGCCGCCTATGGCGACTACTACTCGAGGCGCCTACTACTACGTGCAGCCAGCGATTTACGACCGGGAGTGACCTAGGAGGATCCCGTGCAGGAGGCCTGCTCCTCTTCGATCTGTATCCCGGTTTGTGCTAGCCATCTTATGGCACCTTGTTTAACTTATGTCGTACTCAGATATTGTTGCTTCGCTGACTTCGTCTATGATCGAGCACTTGTATTCGAGCCCTCGAGGGCCCCGGCTTGTATTATGATGCTTGTATGACTTATTTTATTTGTAGAGTTGTGTTGTGATATCTTCCGTGAGTCCTTGATCTTGATCGTATACATTTGCGTGCATGATTAGTGTACGATTGAATCGAGGGCGTCACAAGTTGGTATCAGAGCCGACTGCCTGTAGGAATCCCCCTTCCACACTCCTTGGCCGAAGTCGAGTCTAGACTTTACAAAACTTTTACTAACATGGTTGTGTGTCTTATGGGCACACGTCGCCATCGGGTGGTATTAGGATCTTTTACTCCTCGACCTTTACTCTGGAACTCTGGACTCTCTTCTACTCGGGTTAAACGATTTACTAACTATCACTAGGATCCCGCGATCGCATTCACCCCGAAGATGGATATAGCCTTAGTTGTTTTTGGAATTGTATTTGAGCAATTTCCACCGCTTGTTTGACTCCTTTGAAGCGTCTTTGTTTTCAGATGGAACCCACGAGGCAGGTCGTGCACCACACGACGGCCATTGGTGCCTCGGGATCACTGCGGTGCTAGCCGAGATGATGACCTATCGGGTTATCGCTGGCACCCTGAGTACACCGTCTATGAGGAGTACCGGGACTACAACCAGAGCGATGCAGCGCCATCGTCCACCTCTACTCTCGGAGTACGAGTCCACTCTTGTCTGCACACCGCACATGGTGTTGGAGTGACTATCGATATGGCAGTCCACGATGCTGCTTATGCTGCTCGACACGTCTTCGTGCGAGTATCGAGAGTTGGACACCTCCCCTTCGGGCACATTGCTATCGCGTCGATGTTGGTGAGGAAGGTTACTACACCGCTGCCTACACCATCGTCACCAGAGAGCCCTTCCACCATCGAACTTTGTTACGCATGCGATGGGCTGGATCGAGCTAACCGAGCTCTTCGCCACGAGTTGTACATCACCCGTCGGCACCTCTACCGTGCTCGACGCTGATGCACCCTTTGTCCGATCCGGAGAGCTGCCGATTCTGCGATCTACCCAGCCAGACCGTGATGCCCCGGGGTGTCGGTTGGCGGACGCGGGAGGCTACTCTCCCGACTTGGCCCTTTTCGCCACCGGGCGCCGGATTCAGCACCGAGTATCCGCGGCCCCTGTGTCAGCGGCGTGGAGGACTATCCTTTGCCGCACTATCAGCTTTGGAGCTACTGACTACCTCCATGATGCCGCGTGGGACTGATGTAGACTTGCTTGTTAGTATTTGATGTATTCGCCATGAGCACTGTGTGCCGCCTATGATGTAGTAGTCTATGTCTTGGACTCTATGTATCGAACTCTATGCATGATTCCTTTTGTAAGATATGCCAACTACTATGTAGTTCCCATCATCTTGCTTTCATTATGCATGTTTCATCATGAATGATTCTGTCTCTTGCTTAATTTCTCAAATGCTGAACTACCTGTTATATAATAGCAGGATGGTTAGGCCAGCAGGTCGTGGTCGTGGTGCCAACTTTCCACCACCGCCGAGTACATGGCTGGTATGATCCAACAGCTCGAGATGAATCGCCAGTTCATGGAGAACATGATGGCTCAGCCTCGCCCGAATATGCACTAGCACCCAAGCGGGACAACTCTGCAGATTTCATACGCTGAACCCCAGCGTGTACCGCAGCTCAACTCAACCTTTGGATCTTGATGGTGGCTCCGTGACATCACCTATGAGATGGAGTCTGCTGATGTAGCCCCGCCGGCTATGTCACCTTTGCTTCCTTCTTCTGAAGGGACCCGCAGCTCAATGGTGGGACAGCCACCGGCGTACTCGCCATTGGAACACTCATCACTGGCAGACTTCCAGGCTGCCTTCCGTGCCGCTTCATCCCTCAAGGGGTCATGGACCGGAAGAAGCGTGAGTTCATAATCTCACCCAAGGCAACAAGACTGTTGAAGCCTATCGGCGAGAGTTCTTGGACTTGTCTCGCTATCTTCAAGAGGATATTGCAAGCGATGCACGCAGCAAGAGAAGTTCCGTGACGGCCTTCAAGTCGACATCAAGCTCGCACTTCTAGTGCACGACTTTGCTGATTTCGCCACCTTGGTGAACAAAGCTATCAACATCGAAACTGGTGCGCAGGAATACGAGCTCTAACAGCGCAACCGTGACACCGGCTCATCTTGGCCCGTCCTCGCAGAAGCGCAAGATATGGATTCCCAACAGCATGTACCGGCCGAATGCTCCCGCCTCAAAGCGAACTATGCTACACCTCGTGCGCCTACAACTAAGCAGCCAAAGCTTCCAGCTCCACCACCCCAAGCTCCTGTTCCCACTCCCAATAATGGCTTATGCTTGGTGCGGACAGCCGTGGCACCGTGCTAGAGAATGCAACCGAACCGAGAATCAATCGCCTTCCAAGAATCTGGCCGTGGAAACACCGAACCGCAACAACACCGGCAAGTCTTATGGGCAAGCTCGGGCCAACCACGTTGATCCGAACGAAGCTCAAGACCAGCCTGCCATCGTGATGGGTACACTTCTCGTAAATTCAGTACTGCATCTGTTTTATTCAATTCAGGAGCATCGCATTCATTCATGTCTCAAGACTTTGCATACAAGCACGACGTTAAGTGTGAAGAGATGAACTCTTGGTAGTGGTAAAACCCCATTGGGACAATGTCAAACCTCCATGGTTGGCGTCGGCGTCCCGTGGAAATCGAAGGGCTGGAATTCTATGCCTCTCCCATTATCCTGAAGACGTCTAACATCGACCTCATTTTGGGGATGGATTGGTTGAAAGCGCATCTGGCGTCAATCGTTTGCGCCACTAAGACCGTCCATCTGCTGCACCCTTCGATGAAATCGTAGCTACAATGCTAAATGCGGTTCAAGATGCCGAGGCAAGGCTCTATGCATTGAATGCATTGAGCGCCGCACCCTCGAGGGAATTGAAAACATTCTGCTGCTTTTGCGATTTCCAAGGCGTCTTTCTGAAGAACTTCCAGGGATTCCCCCTGCTAGAGCTGTCGAATTCGTCATCGACTTGAAACCAGGCACCACTCCTATAGCCAAGCGTCCCTACAAGATGCCGCCGCATGAACTCCTTGAGCTAAAGGAGGAAATCGACAAATCTCTTCAAAGCGGCTTCATTCGCCCAAGTTGCTCACCTTGGGGAGCACCTTCTCTCTTTGTCAAGAAGAAGGATGGGACAAACCGATTGGTCCAAGACTACCGTCCTATAAATCAAGCTACCATTCAGAATAAGTATCCTCTTCCTCGGATCAATGATCTTTATGATCAACTGGCTGGTTCGTCGGTGTTCTCGAAACTTCGACTTGAGGTTGGGTTACCACCAGATCCGTGTTCGTGAGGAGGATATCCCCAAGACCGCTTTGTGACTCGTTATGGTTCTTACGAGTACACCGTCATGTCTTCGGCTTAACCAATGCTCCAGCCACCTTCTCTCGCTTCGATGAACTATATATTCATGGATTACCTCGACAAGTTCGTGCGTGGTTTATCTGGATGATATCTGATCTATTCAAGAATGAAGAAGAACATCTTGAACATCTTCGTCTTGTCTTTGGAAAAGCTACGAGAGCATCAACTCTATGCCAAGTTCTCCAAGTGTGAATTCGGCTTCCGAAGTAACCTATCTTGGGCATGTCATTTCTAAGGATGGTATTGCCGTCAACCCCGAAAGAGTTCAGGCTATTCTCGATTGGACTCCTCCGAAGAGCGTTAAGCAAGTCGAAGTTTTCTCGGTCTCGCCACTATTGCCGTCGATTCGCCGAGAACTTCTCCAAGATTGCCAGCCTCGACTAACTTTGTTGCATAAAGGTGTCAAGTTCCAATGGGCGAGATAAGTGTCGGGAAAGTTTCCGGGCACTCAAAGACAAGTTGACGTCTGCCCGGTGCTAGCTCCTCGATACTAAGAAGGACTTCGTCATTTATCGCGACGCTTCTCGTCAAGGATTAGGCGGTGTCCTAATGCAAGAGCGCAAAGTAGTTGCTTATGCCTCTCGACATTGCGCCCTCACGAGGAGAACTACCCAGTTCACGACCTCGAACTTGCTGCTGTCATTCATGCGCTAAAGCGATGGCGACATTACCTTCTCGTAATCGTTGCGAGATCTACACCGACCACCAAAGTCTGAAGTATCTGTTTACTCAGCCAGACCTGAACCTCCGTCGGCAGAGATGGATGGAGACTATTGCAGACTTTGATTTGGGTATTTCCTATCGCCGAGCAAGGCTAATGTAATGGCTGATGCCTTGAGCCGCAAGTCTTCTGCAACCACCTTGAGTTCACCAAGTTCAGCCCCACTTGTTGAAGAATTCAGAAAGCTGAACCTCCATATTGTTCCTCCGGGTGCACTCGCTCCCCCTCCTCCGGAGTTCCAAAAGATGAATCTCCGTGTTGTTCCCCAGGGTTCCCTTTATACCCTGGTTGTTGAACCCGATCTCGTGGGCACCATAAAGACAATGCAGGGATTTGACTCTGAAGTCTACAAGCTTAAACAAGACATCAGGAAAGGAAATCCCTCATCCTTCACTATTGCTGATGATGGCGCCTTGTACTTCAAAGG
Organism: Aegilops longissima; assembly: GCA_021605205.1. NCBI lineage: Eukaryota > Viridiplantae > Streptophyta > Magnoliopsida > Poales > Poaceae > Aegilops > Aegilops longissima. Next base: position 352,429,368 of record CM038681.1, read on the forward strand.
CTGCCTAGTGGTGCCATGTAAGAAGGAAAATCTGAATATGACTCGGAAGGTTATGCAAGAAGCTCATGATACTCCTCTATGTATCCACCCTGGCAGTACAAAGATGTATCAAGACATTAAATCCGAGATTACGGTGGTCTAATATGAAGCAAGACATTGCTCGCTATGTTTACGAGTGTGGCGTTTGCCATCGTATCAAAGCGAGAACATCAAAGGCCTCTTTGGAACTCTGCAGCCTATCTCTATTCCGAATGGAAATGGGACCATGTTGAAATGGACTTCGCCTTTGGATTTCCCAAATCGCAGAAAGGTAATGATGCAATTCTTGTCGTCATTGATCGGCTTTCTAAAGTTGCACATTTTCGGCGGTCAAAGAAACGATCTTTGCTAGCCAGCTTGCAACGCTCTATATGTCCGAATTGTTTCACTTCACGGTATTCCTTTGGTTATCGATTCGGACCGTGGCAGCTTATTCACTTCAAGATTACGGGCAAGTTTTCAATAAGCTATGGGTACTCATTTATCTTTCAAGATCTGCGTTTCATCCATGATCACAAGGGCAAGTTGAGCGTGTCAACCAAATTCTCGAAGACATGCTTGAGCTTGTGTTGTCTCATTCGCAAGAAATGGGAGGAATCTCTCCCGTATGCTGAGTTCTCTTATAATAATAGCTATCAAGCTAGTCGAAGATGGCCCCTTTGAAGTGTTATATGGACGAAAGTGCGAACCCCTCGAACTGGTCGAAGCGGGGAGCGTCCACTCTTGGTCCGGATATTATCCAACATGCGAAGAACAAGTCCGCATTATTCGCGAGAATCTCAAGACTGCTCGATCGCGTCAAAAGAGTAATTATGACCGTCATCACAAAGACATGGTCTATCAACTTTGGCGAAAAGGCCTATCTTGGCGTTACACCAATGAAGGGTGCTCACCGCTTGGGATCAAGGGCAAGTTAGCTCCTCGCTATATTGGCCCTTTCACTATTCTCGAAAGGCGTGGAAAAGTGGCTTATCAAGCTGGAGCTTCCGTCGAACCTTTCTCGGGTTCACGATGTGTTCCACGTGTCCCAACTCCGACGCTGCTTCAAGGACCCAATCCGAGCGGTGGACCACGAAGTGCTCGAATTGCAACAGGACCTCTCCTATAAAGAGCATCCGGTCCGTATTCTCGACCAAGCTGAACGCCGCACACGTCCGAAAGGCGATCAAGTTCCTCAAAGTCCGATGGTGAATCACTCGAAGACGAAGCCACACAGGAGCGAGGATCGTTACGGGATGAATATCCCGATCTCTTTCCTTCTACCTCCTAAATCTCGGGACGAGATTTCTTGTAGTGGAGGAGATTTGTAACGCCCGGATGGTTATGCGACAGTAATCACCCTGGTTATGTTAATTAACCCCCTTTGATTCGAACCCGTCCTAATACAAAAATCAAAACTAAGACAAACGTTAAAGAGTTTCGAAAACAAAATCTAAAATGTTCGGGGGTTGTCTAAAATAGCTAACCTAATATTGGTGGGGTACACTAATTTTTATAAAATGCTCTGGCATTTTAACTAAACTAAAAAACAGAAGAAAGAAAAAAAACAAAATAAAATTGTGAGGGGGAAAACCCCCTGGCCCAGCCAGCCCTCCCCCTCCCCACTTGGCCCCTCACCCGCCCCTGGCCCATTCCCCGTTCCCCCTGGGCGCCCATCGCCCAGCCTGCCCGGCCATAACCCCCCCCCCCACCCCGCGGCTAACCCTAGCCGATCCCATTCCCCCCGCCCCCCCTCCTCTCCTCGCCCGATGGATCGGGCGGAGAGACCTCCCGACCGAGCCATCCTCGCCGCCCCCGACCTCTCGGCGCCCCCCCGCCCGGACCTCCCTCCTCCTCGCCGACCCCTTGAGCGCTCCCCTCCTCCCTCCGTCGCCCCAGCGCGGGCATCCCCATGTGGTCGGCCTCCGCGCTCCCGTCGCCTGGCGCCCTCCCCGACCGCTTCCCCCGGTCTTCACTGCCCCCACCGCCGCTTGCCGAGACCCTGCCCCCCCTGTGAGGCCCTCCTCTCCCCCCTCCCCGTCTCACGACGGCTCCGGCCACAGCGCGCGCCGACCCCGACTCCCCTCTCCTCTTCCGTCGCCGCCAGGCCCGCTCGGCTCGGCCGCCATGACATGCCACCCCCGTTCCCTATCCTTCCCCCCTGCCGGATCCGGCCGTGCGAGGCCCCGACCGGCCTGCCACCGCATGGCCCCCTCTCCCCTTCCTTTCCCCGTCGGCGACCTCTCGGCGCCCCAGACCCTCGGCCCGAACCCCCACCCGTGTGCGCCTCTCTGGCCCGCTCGTCGCCTCGCCTCGCCGGGCGCTTCGGCCCGGCCGGCCGCCGCCGTGGCCCGCGCTGGCCCCCGTCAGGGCCTCGGCGCCCGATCGCCTGGATCGCGCCCGCCTGGATCGCGCCCGATCGGGTTGGCATCGCCTGCACCAAGCATGCCCGATGAGCCTTGGGCCACTTACATGGGGCCCCACCCCCAAAAAAAAAAAAAAAAAAGAACGTTTTATTTAAGCAGAATAAAAACAAAATGAAAATAATTTAAACTAATTAACTAATTAATTAATTAATTAATTAATTAAGCAATTAATTAATCTAATTAATTCGAATTAATTAACCCTAATCATTAATTAACCTAATTAATCATTGCTAATTAACTCGATTAGGTTAATTAGTCATTAGTGAATGACATGCGGGACCCACTGTCGGGGTTGACTCAGTCAACCTGTTGTTGACTGATGACGTCGGCATGACATCATCTTGATGTCATAAATGCATTTTCGAAATTAATTAAATAATTAATTAAATTTCGAGAAATTAATAAAATCTTTTAAAATCATATCTTTTAATCCGTAATCCGGATTAAAATAATTTCAACATGAAAGTTGCTCGAGCGGCGAGGCGAATCCGGATCGCGGTCCGTTCGTACACCACACGTCTCTAACCTATCGAACCTGCAAACTTTCCTCTCCGGTTCATCGTCTCGACAGGCGTCGGGCCGGAAAACTTCCGGATGTTTTCCCCTAACGATACCCCTCTTACCACGTTAGGGCACGCCTAGCATCGCTTCTTGGCATGTCATGCATCGTTATGCATCTGTTACCTTGTATTCATTGTTTCTTCCCCTCTTCTCTCCGGTAGACTACGAGACCGACGCTGCGGTGGCGGTTCGACTACGGTGTTGGCGACCCCTCTCTCTTGCGAGCAACCAGGCAAGCCCCCCTTGATCACGGATATCGCCTACTCCTATCTACACTGCTTGCATTAGAGTAGCATAGCATATTCTTGTTTTCGGATACTCCTATCTTGCTGCATAGCCTTGTCCTTGTAACTTCATTGTTACCTTACGCAATCCTATATGCTTAGTATAGGATGCTAGTACTTTCATCTGTGGCCCTACTTTCTTGTCCGTATGCCGTGCTATACTATCGGGCCGTGATCACTCGGGAGTTGATCACGGGTATATATATATACTTATACATGATACATGTGGAGACTAAAGTCGGGTCGGTGATGGAGCACCCATGAGTGGATCATTGTGGCGGAGCGGCAGGCACGTTGAGACCGCCTAGGAGAGAGGTGGGCCTGGCCTGTTCGGCGTTCGCGGATACTTAACTGCTTAACGAGGTCTTGGTATTTGATCTCGGTTGGCTCTGAGCTTATCGCACTAACCATCTCTGGGAGTAGTTATGGGTATCCGGCGTCGTGGTATCGGCGAAATACTTCAGACGTCGTGACGAGCGGCGCGCGCGGATTGGACTGGAGCGCTGATGGGCTAGGTGCGCTTCGTCACAGCGTCGCATAGCGTGCTTGGTGTGCTTTCGAGGCGATGGGCCCGGACCCTGCGTGCTTAGGTTTAGACCGGCGTGTTGGCCTCTCTGTTGTGCCTAGGTGGGGCTGCGGCGTGTTGATCTTCTGCGGCGGGCATGACCCCGGAAAGTGTGTCGGCCAAATGGGATCAAGCGTCTTTGGGTAAGATGGTGCACCCTGCAGGAAGTTAATCTATTCGGATAGCCGTGATCTTGATAACAGGGCGACTTGGAGTTGTACCTTGAGCTTATGGCAACTAGAACCGGATACTTGATAAAACACACCCTTCCAAGTGCGGATACAACGGTGGTCGCTCTCGCTCGGGGATATGAGCGGGGATTGCGGGTAGGATTATTGCTATATGATGTTACTTGGAGGACTTCCGTTGTCCTCTTACATGCATGCAAGACAGGTGTCGAGCGTAGTCTTCGTTAAGACTAACTATCCCCTCTTATTACGGCATTCTGCGATTCAGTCCTTGATATGGCCTTTACACATATATCCATGCATATGTAGTGTAGCTCCTTGCTTGCAGTACTTTGGATGAGTACTCACGGTTGCCTTGTTCCCCTTTTCCCCCTATCTCTACTCGATTGCTGCAATCAGACGATGGAGCCAGGGAGACGCCGCCGCCTATGGCGACTACTACTCGGGCGCCTACTACTACGTGCAGCCCGGCGGCGACCGGGAGTGACCTAGGAGGATCGAGCGGGAGGCCTGCTCCTCTTCGATCTGTATCGATTTGTGCTAGCCATCATATGGCACCTTGTTTAACTTATGTACGTACTCAGATATTGTTGCTTCCGCTGACTTCGTCTATGATCGAGCACTTGTATTCGAGCCCTCGAGGCCCCCGGCTTGTATTATGATGCTTGTATGACTTATTTTTATTTGTAGAGTTGTGTTGTGATATCTTCCCGTGAGTCCTTGATCTTGATCGTACACATTTGCGTGCATGATTAGTGTACGATTGAATCGAGGGCGTCACAAAACCCAACCCTCCTCCGTCCACCCCCTCACCGCTGCCCAGCCGGAGCCTCTTCCCCTACGATGTCGTCCACCGCAACAGCTCGACGTCCCTTGTCCACCTCCCCGGATGAGGATCCGTCATCCATCTCATCGTCCCGCCGGTTCAGCCGCCCCGTCCTCCACCTCCAGGAGCTGCTCTGACGATCGCCTCGTCTATCGCGGCTGCTCCATCCCCATAGCGCCACCTTAACCTGCTCCACCAGAACCGCAGCATCCTCACCGACTCCTCGGACGAAGCCGAGGCCTACTCGGCGCCACCAAAGAGGTTGAACACTCATCGCATCGCACCTTCTCCTTAACTCGACCTCCCAGCGCCGAGATGCTCCATCCCGCACCCCCATGGAGCGGCTACCTTGAAGCCGGCGCCACGGGCGACATCTCCACGGCGGCTCTCCCCTAGTGCGAGGACCCTTCGGCGGCGGTGTCCATACCAGCCGGATCTGCTGCTGCTGCTCCGGCTCTCGCTCGCGCTGCTGCTACTCCGGCTCTTGCTCGATCGCTCGCTCGCCCTGCTGCTGCTGCTCCAGCTCTCGCTCGCTCGCTCGCGCTGCTGCTGCTACTCTTCCCCTCGCTCGTGCTGCTTCTCTGCTCCGATTTAGCTACACTTCAGTCGACTGAATAACTTTTGGGTCGATCGATTTCAGGGGTGGGGGGGCTCTTGAGTTAAGGTAGAACCACCATAGCAGGGGCGGGGCTCACGGAGAAGTACCCCACTATGTATCTTAGGGTTTAGGGTGGGGGCGGGGGGCCTAGAGGGCTAGCCAGGGCAGCGGTGGACCGGTGGTGGGGAGTTGTTTCGGGGCGGCGAGGCGGCACTTGGGCCGGTGGTTTGGCCGATGGTGGCTGGCGGCTCAGGGGGGTGCAGGTTGAAGATGAACTGCAGGCCCTCCCTAAACTACACGTCAAGTACCTCTTCGCTATCCTTGCGTTCAGTTTAATGATAACATTCAGATTCCTGATGAAATTTTTCGATAATTAAGTTCGAGTCAACAGTTTTTACCTCATCTGTAGTAGTCGGTGGTTTTGGTGATGTAAATTTTACATCTATTTTACATCATCTATTGGAGATGCTATTAGAATCCCACTTGAGATTGGCGATGTACGTCTTGCGCTGCTTGACCTTGACGTCTTATGGCTCACCGGAGCTGCTCCAACGACAAAATGATCCATCACTGTGAGCGGTGCCACTGGAGCCGTCTACAAATTCCTCAGATCTTCCTCCACACCTCCGACAGCCACCTGCCTCAAGCGCTTCAATGACCAACCCAATGATCTTTGAGGTCGACACGGCTACGACAAAGTGGTTGTACACTTATTGCATCACTTATTACTATACATTCATGTCGATCCATTAGGGCTATTTTTGTTCAACAGAAAAACATAGCAATAGGGAATTTTCCAATGGCACTCTACTATTCAATTATTCATGCATTTTGTTGAAAGGAATGAAGCAAAGCATCCACCTGGACCTACTTTTCAAAATGCTATGCATGAAAACAAGACCAAGTGCATTAGTGGCAAAATAACATTCTAACTATACACGCTTTCATATGGTTTCACTTTATTTTGGCCATGTTTCTTTGCATTCCTCTGCTCTTCCAATTCCTGTAAACCAAACACCCAAGTTGATAGAAATCATGTGTTTACAAATGCTCTGTTTACCATCTGCATTCCTATCCTATTCGTGTTTTTCCTATCCTGCGTTTTAGAATCATGCAAGCCAAATGAGCCCTTACAGAATTACTTGATTCTGGTAGGTGTCGAAGGAACTTTGTGTGGTTTGTCCTGCTCTGCCCGCGACGTCGTCCACCTCCTGAGTTGCTCCATCGATGAAACATCCACCAAACAAGACATCACGACTCTGACCGTCTTTCGCCGCCTCAAATCTCCTTCCACGCGCGGTACCCACATAGCAGCATCACCATCATTGACTCAGTGAGATGAACTGAGGAGTACATGGGTCCACAAGAGAGGTCACACTGTTTTGTTTATGCTTATGTTATGCATTGCTTAAAATTACCTGCTACTTTATCATCCTGTTCACCTCTTGGAATCCAAGTCAGGTCCAAATTAATGTTCAAACTTGAGTTCTAAATTAGTTGTGGGGCACATATCAAGGAAGCAATGAATAGTATCCATGTCTAATATTGGTTCACCTAGGGTATGCCTATGTTGTTCATCTTGGGTGGGAAACAAATAGTAGAGCAATCATCATCTGTCTTTTTGTTAAACTAAAGCAATCATCAGCCTGGTATCATTATTTTTGGATCCATCCACTGGTTGTTAGCATCACTCTAAATTTCTACATGCTCTCCTTACATAATCTCACCATATATTTTTCGTATGCATGTCAGATACTGTACACAGTCATGCTGAACATGTAGAGAAAAAGAGAAGAGTTTTGCTCGGCAATACAATGTCATGAAGACATCGCTCCATGGTGGGTTCAATGGAAAACCCTCCCCAACCCTCTCCAGATTGTAATCCAGAGGAAGATATCTGTTTTGAGGTGGATTCAGACACCGCTGACCACTCCTATTTACCCCCCAAGGTGGTTGCTCTACCTTGGCATGATGATGTTAGTCATATCATGCATATGTTGCCTTGTAGTGCCTACTTTTGACATCATATATGTCATCTGCTTAGTTTAGACATGTTGTGTAATGCCACCTGTTTAGTTTCTATATCATATATGGGAATTATGCAGTCTCATGTCTTTTAGCCAGCCATAATATATGTGAAATGTGCAATGCCATCCTGTTTAACCAGGCATCATATATTTGAATGATATCTTTCCCATCCTTTTCTTCATTATATTTCAATTTGTCGACATTGTTTGTACATTAAACTACTCTTCACTGTGAATCAGCCATTTGGGTGGGAGATTGAAAAATCTGGAGTGAAAACAAGGCCTTGAGCGAGATAGTGCTACCTATCAAGCAGATCTCTTGTTGGGTCTGATAGCTCCTCGAGAGATGGATTAGAGAGCAGATGACCAGTCCTATTCCCCACCGAGCGTATGCTCTAACTTGGCATGGTTATCTGCTCATATCATGCATATGGTGTCTTGCATTGCATAGTTTAGACATCATATACACAATATTCAACACCATGTTCTTAGTTCAGACATCATATCTAATGCCCTCTGTTTAGCATATAAATCACATATGTGAATTAAATGATGTGATCCTAATTACTTAGATAACATGTAGGTGAATTATGTCATGCGATCTTGTTTAGTTATTCATCATATCTTTGGATTATGTTATGCTATGGTATCCAGTTTAGATAGATATCATATATGTGAAATTATGTCATGCTATATGTTTTAGTTAAACAATATACATGTCAACTATTTCATGTCCTCTTTTTTCCGCACTATCTATTGCATTTGTCTCTCATACAATGTCTGTACATTCAACTATGTTTCCTGTTTATCAGCCATTTGAATTGGAGCGGGTGATGCCAGTATCTAGTGGACTAAAAACAAGGTCTTCAAATAAAACAGTGCTACCTCTTGGTGGAGATAGCACCCCGGTTGTACATGCACGGGAACCAGCCCTACCACACATAACCCAAACTCTCGCAGATTGCACCCCTACTGTGATGGTCAGAGAACCAGCTTCACCCAATCTAACCCCAACCCCAGCAGATAGTAACCCAGATCCTGTTGACACATCACCATCTCCACCACAGAGCTCCCAAACAAGAGCAGTTAGTAAGGCAGCTCCGGTGCCCAAAGGGCGTACTACCACGGTGAACCCCAACTCCACCGGTTAATGCGCCTATTCACATAGAGGAAGCACAACCAGCTAGTCATAGTTTAGCATCTATCGCATTTGATGTTGCCAAATCATATGTTAGTATCTTCCCATCTTGGAAATATTATCACGAAGATGAAGGAAAATGCCGATTGCGGTGTTTGTCCGGGAGTTATGTGTAAGTAATGTTATTCATGGCAATTACTTTGCTTTGTCCCATACATCCTACCTCCATGATGGTTAAAATACAACAAATTTTCCCATTTTTCTCTATAGAAGGACCGATTTGGAAACTCGGGATGAGGTAACCTATGCTAATACCTCTGCTATCTTGAGAATGCTTGGTGGCGATATTGAAATTACGAAGAAAACATACTTCACCGGCAAAGAAACTCATCAAATTCCCTTACGTTCTCCACGAGACACGTTTACTAGGCGATATTTCGGGGCAGCTTTGTTACCATACTAGTCCCGAACCAAGAATGTGGTAAGGTCTATGAGCTCATTTTCTATTTTTAAGTACTATATTCTTGCGCCTTACTGTACTCTGTTCATGTAGAACAAGTGCCTAACCCTAAATAACAACTGTTCTAATTTAAGATTCCATTGCTATCATAGTTCAAAAAAGCGCTAGGCGTTAATTGTGCGTTTTGCCATCGCCTTGCGCTTTATTGACCAAAGCGCATGCTTAGCGCAGTTATGCACAGATTAAGCGTAGTTATGCGCAATGCATTTCGCCAACGCCTAGAGCCTAGGCACGCTTAAGCGCTCGCTTAGGCACGCCTTTTTAACTATGATTGCTATCGTGCATACTGCTTTTCTCTTGTATCACTGTATTTACTCATACAAACTTATTTTTAAATTGAAGAATCCAATCGAAACTCCAATGGCACAGCAGGTATGTTCACGCATGTTTCTTTAACAAGTTTGCTCTTATCAATAGCTCTGTTGATTTCAATTTCAATTGTGTATCTGATTGACTTCTCATATCATGCACATTACTAGCATCAACAGAGCCAATAGTGTTGTTGTACATGTAGACCCGTGGTACCCATCTGAAATCTTGTTGTGCCGTGTAGTTTCCCACACTTTGTATTCTTTCACTATTTCTTTGTCTTGAACTGATATGATTTGAACCGTGTCTCTATTTTGATTTGGCAAGACAATGCAGTGACCATAGGACATAGATATATGTTTGTTTGATGCTTTTATTATGTACTAGTACTTGGCAATAGAAGACTTGGTAGTTTAATCATGTCCACATTACTAATGAACTGGTTCACGAAATGAGTTTCATATACTAGTACATACTAAACCTGTTATGTATACGCTTGTTTCTTCTTTTAGAATCTTGTGAGAATATTGGGGAAGAGTGCCTTATTAAGCAATGGTAAAGGAAGTAATGCAGATAAGGTTCAGGATAGTGACACATCCTTGTTGGTCTCCAACAAAGCTGATAAAACATCTAAGGAAGACTATCTAGAAGGCGGTGAGACAACCCCAAAGTCTGTCTTGGTTTAGTGTTCGATTCTTGGCTACTACCGCTTGCACAAGCTATTCAAACTCACTGTCTGAATCAGTTTGGTTTCTTGAGTCTCAACTACAAGCTGAAAGACATCGATGAGTTGTACTGCAACAAAAAGAAGAGGACTGCGGAAGTCCCTAGAGCATTCAGATGCATACTTTCTGGTGCAACAGCAAGCATTGGAGGATTTTAGTGCCAAACAGGACGAAGCTAACAAGCTTGCTAAGCTTATTGCCAGCATGGTGGATACCCAGGGTAACGTTTCTTGAGCTCTTCTGAAGTTGTTTCAGTTATGCTCTTGTTTTTCTGCTGCGTTTATTTGCTTTGGTGGCCAATTTTGGCGGCGATGTATGTAATATCTTTGCTTTATTCCCTGTATTTGCACTGGTGGCGAACTTTGATGCCCAGTGGATATAATATGTGTAATAGCGGTAATAGGCTAGCGTTAATTGCCTGCTTATTTATTTCCTTATTGTCTTGTTTAGTTGTTTGCTTGTAGTCATTGCAGTTCTTTTTCTATGTTTTTCTAGTGGCCACAATAACCTATTTTTGGAAACTAGGCCAAAATAATCATGGCAACACATGGACTGTTGTAACCATGGGCCTCCTGCGGGCCGTATGATCCATGGGCCTTCTACGGGCCATAGGATCCATTGGCCTTTTCTACGGGCCGTACGATCCATGGGCCTTCTATGGGGCGTATCATCATTTTGCCAATCATGGGCCGTACTATTCATGGACAATAACGGGCCGTTAATAGGCCGTATTTGATAACTCTATGAAAACAACCCAACGGGTTTCTTTTGACATGAAAATGACCCAACGTATTAATGGGCCACAAACGGGCCGACTATAACCACGTCTTTGAATTTGGCCCTCAGCGAGAAAATAGCGATGAACGGCCGTAAGTAAGCGAATCTTTGAAATGAGCCCAGAATAAATGGGCCTGAGAAGGTCGAAAGGTAACATGGGCTGGAAACGGCCCAACGGAATAATGGGTTGTTAATGGGTATAAAGCGATACACTGTTCACTACGGGCCAGTTTTACCACGGGCCGTTAAGGGGCCGAGGTTACTAAGGGCCTCATATGGGCAGAAAGACGTCATGGGCCATACAATGGGCCGGAAGTTAAAACGTGCTAGAATTATATTAGACGGCCCAGATGACGGTACTGGGCCTAATTCGGATAGGCCATAAACGGGCCCTGAGTTAGCAAGCTGTAAATGGGCTATATGCGAACAGGTCGTTAACAGGCTTACCGTGGGCCAGCCCGCCACCTTTTGACCAAGTCAAATGGGCCGGCCTTTTCACAGGAATGGGCCTCTGTTGGGCCGTGCCATGTGTCGATGTTTCATAGGCGCTTTGGGTCCAATGAGTGGTGTCCCAACGGTGAGCCGACACGTGTTTCCTCCAGCCAATGATGATTTTGCACATGGAAAATCCCCATTGGTCGGGGCTGTTAACGGGTTATCGGATCCAAAACCAGACACGATAGCTTAACGACGATCCGTTACGGTGGATGCCACGTGTCGGTCACCCTTGACGAAAGCACTTCTGTGACGCGCGATTTATCATCATGGAAGTGGACACTTCCATGATGATTATTTTGGTAATGTCATGGAACACTTCTACGACAGCACAGGTATGACTATCTTGATTCTGTCATAAAAGCGTCATGGATGTACATGCATGACAGAAAACGTGACCTACTGTGACAAACACGTATCATCACGGAAGTGTATTTTTTTGTAGTGCCTGCTGCTGCTGCTTGTTGAAACTGCTGCTGCGCCCCTGAATGCTCCCACGGCCGCGTCCCCGTGCCCCATATCTTCCGCTCACCACACACCGCCACCGCTCGCCTCTGCACCCGTCGCGCCGTCCTGTTACTCCCTCGTCCGGCCCGTGCCTCGCCCCCTGCTGCTGCAGCTACTCTGCTTCTGCTGCGCAGCCGCCATCGCGCCCCGGGCAACCCCCGACAGCGCCCCCACCCCCACTCCTCGCACCGCTGCGCCTATCGTCATCGCCTGCGCTACCCCGCGCCCACCATTCCCAAGCGCAGCAGCAGCCTCGCCGCGCACCCAGCGCCACCACCTCCAGCCTCGCCCGCGCTGCCCTGCTCGTGCGCCTCCCATGCTCACGGGCGGCAGCTCGTCGGCGCGGCCTTCGCCCGCGCCGCTCCAGCGCCTCTGGCTGTGGCTGGCGGGCGCCTTGTTCAGCTGGCGCCCGCACGCCCCACGCCCGCTATGGCCCCTAAGGCCAATGGCATGTGGTGCCCAGCCCCCAGAACATTTTAAATAAAAAAAGAATTTAGAAGACAAATAATAATTAATTAATTAGTTAAATAATTAATTAACTTTATTAGATCTATTAGCTTAACCTAATCGCTTAATTAAACTAGCTAATTTTAATTAGTTAAACTAAGTCAATGACAGACGGGACCCACATGTCAGTTTGACCCAGTCAATGCCCTGTTGAATGATGACGTCATGTTGACATCATAATGACGTCATCATACACTATTCTAGATAATGTTGAATTAAAATAATTAAATAAATTCTAAAAATGAATAAATATTTTAAAATTAATATAAAATAAACCGTAGCTCGGATGGAAAAACTTTGTACATGGAAGTTGTTCAGAACGACGAGACGATTCTGGATATGCGCCCCGTTCATCCGCTACACATCCCTAGCGTAGCAAACACGCAACTTTCCCCCTCCGTTTCATCTGTCCGAAAACGCGAAACCCCGGGAATACTTTCCCGGATGTTTCCCCCTTTCGCCTGTATCACCTACTACCGCGTTAGGGCACACCTAGCACCGTTCATTGTCATGTCATGCATCGTCATGCATATGATTGCTTTTATATTTATTGTTTCTTTCCCCTCTTCACTCGCTAGACACCAAGACCGACGCCGCTGCTACCCAGTACAACTACTGTCTTGACGACCCCTCCTTCTCGGCTGAGCTTCCAGGCAAGGCCCCCCCCCCCTTGATCTCCAGATATCGCCTATTCCTTCTCTCTACTGCTTGCATTAGAGTAGTGTAGCATGTTACTGCTTTCGAGTAATCTTATTCTGCTGCATAGCCTATCATTATTGCTACAGTTGTTATCCTTACCGGCAATCCTAAATGCTTAGTATAGGATGATAGTATTCCATTAGTGGCCCTACATTCTTGTCCGTCTGCCATGCTATACTATCCGGCCGTGATCACTCGGGAGGTGATCACGGGTATATATTTATATACATAATATATGATACATGTGGTGACTAAAGTCGGGTCGGCTCGTAGATTACCCGCGAGTGATTCACGAATTGGGGGATGAAAGGACCTTTGTCCCGACGGCCCTCTGGGTGGATCTTTGTGGCGGAGCGATAGGGCAGGTTGAGACTACCTAGGTCAGAGGTGGGCCCGGCCCAGGTCGGCGTCCGTGGTTACTTCATAATAACACGCTTAATGAGATCCTGGTATTTGATCTGAGTTGGTTCGTTGATCTTATACGCACTAACCGCCACGTGGGACAAGATATGGGCAACCGGCGTCGTGGTATCAGCCGAAGCCCTTTTTGACGTTGAGCGACATGCGCCAGATTGGACCGTAAGCATGCACTTGTATTAAGGGGCCTAGATCTGCTTTCGGCCGCGTACGCAACGTGCAGGTGTGCAATGGGCGATGGGCCCAGACCCCTACGCACTTAGAATTTAGAACGGCGTGCTGACCTCTCTGTTGAGCCTAGGTGGGGCTGCGATGTGTTGATCTCCTGAGGCCGGACATGACCCAGGAAAGTGTGCCCTGCTAGAGGGATCGAGCATGTCAGGTAATGTGGTGCACCCCTGCAGGGAAATTGATCTATTCGAATAGTCGTGTCCACGGTAACAGGCGACCCGGAGTTGTACCTTAACCTTATGAAAACTAGAACCGGATACTTAATAAAACACACCCTTCAAAGTGCCAGATATAACCTGGTGATCACTCTCACACAGGGCGACAAGGAGAGGATCGCCGGGTAGGATTATGCTATACGATGCTACTTGGTGAACTAACCATCTACTCTCTTCTACATGCTGCAAGATGGAGGCTACCAGAAGCGTAGTCTTCGACAGGACTAGCTATCCCCCTCTTATTCTGGCATTTTGCAGTTCAGTCCACCGATATTGCCCCTTTACACAGGTACCCATGCATATGTAGTGTAGATCCTTGATTGCGAGTACTTTGGATGAGTACTCACAGTTGCTTTGCTCCCTCTTTCCCCCCTTTTCCTCCACATCTCAGACGTCGCAACCGGATGTTGGAGCCCAGGAGCCAGACGCCACCGTCGACGACGACCCCTACTACACCGAGGGTGCCTACTACTACGTTCAGGCCGCCGACGACCAGGAGTAGTTTAGGAGGATCCCAGGGAGGAGGCCTGCGCCTCTTTCGATCTGTATCCCAGTTTGTGCTAGCCATCTTATGGCAACTTGATTAACTTATCTCTGTACTCAGATATTGTTGCTTCCGCTGACTCGTCTATGATCGAGCACTTGTATTCGAGCCCTCAAGGCCCCTGGCTTGTAATATGATGCTTGTATGACTTATTTATGTTTTTAGAGTTCTGTTGTGATATCTTCCCGTGAGTCCCTGATCTTGATCGTACACATTTGCGTGCATGATTAGTATACGATTGAATCGGGGGCGTCACATGAAGGTACCATCAACGCCAGCCAGCCCTGCCAGGACCTTTTTCATAGTGTGTGCAGCAGCCTTGGTTCTCTTGCTATTGGAACTCTCCCGCAAGTCATCAATAGGCACAACATACTCCGAAGAGGTATGCTTCCCGGATTCCTTGCTAGTATCCTGTTAGCTTCCTTCTTTCCTTTACTTTCCTTCGCGAGAACAACAGCTCCAGTGGCCTCTGCCACGGTCACTTCCCGGTACATCTTGTCCATGCAAATGATTGCGTCCTTCTTGGCTGATGGAATGGAAATGACGCCTATCGGCCCTGGCATATTCAAGGTGTTGTAGGCATACTGGGATGCCGCCATGAATTTGGCCAGAGCTGGGCGACCAAGGATCCCATTGTACGGCAGGGCGAGGTCGACCACATCAAATACGATCTTCTCAGTTCGATAATTCAACTCTCCCCCGAATGTCACCAGCAACGTGATCTTCCCCTTAGGACGACTCCTGCCGCGGTTGATTCCTTGAAATTTATTGGTAACCTAGAGCTCTTCCTCTGCTATCTGGAGTTTGCTGATGACCTATGCAGAAATCAGATTCATCCCGGCCCCACCGTCAACCAACATCTTTGTGACTTTGAGGTTGCGGATTGTTGGTGAGACCAACAACGGCAAGCACCCTACCGTAGTGGTGCGGTCGGGGTGGTCCTCTTTGTCGACGATGTTGGGCGTGTGGGACCACTCAAGTAGCCTCTGAGAATCTGCTGCTGGCTGCACGACATTGACTTCACATGCCCACTGTTTAAGTTGGCGGTGAGAGGAGTGCAGATATACACCCTCGTCAATGCACAGGGCGTCAGTGGCTTTCTAGAATTACTGCTCGCTAGTTTCCTCTTCATCCCCTCCATCACAATCATCGTTTCAATCCTCCTTTTTACGGCCTCTGGCGTGTTTTCCTTGATTCTGAGGAGCCTTGCTGGGGCGGCTCGCTCCGCCGCCTCATCCCTTCCCGCCAGCGCCATTCTACACTTTTTCCTTATCTCGCTTCTCATATTCAGCCCTCTGCTTCTTGACGAGCTTCTCAACCGTATGACACTCCTAGAGATTGTGGCACTTGATCCGATGGATCTTGTAGTACGACCCATCACCTTTCCCTGCCTTCTCGGCAGTCACGGCTTCCCGGCAATCAGTGCACGCGGCAACTTCCTAGTCGGGTACCTCAGTCTTGGCCTTCTTGCCGGTACTAGGCGTTCTTGATCCCACAACGGTCATCACTACCTTATCCTTGCGCCTTGTATTGCACTTCTTGTTCTTCTTCTTCTGACTGGTGGCTTTGTCATCATCCTCTGAGTCTATGTCCATGCCATCCTCTTCTCCGGGGAGCATCCTCCCCCCCTCTAATCGAGAACACTTATCCACTAGATTGTAAAGATCCTTCAGGACTTGCCGCAACTCACAGGTGAAGGCAGGGCACCCAGCCTCGAAAGGCAGGTACCCACCTTCGGCGAGTGTAGGCTCATCGACGTTGGGGCCATCGTGCCTGTCGGAATGGCGGTGGGTGTCGCGGCATCACTCGATGGTGACGCGTGCGCCTTCCCTTTTCCTGTCCTCCAGGACACGTCGTTGGACTTGACGCGCTCGAGGGTCCGTTGAAGCCATCGAGTTGTCATCGGGTTCTTGGTCACACGGCTCCCGTGCTAGCTGCCGTGTAGGGGACTGCATCATAGGGGTGGCCCCTTCCGCACGGCCAGCAGCGTGGCCGTTGTCATTGCCTGGGGAGGCCGTGGCGGGCCAGCCCGCTGTGATCCTCCTGCCTCGGCGAAACCAATCTGGCTCTGAATGGTGGTTATCCACTCATCCAACTAATCGCTTGCTGGCGGAAATCTGAATAGCAGCTGGGCCTGCGCCATGGCCTCCGAAGCGGTGCGCGGCATGGATGCCGATGAATATCATAACGTTGCCCGACTCCTGATGGTGTCGGTAGTGGTTGATACGTCCATTTTGCATCATGTTTCCTTACTGTTATTTATAATGTTTTTATCCATAATAATGCTTTTTGGAGTAATTCTAATGCCCTTTCTCTCATAATTCGCAAGGAACACACCAAGAGGGAGAATTCCGGCAGCTGGAAATCTGGACCTGGAAAAGCTACATGGAGATTTTTTATGGATTATTTCTGAAATATTGGAGCTAATAAACACTAGAGGGGGGCCACCAGGTGGGCACAACCCACCTGGGCACACCAGGCCCCCTAGGCGCGCCCTGGTGGGTTGTGGCCTCCTCGGCCCACCTCTGGTGCCTATCTTCTAGTCCATAAGTCATTTTGACATTGAAAAAATAAGGAGGAGACTTTCGGGATGGATCGCCGCCATCTCGAGGCGGAACTTGGGCAGGAGCACTTTTGCCCTCTGATGGAGCAATCCCGCGTGTAACATCCCAAATTCTCAATTTGGAATGTTATACATAGATCATCACTTGCATATCATATTTTTATTGCATTTTGGCTCGATCCTAGAAATTTCACGCAACTCCAGGACCCACGGAGAGAGTTGGAGATTTTGTTATTTTCATATTTGAGTTTTCTCAAATTTTGAAAATAGGATCATTTGATTTTATTTATTTTATCTTCAATTATTTCTATTGTCAAAATATGAGAGAGGGAATAAAATGACTTTCCCAAAATAAAGGAATAATGAAGATTTAATAAAAAATCAAATAAGATTTTAATTGGAGTTTTCCGCTATTTTATTTGAATTTAGGAAAAATTGCACGTTTTCAAAAAACTGCATTTTAGAGCCAAGAAAATGTTCACCTCGTTCTAAATATTTCATTTAGGCGGTGAAAAGTTGTTTTGGCATTTTTAGATTTTTATTTATTTTTCTAGAATTTTTCTAAGTCTCTGCGGAATTATTTAAAAAAAGCAGCAGACTAAGACCTAATGGGCGAAGGCCCACCCAGCGCAAACGCCGCCACCGCCTCCCGGGAGATCGCCGCCGCCGCCGCCCGAGTCCGGCGAGGCACGCCTCCCGAGGCCGATCCAGCGCCCCTTCCCAAGCCGCGCCGCCCCCTCTCCTTAAATAGCCTCCCCCGCCGCCTCTCCTCACCCTGCCCTGGGGCCGCCCGCCACCGGGACGCCGCCGCCTCGAACCCCCGCCGCCTCGTCTTTGCCGCCGTCGTCGCTCGTCGTCGCTATTTGGAGCCGCCGCCGAGCCGCCCGCCCGCCCGCCCGCCGAGTCGCCGTCGCCCGCACCACCGCCACCGCCCGGAGCCCCGCCAGAGTTTCGCCGGAGCCCGAGCCGAGGTAGCGGCCACCAATTTTTTTGAGAAAAGCTGTTACGGTTTTTTTAGAAAACCCTAGTTTTCGTTTTTTAAATAGATCGGGTTTTCTCCGGTTTATTTTTTTAGCGAGCGTTCGCTTGTTCGTTCGTTTTAATGAACGGTTCACCGTTTAGTTACAGATAACAAACATTCGTTCATTAAGCTGTTCGTCGTTTTTCTTTTTCTCGGATTTATTCCCCGATTTTTCTGATCGCGATTTCTGATCTGATTTTTGATCTAGTATAACTTTTCGCTCGTTTATCGGAATCAGGCGATTCAAGCGCCTAGAGTTTCATCTCGAAACCCTCTTTCCGAATAAGTCACTCAAGAAAGTTTTTGCCTCTGTAAAATTTGACTTAGGTCCAGATTAGTAAAACGAAGCCAGTTTCTTTCGCCGTTTGACTTTCGTTACTTCGTTTGATTTGGTTCTTTATGCAAACCGGAGTTCTTAAGTTGAACTTTCTGGTTAGATCTTTTATTTTAGTTTTACCTGTGCATTAGTTGAGTACTTATTGTGTGCTTGTTTGTTTGCGATAGAGTACCCGGAGTGCGCCCCCTGTTACTTTGAATCTCTAGGTTTCGCGGATCATTAGCAAGGCAAGTAACACTTTGATCATACCTCTTATCATACCCAGTTTTTATGCATTAGATAAATCCTCAAACATTGCATGATTAGGATCCAATTAAATTGTGGGTTTTGGGAAGTAGATGAGGTAGTACCTATTACATGTTTATTTATCAAACCCTTGGGAGTTACTTCTACGTTTGCTTATTATTCCATGCTATGCTAGTAGACGTGGATTGGGTGAGTGTATCCATGACAGATGTGAGATTGTTAATAAATGGTTTACTTAAGGTGGCAACTAAAACACACATCTGGTTGGATTGAGGTACCTGGGTATTCCAGGATTGCCTGTTTCTTTTGGACCGCCACCCAGGCTCAAAGGGATCATGAGATTATTCATGCTAGAAACTTCCGTGTGCAGCCACAAGCTACTATGGGCTCTAGCATAGCTGACTAAGTCGTGCGAACTCTTACAGTGGTAGACTAGCAGATCTAGAGGGATGTAGGTGTAACTATCTACCCGTTCGTAAGCTGCTAGCACTTCTGAAAGACTATGTCTCGGTCATCCGTTTCTCAAACACCATGTAGTGCGAGAATCCCAACGGAGGAGATCGAGTCTTGTGGGGAAAAGTGCACAACCTCTGCAGAGTGTAACAAACTAATCATGGTTAGCCGTGTCCCCGGTTATGGACGTCTTGAGTATCTAGTACTTGGATTATCATGTGTATCTCATCATGTTACTTTAATTAATATTGTTGGGTTTTAATCATGATGCTTAATTGGGATTGAGAATGCTGTCAACCATTCTCAATGTTTAACAACCACCATGATAGTTAAACAAAATTTATTCCTTTGCAGTAGGGGAAAATGCTTTACGCAAAACTGTAACCATAGAGCTTTCCACCAGCCATATATGCATTTAGTATAGTATTAATCTTTCATATTGCTCTCTATGTGTTACATTGCCAGCATATTCCATGTGCTGGCCCGTTTTCGGGATGCAACGTTCATGTTGCAGACTTTTCAGACGACGAGTAAGGTGCCTTAGGTCGTGGTTCTATACTCAGTGATGCCGTTGGAGTTGATGGACTCGCTTATCTTCCAAGCCTTCCGCTGTTATCGTTATTAGATGGCCTTAAGCCATATTTATTGTAATAAGTTCTCCTCTGGAGACACTCGATGTAATAAGTGTGTGATTGCTACTCTGTTATAAATCCGTCAAGTACTGTGCGTGTCAGCATTACTGATCAAGGGATGACATTGATGCACAAAGATAAGACTGTTTGAGATCTGGTCGCTACCAAGATGGTATCAGAGCATACGCTGACTGTAGGACACGACCTCTAAGCTAAAGCCCTAGATCACTACTCTTTCTTATCATTTCTGACTCCTCATCTTTTCTATTCTTTTAGGATGGCGGATTCAAGGAACAAGTTCACACAACCGCATGAAGATACACCCTTTGGATGTCACTTAAAGGAAGTCACTAGATACCTGAACATCGGAGTACCAAGCTTCACCAGGACCTACAACGCCACTTTACCCGAAGAGGAGCACTGGAAGATTCAAGTTCAAGTTCCAGGAAGGACATTCTCACCAGTCACGGAGCCCATAGAGTTTTCCTTTGATGCACCAACCTGGAGCCTAGGAAAGAGCATGGCAGCCCACATCGCCATGGGACGTATCGGAGAAGTTTACCGCAATGATCTCAAGAATACTATCTACCAAATTTGTGGGCGCCGAGATGAGCAATGGGAGACGATCAGCACTAGGAGGGACAGATCAAACGCAGCATATATCCAGGAGTTAAACCAGCACATCCGACATCAGGAGAACCAGATGTGCGCAGGCATGGAGGATCTGCAGAAGTCTATGACCAAGATCAAGGAGCTAGAGGAAGAACTCAAGGCTAGACGTGAAGATTACATGGAAGAAATTGAAGTGCTAGTGGAGAAGAATGACCACTTAACCAGGAAGCTCAGAGTTTTCATGGGAGACCCCGCGCCAGGAGGAAATGATGATGATTCCACTTGCCCAAATAACTATATCATCATCGACGACACCGACTCAGACCCCAACGACAGCGATGATGACTATGTTGATGAAGCTGGAGAAGATATCATGGAGTCTTCATCGGAGCAGTTTTTCTAGTTAACCACCATAACAGTAGTAGCAATTCCCCCATTGTAATTATTTTAGTCCAAGCACTTTTGTAACGATAGTTCGACCGTTGTATGCCTTTGTTTGAATTGATTGGAGTGATATTGTTTGCTTTTGTCTCATGTGCATATGGGTAGTATTTTTCTCACTAGACCTCATTCTATTCTATTTTCTCACCTTCTCTAAACCCTCAGATGCCTACGAGACGCGACACCGGATTTGTTTTCCCACTGGAGATCACTCAGTTGATACAGCAGCAGAATGCCTTGATTCAAACACTTGTACAGAATCAAGGCAACAACAACAACAACAACAACAACAACAACCCACCACCACCACCACCGGTTGACCATTTGACTCGTTTCTTGAGGCTAAATCCGCCGATGTTTTCCAGTAGCACCGAGCCGATTGTTGTAGATGATTGGCTCCGCAAGGTTGGAAGGGAGCTAACCACTGCAGGATGCACTGATGCGGAGAGAGTGCGTTTTGATGCACATCAGCTTGATGGACCCGCAGCATCATGGTGGGAGAATTACACAGCCACACACCCTATTGACACAGTCACGTGGGATCAATTTCAACAAGCTTTCCGTACTACCCATGTTTCAGCAGGAGCTATGGCCATGAAGAAGCGTGAGTTTCGCAACTTACACCAAGGAGGACGTGCTGTAAGCCAGTATGTGGAGGACTTTAGTAAGTTAGCACGTTATGCCCCAGATGACATTGCTACAGATGCAGCTAAGCAGGAGAAGTTTCTGGAAAGACTGAATAATGAGTTGAGCATGTAGTTTATAGTAGCCACTTTCAATAACTACCAGGAGTTGGTAGATCATGCTCTTATGATTGAAGGGAAGTAGCAGTAGATTGACAACCGCAAGAGGAAGTTTGGATAGGGGAAGTACAATTCTGGAGCTCAGCAGAAGCTACGCTTTACCCCGAAACCGGGAGGGCAATTTTAGCATACCCATGGAGGAGGTAGCTCGCACAATCATAATGGTTCCCAGAATGGAAATGGCAATGGAAGCTCAGGGAAGAAGCTGAACCCTTTCAACAGGGGATAGGTGAACCACGTTAACGTGGAGGAGGTTGAAGCTCAGCCAGATGCAGTAATAGGTAAGTTTTTGGTTAAGACATTTACTGCAATTGTTCTTTTTGACTCTGGTGCATCGCATTCATACATATCAGGGGGGTTTGTGGATAAGTACAAACTGCCCACCAAGGTTCTTAGAACACCTATGCTAGTAAGCTCACCAGGAGCAGAGTATATGGCCAGTCGTGGATGTTTTCAAGTACCTTTGAGCATAGGTAGGCATGTTTTCCTCATGGATTTAGTCATTCTGGAATCGCAAGGTTTGGACGTGATTCTAGGTATGGATTGGCTCTCGATGTATGGAGGGAACATCGATTGCGCCACTAAGTCGATTTTGCTTACAACGCCAGAAGGAAGAAGGATCAAGTATGTATCGCGGCATGAGCCGAGGAGGGCACAAGTAAACTCCTTATCAGGAGTTGTGCAAGAGGAAGTACCAGTGGTGAAGGATTACCCGGATGTGTTTCCAGAAGAGTTGCCAGGCATGCCACCGGATAGAGACATTGAGTTTTCGATTGAGCTTTTGCCAGGCATAGGGCCAATATCCAAGAGACCGTATCGGATGCCCGCACAAGATTTGGAAGAAATTAAGAAGCGGATTAAGGAGTTACTGGATAAAGGTTTTATTCGCCCAAGTTCTTCGCCTTGGGGTCGCCGGTACTTCTAGTGGAGAAGAAGGATGGATCATTGAGAATGGTTGTTGATTATCGTGGATTGAATGAAGTGACAATTAAGAATAAGTACCCGTTGCCGATGATCAACGACTTGTTTGACCAATTGCAAGGAGCTAAGGTATTTTCCAAGATCGATTTGCGATCAGGATAGCATCAGTTGAAGATTCGAGAGCAGGATATACCTAAGACGTCTTTTACCACCAGGTACGGGTTGTATGAGTATACCGTTATGTCCTTTGGTGCGACTAACTTTTGCCTATTTCATGAACATGATGAACAAGGTGTTTATGGAGTTTTTGGATAAGTTCGTCATGGTGTTCATTGATGATATTTTGGTTTATTCAAAGAATGAAGAAGAGCATAAGGAGCATTTGCGTTTGGTACTTGAGAAGCTCAGGGAACATTAATTATATGCCAAGTTCAGCAAATGTGAGTTTTGGTTGAAGGAAGTTGGATTTCTCCCACATGTTATATCCGGAGAAGGTATAGCAGTGGATCCCACCAAAGTTGCCACTGTGACAAACTGGGAAGCACCAAGGACAGTTGGAGAGATCCGGAGTTTTCTTGGACTAGCAGGATAATACCGGAGATTCATTGAGAATTTCTCAAAGATTGCGAAGCCTATGACGGAGTTGTTGAAGAAGGACACTAAGTTCAATTGGACCGAGGAATGTGAGGCTAGTTTTCAAGAATTGAAGAAACGTTTAGTTACCTCACCAGTGTCGATTCTACCAGATCAAAGCAAGGATTACGAGGTGTATTGCGACGCTTCACGTCGAGGGCTTGGAGCAGTGCTTATGCAGGAGGGAAGAGTTGTTTCGTATGATTCACGACAGCTTAAGCCTCATGAGTTGAATTATGCTACTCATGATTTGGAGTTAGAAGCCGTAGTGCATGCACTGAAGACTTGGAGACATTTTCTCATTGGAAACCATTGCGAGTTGTACACGGATCACAAGAGTTTGAAGTACATCTTCACGCAGAAGGAGTAAAATCTCAGGCAAAGGAGATGGTTGGAGCTCATTAAGGATTATGATATGAGATTGCATTGTCACCCCGGAAAGGCTAACGTAGTAGCAGATGCGTTGAGTCGCGAGTGCCATGTCAACACACTAATGACCGGAGGGTTACCAAAGGAGTTAACCGAGGAACTTCGAGAGCTATGTTTGGAGATAGTCCCGAGAGGCTATGTAGCAGCATTGGAGATACAGTCTACCTTGATGGATAAGATCAGAGAAGCTCTGAAGGCAGATAAGGAGATTGCCGATATTAAGGAGAAAATGAGCAAGGGAAAAGCTAAGGGATTTCGTGAGGATGAGCACGATACCCTAATGTTTGAAGACCGCGTTTATGTGCCTAGTGATCCGGAGATCAGGAAGTTGATTCTGCAAGAGGCCCATGATTCGCCATATTCGATCCACCCAGGAATTACCAAGATGAATTTGGATTTGAAGGATAATTTCTGGTGGACCGGAATGAAGAAGGATATTGCAGAGTATGTAGCCGTTTGTGATGTATGTCAGAGAGTGAAGGCAGAACATCAGAAGCCAGCAGGTTTGCTACAGCCATTGCCGATACCCGAATGGAAGTGGGAAAAATAGACATGGACTTTATCACTGGATTGCCCAGGACTCATTTAGGCTATGACTCGATTTGGGTCGTAGTTGATCGTTTGACGAAGGTAGCTCATTTCATTCCAGTGAAGACTACCTACAGCATTGCTAAGTTGGCTAAGATATACATGAACAGGATCGTATGTCTGGATGGAGTTTCGAGGAGTATCGTATCAGATAGAGGAACCCAATTCACCTCAAAGTTTTGGAATTAGTTGCACGAAACTTTGGGAACCAGACTAGAGTTTAGTACAGCTTTTCATCCACAAACAGATGGACAGACGGAGAGAGTCAATTAGATTTTGGAGGATATGCTGAGAGCATGTGCATTGGATTATGGATCAAGTTGGGATGACAACTAGCCATATGCGGAGTTTTCTTATAACAACAACTATGAAATCAGTTTGAAGATGGCCCCTTTCGAAGCCTTGTACGGAAGGAGGTGCAGAAACCCGTTGTTGTGGGATGAAGTTGGAGACCGCCAGTTGTTTGGACCAGATTTGATTAAGGAGGCTGAATGGAAGGTGAAGTTGATTCCCGATAGGCTCAAGGTAGCCCAGTCTAGGCAGAAGAGCTATGCGTATTCAAAATGCAAGGAGAGAGTATACAAAGTCGGAGACATAGTTTATCTTCGTGTATCCCCACTTCGAGGAATTAAGCGCTTTGGAGTTAAAGGAAAGTTAGCGTCACGTTTTGTAGGACCATACAAAGTCTTGGAGCGCATGGGAGAAGTTGCTTACAAGTTGGAATTGCCCGAAGGATTGTCAGGAGTTCATGACGTGTTCCACGTTTCTCAGTTGAAGAAGTGCCACGCAGAGATGGCTGATATACCACTAAGAGATACTGTGCCACTGGAAGCGATTCAGTTGGGTAACGACTTGACCTACGAGGAGAAACCCGTCAAAATTCTCGAGTATGCTAGTCGAGTCACCCGCAGCAAGGTTATTAAGTTTTGCAAAGTTCAGTGGAGCCACCACACCGAGGATGAAGCCACCTGGGAGCGAGAGGAAGATCTGCTTAAGGCCCACCCTCACATATTTTCTAGCCAACCCGAATCTCGAGGGCGAGATTCATCTTAAGGGGGGTAGGTTTGTAACATCCCAAATTTTCAATTTGGAATGTTATACATAGATCATCACTTGCATATCATATTTTTATTGCATTTTGGCTCGATCCTAGAAATTTCACGCAACTCAAGGACCCACGGAGAGAGTTGGAGATTTTGTTATTTTCATATTTGAGTTTTCTCAAATTTTGAAAATAGGATCATTTGATTTTATTTATTTTATCTTCAATTATTTCTATTGTCAAAATATGAGAGAGGGAATAAAATGACTTTCCCAAAATAAAGGAATAATGAAGATTTAATAAAAAATCAAATAAGATTTTAATTGGATTTTTTCGCTATTTTATTTGAATTTAGGAAAAATTGCACGTTTTCAAAAAACTGCATTTTAGAGCCAAGAAAATGTTCACTCAAACAAGTTTTTGCCTCTGTAAAATTTGACTTAGGTCCAGATTAGTAAAACGAAGCCAGTTTCTTTCGCCGTTTGACTTTCGTTGCTTCGTTTGATTTGGTTCTTTTTGCAAACAGGAGTTCTTAAGTTGAACTTTCTGGTTAGATCTTTTATTTGAGTTTTACCTGTGCATTAGTTGAGTAGTTATTGTGTGCTTGTTTGTTTGCGATAGAGTACCGGTCGCGCTTTGTTACTTTGAATCTCTAGGTTTCACGGATCATCGACAAGGCAAGTAACACTTTTATCATACCTCTTGTCATACCCAGTTTTACGCATTAGATAAATCCTCAAACATTGCATGATTAGGATCAATTAAATTGTGGGTTTTGGGAAGTAGATGAGGTAGTACCTATTACATGTTTATTTATCAAACCCTTGGGAGTTACTTCTACGTTTGCTTATTATGCCATGCTATGCTAGTAGACGTGGATTGGGTGAGTGTATCCATGACAGATGTGAGATTGTTCATAAATGGTTTACTTAAGGTGGCAACTAAAACACGCATCTGGGTGGATTGAGGTACCTGGGTATTCCAGGATTGCCTGTTTCTTTTGGACCGCCACCCAGGCTCAAAGGGATCATGAGGTTATTCATGCTAGGAACTTCCGTGTGTAGCCACAAGCTACTATGGGCTCTAGCATAGCTGACTAAGTCGTGCGAACTCTTACGGTGGTAGACTAGCAGATGTAGAGGGATGTAGGTGTAGCTGTCTACCCGTTAAGTAAGGTGCTAAGCGCTTACGAAGACTATGTCTCGGTCATCCGTTTCTCAAACACCATGTAGTGCGAGAATCCCAACGGAGGAGATCGAGTCTTGTGGGGAAAAGTGCATAACCTCTGCAGAGTGTAACAAACTAATTATGGTTAGCCGTGTCCCCGGTTATGGACGTCTTGAGTATCTAGTACTTGGATTATCATGTGTATCTCATCATGTTACTTTAATTAATATTGTTGGGTTTTAATGATGATGCTTAATTGGGATTGAGAATGCTATCAACCATTCTCAATGTTTAACAACCACCATGATAGTTAAACAAAATTTATTCCTTTGCAGTACGGAAAAAATGGCTTTACGCAAAACTGTAACCATAGAGCTTTCCACCAGCCATATATGCATGTAGTATAGTATTACTCTTTCATATTGCTCTCTATGTGTTACATTGCCAGCATATTCCATGTGCTGACCCGTTTTCGAGCTGCAACGTTCATGTTGCAGACTTTTCAGACTACGAGTAAGGTGCCTTAGGTCGTGGTTCTATACTCAGTGATGCCATTGGAGTTGATGGACTCGCTTATCTTCCAAGCCTTCCGCTGTTATCGTTATTAGATGGCCTTAAGCCATATTTATTGTAATAAGTTCTCCTTTGGAGACACTCGATGTAATAAGTGTGTGATTGCTACTCTGTTTTAAATCCGTCAAGTACTGTGCGTGTCAGCATTACTGATCTAGGGATGACACTGATGCACAGAGATAAGACTGTTTGAGGTCTGGTCGCTCCAAAGATGGTATCAGAGCACACGCTGACTGTAGGACACGACCACTAAGATAAAGCCCTAGATCACTACTCTTTCTTCTCATTTCTGACTCCTCATCTTTTCTATTCTTTTAGGATGGCGGATTCAAGGAACAAGTTCACACAACCGGATGAAGATACACCCTTTGGATGTCACTTGAAGGAAGTCACTAGATACCTGAACATCGGAGTACCAAGCTACACCGGGACCTACAACGCCACTTTACCCGAAGAGGAGCGCTGGAAGATTCAAGTTCAAGTTCCTGGAAGGACATTCGCACCAGTTGCGGAGCCCATAGAGTTTTCCTTTGATGCACCAACCTGGAGCCTAGGAAAGAGCATGGCAGCCCACATCGTCATGGGACGTATCGGAGAAGTTTACCGCAATGATCTCAAGAATACTATCTACCAAATTTGTGGGCGCCGAGATGAGCAATGGGAGACGATCAGCACTAGGAGGGATAGATCAATAGCAGCATATATCCAGGAGTTAAACCAGCACATCCGACATCAGGAGAACCAGATGTGCGCAGGCATGGAAGATCTGCAGAATTCTATGACCAAGATCAAGGAGCTAGAGGAAGAACTCAAGGCTACACGCGAATATTACATGGAAGAAATTGAAGTGCTAGTGGAGAAGAATGACCACTTAACCAGGAAGCTCAGAGTTTTCATGGGAGACCCCGCGCCAGGAGGAACTGACGATGATTCCACTTGCCCAAATAACTATATCATCATCGACGACACCGACTCGGACCCCGACGACAGCGATGATGACTATGTTGATGAAGCTGGAGCAGATATCATGGAGTCTTCATCGGAGCAGTTTTTCAAGTTGACCACCAAAACAGTAGTAGCAATTCCCCCATTGTAATTAGTTTAGTCCAAGCACTTTTCTAACGATAGTTAGACCGTTGTATGTCTTTGTTTGAATTGATTGGAGTGATATTGTTTGCTTTTGTCTCATGTGCATATGGGTAGTATTTTTCTCACTAGACCCCATTCTATTCTATTTTCTCACCTTCTCTAAACCCTCAGATGCCTCCGAGATGCGACACCAGATTTGTTTTCCCACGGGAGATCACTCAGTTGATACAGCAGCAGAATGCCTTGATTCAAACACTGGTACAGAACCAAGGCAACAACAACAACAACCCACCACCACCACCACCGGTTGACCATTTGACTCGTTTCTTGAGGCTAAATCCGCCGGTGTTTTCCAGTAGCACCGAGCCGATTGTTGTAGATGATTGGCTCCGCAAGGTTGGAAGGAAGCTGACCACTGCAGGATGCACTGATGCGGAGAGAGTGCGTTTTGCTGCACATCAGCTTGATGGACCCGCAGCATCATGGTGGGAGAATTACAAAACCGCACACCCTATTGACACAGTCACGTGGGATCAATTTCAACAAGCTTTCCGTACTGCCCACATTTCAGCAGGAGCTATGGCCATGAAGAAGCGTGAGTTTCGCAACTTACGCCAAGGAGGACGTGCTGTAAGCCAGTATGAGGAGGACTTTAGTAAGTTAGCACGTTATGCCCCAGATGACGTTGCTACAGATGCAGCTAAGCAGGAAGTTTCTGGAAGGACTGAATGATGAGCTGAGCATGCAGTTTATGGTAGCCACTTTCAATAACTACCAGGAATTGGTATATCATGCTCTTATGATTGAAGGGAAGCAGCAACAGTTTGACAACCGCAAGAGGAAGTATGGATAGGGGAAGTACAATTCTGGAGCTCAGCAGAAGCTATGCTTTACCCCGAAATTGAGAGGGCAATTTCAGCATACCCATGGAGGAGGTAGCTCGCACAATCATAATAGTTCCCAGAATGGAAATGGCAATGGAAGCTCAGGGAAGAAGCCGAACCCTTTCAACAGGGGACAGGTGAACCACGTTAACGTGGAGGAGGTTTAAGCTCAGCCAGATGCAGTAATAGATAAGTTTTTGGTTAACACATTTACTGCAATTGTTCTTTCTGACACTGGTGCATCGCATTCATACATATCACGGGGGTTTGTGGATAAGTACAAACTGCCCACCAAGGTTCTTAGAACACCTATGCTAGTAAGCTCACCAGGAGCGGAGTATATGGCCAGTCGTGGATGTTTTCAAGTACCTTTGAGCATAGGTAGGCATGTTTTCCCCACGGTTTAATCATTACGGAATCGCAAGGTTTGGGCGTGATTCTAGGTATGGGTTGGCTATCGATGTACGGAGGAGCGTCGATTGCGCCGATAAGTCGATTTTGCCTAGCGCCGAAGGAAGAAGGATCAAGTATGTATCGCGGCATGAGCCGAGGAGGGCACAAGTAAACTCCTTATCAGGAGTTGTGCAAGAGGAAGTACCAGTGGTGAAGGATTACCCGGATGTGTTTCCAGAAGAGTTGCCAGGCATGCCACCGGATAGAGACATTGAGTTTTTGATTGAGCTTTTGCCAGGCATAGGGCCAATATCCAAGAGACCGTATCGGATGCCCGCACAAGATTTGGAAGAAATTAAGAAGCAGATTAAGGAGTTACTGGATAAAGGTTTTATTCGCCCAAGTTCTTCGCCTTGGGGTCGCCGGTACTTCTAGTGGAGAAGAAGGATGGATCATTGAGAATGGTTGTTGATTATCGTGGATTGAATGAAGTGACAATTAAGAATAAGTACCCGTTGCCGATGATCAACGACTTGTTTGACCAACTGCAAGGAGCTAAGGTATTTTCCAAGATCGATTTGCGATCAGGATAGCATCAGTTGAAGATTCGAGAGCAGGATATACCTAAGACGGCTTTGACCACAGTGCGGGCTGTATGAGTATACCGTTATGACATTTGGTGCGACTAACGCTTTTGCCTATTTCATGAACATGATGAACAAGGTGTTTATGGAGTTTTTGGATAAGTTCGTCGTGGTGTTCATTGATGATATTTTGGTTTATTCAAAGAATGAAGAAGAGCATAAGGAGCATTTGCGTTTGGTACTTGAGAAGCTCAGGGAACATTAGTTATATGCCAAGTTCAGCAAATGTGAGTTTTGGATTAAGGAAGTTGAATTTCTCGGACACGTTATATCCGGAGAAGGTATAGCAGTGGATCCCACCAAAGTTGCCACTATGACAAACTGGGAAGCACCAAGGACAGTTGGAGAGATCCGGAGTGTTCTTGGACTGGCAGGATACTACCGGAGATTCATTGAGAATTTCTCAAAGATTGCGAAACCTATGACGGAGTTGTTGAAGAAGGACACTAAGTTCAAATGGGCCGAGGAATGTGAGGCTAGTTTTCAAGAATTGAAGAAACGTTTGGTTACCTCACCAGTGTTGATTCTACCAGATCAAAGCAAGGATTACGAGGTGTATTGCGACGCTCCACGTCGAGGACTTGGAGCAGTGCTTATGCAGGAGGGAAGAGTTGTTTCGTATGCTTCACGACAACTTAAGGCTCATGAGTTGAATTATGCTACTCATGATTTGGAGTTAGAAGCCGTAATGCACGCACTGATGACTTGGAGACATTTTCTCATTGGAAACCATTGCGAGGTGTACACTGATCACAAGAGTTTGAAGTACATCTTCACGCAGAAGGAGTTAAATCTCAGGCAAAGGAGATGGTTGGAGCTCATTAAGGATTATGATATGAGATTGCATTGTCACGCCGGAAAGGCTAACGTAGTAGGAGATGCGTTGAGTCGCAAGAGCCATGTCAACACACTAATGACCGGAGGGTTACCAAAGGAGTTAACCGAGGAACTTCGAGAGCTATGTTTGGAGATAGTCCCGAGAGGCTATGTAGCAGCATTGGAGATACAATCTACCTTGATGGATAAGATCAGAGAAGCTCAAAAGGCGGATAAGGAGATTGCCGATATTAAGGAGAAAATGAGCAAGGGAAAAGCTAAGGGATTTCGTGAGGATGAGCACGATACCCTATGGTTTGAAGACCGCGTTTATGTTCCTAGTGATCCGGAGATCAGGAAGTTGATTCTGCAAGAGGCCCATGATTCGCCATATTCGATCCACCCAGGAAATACCAAGATGTATTTGGATTTGAAGGATACTTTCTGGTGGACCGGAATGAAGAAGGATATTGCAGAGTATGTAGCCGTTTGTGATGTATGTCAAAGAGTGAAGGCAGAACATCAGAAGCCAGCAGGTTTGCTACAGCCATTGCCGATACCCGAATGGAAGTGGGAAAAATTAGACATGGACTTTATCACTGGATTTCCCAGGACTCATTCAGGCTATGACTCGATTTGGGTCGTAGTTGATCGTTTGACGAAGGTAGCTCATTTCATTCCAGTGAAGACTACCTACAGCAGTGCTAAGTTGGCTAAGATATACATGACCATGATCGTATGTCTGCATGGAGTTCCGAGGAGTATCGTATCAGATAGAGGAACACAATTCACCTCAACGATTTTTCTGATCGCGATTTCTGATCCGATTTTTGATCTCGTATAGCTTTTCGCTCCTTTATCGGAATCAGGCAATTCAAGCGCCTAGAGTTTCGTCTCGAAGCTCTCTTTCCGAATAATCCACTCAAACAAGTTTTTGCCTCTGTAAAATTTGACTTAGGTCCAGATTAGTAAAACGAAGCCAGTTTCTTTCGCCGTTTGACTTTCGTTGCTTCGTTTGATTTGGTTCTTTTTGCAAACAGGAGTTCTTAAGTTGAACTTTCTGGTTAGATCTTTTATTTGAGTTTTACCTGTGCATTAGTTGAGTAGTTATTGTGTGCTTGTTTGTTTGCGATAGAGTACCCGGAGTGCGCCGCCTGTTACTTTGAATCTCTAGGTTTCACGGATCATCAGCAAGGCAAGTAACACTTTTATCATACCTCTTGTCATACCCAGTTTTTACGCATTAGATAAATCCTTAAACATTGCATGATTAGGATCAATTAAATTGTGGGTTTTGGGAAGTAGATGAGGTAGTACCTATTACATGTTTATTTATCAAACCCTTGGGAGTTACTTCTACGTTTGCTTATTATGCCATGCTATGCTAGTAGACGTGGATTGGGTGAGTGTATCCATGACAGATGTGAGATTGTTCATAAATGGTTTACTTAAGGTGGCAACTAAAACACGCATCTGGGTGGATTGAGGTACCTGGGTATTCCAGGATTGCCTGTTTCTTTTGGACCGCCACCCAGGCTCAAAGGGATCATGAGGTTATTCATGCTAGGAACTTCCGTGTGTAGCCACAAGCTACTATGGGCTCTAGCATAGCTGACTAAGTCGTGCGAACTCTTACAGTGGTAGACTAGCAGATGTAGAGGGATGTAGGTGTAACTGTCTACCCGTTCGTAAGGTGCTAGCGCTTCTGAAAGACTATGTCTCGGTCATCCGTTTCTCAAACACCATGTAGTGCGAGAATCCCAACGGAGGAGATCGAGTCTTGTGGGGAAAAGTGCACAACCTCTGCAGAGTGTAACAAACTAATCATGGTTAGCCGTGTCCCCGGTTATGGACATCTTGAGTATCTAGTACTTGGATTATCATGTGAATCTCATCATGTTACTTTAATTAATATTGTTGGGTTTTAATGATGATGCTTAATTGGGATTGAGAATGCTGTCAACCATTCTCAATGTTTAACAACCACCATGATAGTTAAACAAAAGTTATTCCTTTGCAGTAGGGAAAAATTGACTTTACGTGAAACTGTACGATAGAGCTTTCCACTAGCCATATATGCATGTAGTAAAGTATTACTCTTTCGTATTGCTCTCTATGTGTTACATTGCCAGCATATTCCATGTGTTGACCCGTTTTCGGGCTGCAACGTTCATGTTGCAGACTTTTTAGACAACGAGTAAGGTGCCTTAGGTCGTGGTTCTGTACTCAGTGATGTCGTTGGAGTTGATGGACTCGCTTATCTTCCGAGCCTTCCGCTGTTATCGTTATTAGATGGCCTTAAGCCATATTTATTGTAATAAGTTCTCCTTTAGAGACACTTGATGTAATAAGTGTGTGATTGCTACTCTGTTATAAATCCGTCAAGTATTGTGCATGTCAGCATTACTGATCCAGGGATGACACTGATGCATAGAGATCAGACTGTTTGAGGTCTGGTCGCTGCACCACCGGGGGAACTTCCCTCCCGGAGGCGGAAATCATCGTCATCAAGATCACCAACAACTCTCCCATCTTGGGGAGGGCAATCTCCATCAACATCTTCAACAGCACCATCTCCTCTCAAACCCTAGTGAATCTCTTGTATTCTATCTTGTTACCGGAACTATAGATTGGTGCTTGCGGGTGACTAGTAGTATTGATTACATCTTGTTGCTAATTACTATATGGTTTATTTGGTGGAAGATTATATGTTCAGATCCATTATGCTATTTAATACTCCTTTGATCATGAACATGTTTATCATTTGTGACTAGTTACTTTTGTTCTTGAGGTCACGGGAGAAATCATGTTGCAAGTAATCATGTGAACTTGATATGTGTTCGATATTTTGATAGTATGTATGTTGTTATTCCCTTAGAGGTGTCATGTGAACGTCGACTACATGACACTTCACCATATTTGGGCCAAAGGGAATGCACTGTGGAGTAGCAATTAGATGGTGGGTTGCGAGAGTGACAGAAGCTTAAACCCCAGTTTATGCGCTATTTTGTAAGGGACCGATTGGATCCAAAAGTGTAATGGTGTGGTTAGAATTTATTCTCAATACTTTTCTCATAGTTGCGGATGCTTGTGGGAGGGTTAATCATAAGTAGGAGGTTTGTTCGAGTAAGAACAACACCTAAGCACCAGTCCACCCACATATCAAATTATCAAAGTAGCTAACACAAATCAAACCAACATGATGAAAGTGACTAGATTAAATTCCCATGTACCCTCAAGAACGCTTTGCTTATCATAAGAGACCGTTTTGGCCTGTCCTTTTCCTCAAAAGGATTGGGCTACCTTGATGCACTTTTTTTAGTACTACCGTTACTTGCTTGTTACAAATTATCTCGCTATCAAACTACTCCGCTACTCACAATTTCAACACTCGCAGACATTACCTTACTGAAAACTACTTGTCATTTCCTTCTCCTCCTCGTTGGGTTCGACACTCTTACT
Source organism: Aegilops longissima (assembly GCA_021605205.1). Taxonomy (NCBI): domain Eukaryota; kingdom Viridiplantae; phylum Streptophyta; class Magnoliopsida; order Poales; family Poaceae; genus Aegilops; species Aegilops longissima. The sequence goes on from CM038681.1 coordinate 352,463,694, forward strand.
TGTCTAAAAGAGCTACAATTGATCTCCTATACTTGTGGGTCATCGAGGCTATTTTCTGGCGCCGTTGTCGGGGAGTGAAGTGCCTTTGGTAAGTGGAATTTGGTAAGGAAACATTTACATAGTGTGCTGAAATTTATTGTCACTTGTTACTATGGAAAACAATCCTTTGAGGGGTTTGATCGGGGTATCTTCACCTTGTCCATAATCACAATTAGCTACCCCTCAACCTACTGCACCTACTGAAAATATTGAATATGAAATTCCTTAGGGTATGATAGAACAACTGCTAGCTAATCCTTATGCAGGAGATGGAACGGAACATCCTGATATGCACTTGATATTTGTGGAACAAATTTGTGGATTGTTTAAGCATGCTGGTTTACCCAGGGATGAAGTGATGAAAAAGGTTTTCCCTTCATCTTTGAAGGGAAAAAGCATTGGCATGTTATAGGCTATGTGATGATATTGGATCATGGAATTGGAATCGTTTGAAATTGGAGTTCCACCAAAAAAATTATCCTATGCATCTAGTTCATCGTGATCGGAATTATATATATAAATTTTGGCCTCGTGAAGGAGAAAGTATCGCTCTAGCTTGTGGGAGGCTTAGGGAAATGATATATTCATGCCCCAATCATGAGCTCTCAAGAGAAATTATTATCCAGAATTTGTATGCTCGGCTTTCTCGTAATGATCAAACCATGCTTGATACTTCTTGTGCTGGTTCATTTATGAAGAAGACTATTGAATTCTGGTGGGATCTTTTGGAAAGAATTAAACGCAAATCTAAAGATTGGGAACTCGATGAAGGTAAAGAGTCAGGTATTAAACTTAAGTATGAATGTGTTAAATCTTTTATAGATACTGATGCTTTTCAAAAGTTTAGCACTAAATATGGACTTGATTCTGAGATAGTAGCATCTTTTTGTGAATCATTTGCTACTCATGTTGAACTCCCTAAGGAGAAGTGATTTAAATATCACCCACCTATTAAAGAAGAATTTAAAGAACCAGTACCAGTCAAAGAAGAAACAATATTCTATAATGTTGATCCAGTTGTTCCTTCTGCTTATATTGAGAAACCACCTTTCCCAGTTAGGATTAAAGAACATGCTAAAGTTTCAACTGTGGTTACAAAAGCTATATTAGAACACCTAAACCTGATGAACAAATTAAAGTAGAACCTAGTATTGCTATGGTTAAAGATCTCTTGGAAGAAGATATGGATGGGCATGTTATTTACTTCTGTGAAGAAGCTGCTAGAATTGCTAAACCTGATAAAAGAGATAAACATAGACCTGTTGTTGGCATGCCTGTTATTTCAGTTAAAATAGGAGATCACTGTGATCATGGTTTATGCGACGTGGGTGCTAGTGTGAGTGCTATTCCTTACACTTTATATGAAGAAATTATGAAATACATAGCACCTGCTGAGATAGAAGAAATAGATGTTACTATTAAACTTGCTAATAGAGACACCATTTCACCAGTTGGGATTATTAGAGATGTTGAAGTCTTGTGTGGTAAAATTAAATACCCTACTGATTTTCTTGTTCTTGGTTTCCCACAAGATGACTTTTGTCCCATTATCTTTGGTAGACCTTTCTTGAATACAGTTAATGCTAAGATAGATTGTAAGAAACAAACTATTGGTGTTAGCTTTGGTGATGAGTCGCATGAGTTTAATTTTCCAAGTTTAGTAGAAATCATCATGAAAAACAATTCCCTAGTAAGGATGAATTAATTGGTCTTGCTTCTAGTGCTGTTCCATCTATTGATCCTTTAGAACAATATTTGCTAGACCATGAAAATGATTTACATATGCATGAAAGAAATGAAATAGATAAGGTTTTCTTTGAACAACGTCCTCTGCTTAAACACAATTTGCCTATTGAAACTCTAGGAGGTCCTCCTGCACCTAAGGTGATCCTGTATTTGAACTAAAACAATTTCCAGACACTTTGAAATGTGCTTATCTCGATGAAAAGAAAATATATCAGGTTATTATTAGTGCTAACCTTTCAGAACATGAAGAAGAAAGATTATTGAAAGTTCTAAGGAAGCACCGGGCTGCTATTGGATATACTCTTGATGATTTAAAGGGCATTAGTCCCACTCTATGTCAGCACAAAATTAACATGGTACCTGATGCTAAACCCGCTGTTGATCACCAACGTCGGCTGAATCCAAAAACGAAGGAAGTGGTAAGAACGAAAATGTTAAACTTCTCGAAGCAGGTATAATTTATCCTATAGCTGACAGTAGATGGGTAAGTCCTATTCATTGTGTCCCTAAGAAAGGAGGTATTATTGTTGTTCCAAATGATAAGAATGAACTTATTCCACAAAGAATTGTTACATGCTATAGAATGGTAATTTATTATAGAAAATTAAACAAATAAACTAGAAAAGATCATTGCCCTTTGACATTTATTGGTCAAATGCTTGAAAGATTATCTAAGCATACACACTTTTGCTTCCTAGATGGATACTCTGGCTTTCACAAATACCTGTTTCTCAACTTGATCAAGAAAAGATCACTTTTACTTGTCCCTTTGGAACTTATGCTTATAGACGTATGCCTTTTGGTTTATGTAATGTACCTGCTACCTTTCAAAGATGTCTGACTGCTATCTTCTCGGACTTTTGTGGAAAGATTGTTGAGGTTTTCATGGATGACTTCTCTATTTATGGGAAGTATTTTGATGATTGTTTAAGCAATCTTGAGCGAGTTTTGCAGAAATGTGAACAAATAAATCTTGTCTCGAATTGGGAGAAGTGTCACTTTATGGTTAATGAAGGCATTGTCTTGGGTCATAAAATTTCTGAAAGAGGTATTGAAGTGGACCAAGCTAAGGTTGATGCAATTGAGAAATTGCCATGTCCTAAGGACATCAAAGGTATTCGTAGTTTCCTAGGTCATGTTGGTTTCTATAGGAGATTTATCAAAGAATTTTATAAAATTTCTAGGCCTCTTACTAATCTTTTGCAAAAGGATATTCCTTTTGTTTTTGATGATGATTGTCTTGAAGGCTTTGAAACATGCAAGAAAGCCTTAATATCTGCACCTATTATTCAACCTGATTGGAACTTGCCTTTTGAAATTATGTGTGATGCTATTGATTATGTTGTTGGTGTTGTTCTAGGACAAAGAGTTGATAAGAAATTGAATGTTATTCATTATGCTAGTAAAACTCTAGACAGTGCTTAGAGAAATTATGCTACTACTGAAAAATAATTCTTAGCAGTGGTGTTTGCTTGTGATAAATTTAGATCTTATATTGTTGATTCCAAAGTAACTGTTCACACAGACCATTCTGCTATTAAATATCTTATGGAAAAGAAAGATGCTAAACCTAGACTTATTCATTGGGTTCTCTTGTTACAAGAATTTGATTTACATATCATTGATAGAAAAGGAGATGAGAACCCAATAGCTGATAACTTGTCTAGGCTTGAAAATGATGACCCACTACCTATTGATGATAACGATGAGCGATTAGCTGCAATAAATGTTTCTCAGAGTACTCCTTAGTATGCCGACTATGCTAATTACATTGTTGCTAAATATTTACCCCCTAGCTTTACATACTAGCAAAATAAAAAATTCTTCTATGATTTAAGACATTACTTTTGGGATGACCCACATCTTTATAAAGGAGTAGATGGTATTATTAGACGCTGTGTACCTAAGCATGAATAGGGACAAATCCTACGGAAATGTCACTCCGAAGCTTATGGAGGGCATCATGCTGGAGATAGAACTGCTCACAAGGTATTGCAATCTGGATTTTATTGGCCTACTCTTTAAGGATGCCCATAAGTTTGTCTCTTCTTGTGATGAATGTCAAAGAATAGGTAATATCGTTAAGCGTCAAGAAATGCCTATGAATTATTCACTTGCTGTTGAACCATTTGATGTTTGGGGATTTGATTACATGGGACCCTTTCCTTCCTCTAATGGGTATGCACATATCTTGGTTGCTGTTGATTATATTACTAAATGGGTAAAAGCTATTCCAACTAGTAGTGTTGATCACAACACCTCTATTAAAATTCTTAAGGAAGTTATTTTCCCAAGGTTTGGAGTCCCTAGATATTTAATGACTGATGGCGGTTCACACTTTATTCATGGTGCTTTCAGTAAGATGCTTGCTAAGTATGATGTTAACCATAGAATTGCATACCCTATCATCCTCAGTCTAGTGGTCAAGTTGAACTTAGCAATAGAGAAATAAAATTAATTTTGCAAAAGACTGTTAATAGGTCCAGGAAGAATTGGTCTAAGAAATTAGAGGATGCACTTTGGGCTTATAGAACAGCATATAAAAATCCTATGGGTTTGTCTCCCTATAAAATGGTTTATGGAAAAGCTTGTCATTTGCCTGTTGAGTTAGAACATAAAGCATATTGGGCAATTAAAAAAATCAACTATGATTTCAAACTTGCTGGTGAAAAGAGGTTATTTGATATAAGCTCTTTAGATGAATGGAGAACCCAAGCTTATGAAAATGCATAGTTATTCAAAGAAAAAGTTAAAAGTTGGCATGACAAAAGAATTCAAAAGTGCGAGTTTAAAGTTGGAGAATATGTACTTTTGTACAACTCTCGTTTTAGATTTTTTTGCAGGAAAGCTCCTCTCAAAATGGGAATGCCCATACAACATTGAGGAGGTTTACCGGTCTGGAGCCATCAAAATAAATAACTCCGAAGGTACTAACCCGAAGGTTGTCAATGGGCAACGAAAAAGCATTATATCTCAGGTACGCCTATCAATGTTGAAAGTAATATTATCCAAACTTTGACACCGGAAGAACACATAAAAGAGTCCTTCCGGAACACTCTAGAATTGTGAAAATAAAGAGGTACGTGATACGGTAAGTAAACGGACTCCGAAAAATCCGCAAAAATATTTCTTATCAGTTTTGGAATATTTTAAAATTTTGGAAATAAAGAAACTTCCAGGAAGCGTCCCCTGGTGGGCACAAGACACCGAGTAGCGCCCGAAGCTTGTTAGCGCGCCCGGTGGGTTGTGCCCACCTGAGACACCTTCCGTACTCCATTTTTCTTCTGTATGCTTGTCCTCCAAGATAAAAAATCTATATATACTTCCCGAACATGTTGATCACCCTATCGCCGAGAAATCCTATGTTCTCTTTTCCTCTTGTTTTCTGACAGATTCAACGAGACCAACGTCATGTCTTCCTCCCCCTTCAACAATGGAGAAGGAGGCATAGGGTTGGTTCAGGAAGATCTAAGGAGGGATGAAGCTCGAGAGGTTGCCATGTAAGAAGAGGAAAGTTCCTTTGGGATTCACCTTCCAGGCTCTGAGAGGGGCATATTAGCTGGCATCTCAACTCATCCTAATCCTCATCAAGCCATGGGATCATCGAACAATCAAGCGAGCCTGGAAGTACAAGAAGAGCTCCCACCAAGGAGGCCCTTACACAGGTTACATCGCAACAATTTTCATAATTTGATTCACAATTATGGGTTCTAGAACACTCCTCGTAGGCACATACTGTCCAACTGGGACATATCTCGGCCGAGAGAAAATAGTGCAGGAACCAAACCGTGGGGCCCTGAGAATAAACACATAACGGCTGAGGTGAAGAAAAACAGTGAATTAATTCATCAAGCCCTTCGTGAGATTCAAGGGTTGAAGGTCCTACTTATGGTTATATTGGAGAATACTTCTTCACCACCACCACCTTCTTCACCACCAGAGAATTGAGTATCGGGTATGGGCACTCCCCTTGACTCCTGCCAAGCTTGGGGGAGGTGCCCCGGTATCGTATCATCCCACTATCTTTCTTCTTTTACTTATCCTAGTTCGATCATTTGCTTTTAGATGAAATAAAGTTTAGTTCGATCCTTTCTTCTTTGAGAGTTTGCTTAGTGATCTATCCTTGTAATCGTGTGCAAGTTATATAATAAAGTTAGTTTGAGTTTTTGCTGTCTTTACTCTCATGTTGCAAATAAAGAAAATAAATAAAGAAAGAAAAAGAGAAAGGAAATAAATCAATAAGATTATATGCTAATCCTATGGTAGGTGATGGCACCACATAAGGAAAAGTATAAGTAGAAAATTTTCTTAGAGATTGACAAACATAGCATTAGTCAATGATGCAACTCATGAAAGAATTAATAAGGGAAGAGAAGATTCACATATAAATATACTATCCTAGAAATCTTTTGTGATTGTGAGCCCTCATCAAAATATCATATGCCAAAATTGTTGATGTTGGACAAGGAAGACAACGTAATGGTTTATGTTTGTTTATATTCACATAGAAGTCATATTGTCATAGATCCTTTAACATGTGGTGCTTGCCCCTATCTATGCTAGCCAAAAATTCCGCATTAAGTAGAGATACTACTTGTGCATCCAAAAACCCTTAAACCCAAATCTTTTTCAAGTGTCCACAATACCTACCTAGGGATTGAGCTAGATCCCTCAAGTAAGTTTTCATCAGTGCAAGAAGCCAATAAAAATTGCTTCTAAAAGTGTGAGATCATTTAGTGTAAGAGAAAATTGAGCGTTGTACAAACTTGGATGACAAAGAATAAAGGCGATAGACTACATAATAAAGGTTTTCATCTTAAGGGGCAATACAACATGACGTTCTCTTGCACTAAGGGATTGAGCATACAAACAAATAAGCGCATGGAAACCTCTGCTTCCCTCTGCGAAGGGCCTTTCCCTTTATTTTTATGCACTTACTTTTATGCAAAGAATCAAAGTTTTCCTTCTATTCCTTTTATTTTTATCCTTTGGCAAGCATCATGTGGTGAGGAAAGATCTAGGTACATATGTCCAGTTGAATATAAATAGCATGAGTTATTATTGTTGACATAACCATTGAGGTGAGTATGTTGGGAGGCGAAACTATAAGCCCCTACCTTTCTATGTGTCCGGTTGAAACGTTTTGCTCATGGGTACGAGGTAAGTGTTAGCAATCATAGAAGAATATATGATGGTTGAGTATGTGGACTTGCCTAAAGGCTCTGACACGTGACCCTTCCTAAAAAGATGATGAATTCTAGTTCCAAAGTTGACTGAGAACATAGTTTGTCGGTTTCTAATAGAGTATTTTTCTTTATACTTCGATTGTGTGATGAACTATTACTTATTCATGAGAAGTATATGATAAAATTTCTATGATAAAAGTCCTATGTTTAGTTTTGTTGCTGTTATAATAATCAACATGATGCGTCTATGTCTGTATTTTGTTTTTTATCGACACCTCTCTCTCAAAGCATGTGGACATGTTTTTCGATTTCGGTTTGCGCTTGAGGACAAGTGAGATCTAAGCTTGGGGGAGATGATAAGTCCATTTTGCATCATGTTTCTGTAGCGACCAGACCTCAAATAGTCGATCTCATGCGTCGGTGTCATCCCCTCGGATCGAGAATCTTGACACGCACAGTACTCGAAGGATTTATAACCGAGTAGCAATCACACACTTATTACATCAAATGTCTCAAAAGAGAACTTATTACAATAAATATGGCTTAAGGCCATCTAATAACAATAACAGCGGAAGGCTTGGAAGATAAGCGAGTCCTACAGAACGAAATCGTTCGCTACAGAGAACTAATGGACGAACAATCTCTAATTAAATTAACCTAAATCAATAAACCGTTTAAAAGAAAAACCAAAGAGAAAACCGAGTCGGGTTTTATTGGTTATACCAGTTCGAGGGAAATAAACCGGAGGCGGCGGTGGTTAACTCAGGCGAGACTGGCGATGCGGCAGTGGTGCGACGTCGGGGGCGAGCGGCGCAGGGCGAGGCGGAGCAGAGGCGAGCGAAGCAAGGGCAGCGCAAGGTGGTGGCGGCGAACAGCGCCATCGGCAGCTTGCACCGGTGAGGGTGTGGCGGCGGCTGCGAGGTCGGCAGCTCGGCCTGATGAAGAAAACGGGGCCGGGGTCCCCGGTATATATAAGAGGAGGGGCGGCGGGGTGCTTGGGAAAGGGGTAGGGAGAGTCTGAGGCGTGGACGGCGTCGCCCGCGATGGCGTATAGGAGTAGAACTCCTGCTGCCTTGCCGGAGGAGGAAGAAGATGCAGGGCCCGCCTGTCGGCGTCCGTGGAAGAGAAAGGGAGGGAACGGGCGACCGGGGCGGTAGCGGCTCGCGCGAGGGCGGCGGCGGTGGCGGCAGGGGGAATCGGGTGCGGCTTGGGTTTCGGGGTGGGCTGCGGGGCTGCTCCCCCGGCTTATAAGGCAGGCTGGGCCTAGAGTCCCAGGCGGACACGGCCCGGTAGGTCGGTTAGTTTTTTAAAATACTTCCGCGTAGAAAAACAAATAAAAGAAATACTAAACGGACTCCAAAAATCCCGAAATAAATTTTCCCTGGCTTCTAAAATCAAGCCGGACAAGATGAACATTTATTTGGGGGCCTAAATGCAATTTTGAAAAACGCAATTTTGTCCTAAATTCAAATAAAATAGCGATAAACTCCAAAATAAAATCTTATTTGATTTTATTATCAAATCCTCCATACTTCTTTATTTTGGGAAAGTCATTTTATTCCCTCTCTCATATTTTTATAATTGAAATAAGTGAAGATAAAATAAATAAAATCAAATGATCCTATTTTCAAAATTCGAGAGAACTCAAATATGAAAATAACGAAATCCCCAACTCTCTCCGAGGGTCCTTGAGTTGCGTAGAATTCCTAGGATCGAGCCAAAATGCAATTAAATATGATATGCAATGATGATCTAGTGTATAACATTCCAAATTGAAAATTTGGGATGTTACAAACCTACCCCCCTTAAGATGAATCTCGCCCTCGAGATTCGGGTTGGCTAGAAAATAGGTGAGGTTTGGGGTCTTCTCAAAATCCATCGATCATCCCAGGGGTGTGGGTGCTACCACCCTTAGAATGATCGTTACGGTTCCATCAAAACTCGTATACTCCATCCTTCTTGTTGACAGGGTCGGTCTTCTCAGATTCTCGGGGGAATTCTTCTCTGGCTCTTCCGGTAGGGGCATAACCTTTTCCTCAATTCCTTATGTCCGTTCATCTTGGTAAGGTTATTCCGAGACTGGGTTTTCTTAGCTATCGAGTCTGGCGCCAATACTAAACAACTATCAATATCTCATGGTGGTCAATAATTTATGGTTTCTCCTGTAGGAAATGGGTCTGGGTTGAACCTCACTGTATGACCTACGATTGGCAAGAACTGCCTTGTACAAGGGGAAAATTGTCATACCGTTCTAAGGTTTAATACCGTCGTCTCTCTACTATAGGTAAGTCACTCAGATTTACCATCCCATATAGCAAGGTGAACAAGAAGAGTAAGCCGGTATGGTGATCAATCCATCCCGCACCCAAATCATTACCTTGTATACGGTTTAGCGAATCTCACATTCTAACACTCGGTCATCCTCACAAGCATTGCAGAGTTTCTCTTGTCGACGAACCAAGTTCGGATAAATCCATTGATTCTGCAAGCCAATCAAACATCTATCGTTTCTTCACAACTCCCAGGTTTTGCGTAACTCCTATAAGATAGTCTGTCGATAAAATCGTATCTTCTTCCAGGGTTTTTCCTTCAGCAAGAATGTGCCTGTTTCTTGGCAGGTCCTGGGGCCTGTGGGTTACGGCCCATCTCATCACTTGTAGTCCTTGAACTTATCATCGAGCAACTGATCATCATTCCAACTTCCAACTTCCTAGTATACTTAAATCCATCCAAATGTATTGTGTCTCTTCCTTCTATTGGCACCAAACTAGGACATGATTACTCAGACTCATCATGGAATTTCCATTGATCCATATTTCCAACATCATACCTCCTTTATATCCAATAGTAATTCATCTCTTCATCCTCGTGGGATATCCCACATACCGAGATAAAACTTATACTTATGAAACCCATACTCCACTTTGTGGAACATCATTATCCTTTCCAGGGTCAAGCGTCCTTGCAGGGGAATATTGGCCATCTCTGCACGACACTTCTTCAACTGGAAACGTGAAACACATCATGAACACTTGACAGTCCTTCAGGTGACTCCAACTTGTTGGCCACTTCTCCCATACGCTCCAAAACTCAGTATGGTCCCACAAATCTCGGGGATAACTTTTCCTTAACTTCAAATCATTTAACTCCTCGCAGAGGTGGCACACGAAGATATGCTCTATCTCCGATTTCATAGACTACCTTCTTGCGTTTTTGAGTCTGCATAACTCTTCTGCCTGGACTGAGCTACCTTCAGCCTATCTCAAATCAACTTAACATTCTCTTCTGACTCCTTGATCACATTTGGTCCAAACAACTGACGGTCTCCAACTTCATCCCACGACAATGGTGTTCTGCACCTCCTTCCGTACAAGGCTTCAAAAGGGGCCATCTTCAAACTAGATTGAATACTGTTGTTGTAAGAGAACTCCGCATATGGCAAGTTGTCATCCCAACTTGATCAATAATCTAGTGCACAAGCTCTCAGCATATCCTCCAAAATCTGATTAACTCTCTCGGTCTGTCCATCTGTCTGCGGATGAAAAGCTATACTGAACTCTAGTCTGGTTCCCAAAGTTTCGTGCAACTGATTCCAGAACTTTGAGGTAAACTGGTTTCCTCTATCTGATACAGTGCTCCTCGGAACTCCATGTAGACATACGATCCTGGTCATGTATATCTTAGCCAACTTGGCACTGCTGTAAGTAGTCTTCACTAGGATGAAATGAGCTACCTTCGTCAAACGATCGACTACAACCCAAATCGAGTCATAGCCTGAACGAGGCCTGGGAAATCCCGTGATAAAGTCCATGCCTAGTGTATGCCACTTCCATTCGGGTATCGACAATGGCTGTAACAATCCTGCCGGCTTCTGATGTTCTGCCTTCACTCTCTGACATACATCACAAACACCTACATACTCCGCAACATCCTTCTTCATTCCGGTCCACTATAAAGTGTCCTTCAAATCCAAATACATCTTGGTATTTCCTGGGTGAATCGAGTACGGCGAATCATGGGCCTCTTGCAAAATGAACTTTCTGATCTCCGGATCATTAGGCACGTAAACGCGGTCCTCAAACCATAAGGTATCATGTTCATCCTCACGAAATCCTTTAGCTTTTCCCTTGCTCATTTTCTCCTTTATAGCGGCAATCTCCTTGTAGGTTTTCTGGGCTTCTCTTATCTTATCCATCAAAGTAGACTGAATCTCCAATGCTTCTACATAGCCTCTCAGAACTATCTCCAAACATAGCTCACGAAGATCCTCGGCTAACTACTTTGGTAAACCTCCGGTCATTAGTGTGTTTACATGGCTCTTACGGCTCAACGCATCTGCTACTACGTTGGCCTTTCCAGGATGATAATGCAATCTCATATCATAATCCTTGATGAGCTCCAACCATCTCCTTTGCCTGAGATTCAACTCCTTCTGCGTGAAGATGTACTTAAAACTCTTGTGATCCGTGTACACCTCACAATGGTTTCCAATGAGAAAATGTCTCCAAGTCTACAATGCATGCACTACTGCTGCTAATTCCAAATCATGTGTGGCATAATTCATCTCATGGGGCTTAAGCTGTCATGAAGCGTCGAAAATATACCTCATAATATAACTCTTCCCTCCTGCATAAGCACCGCTCCAAGTCCTCGACGTGAAGCATCAAATATACCTCATAATCTTTGCTCTGATCTGGCAGAATCAACACTGGTGAGGTAACCAAACATTTCTTTAACTCCTGGAAACTAGCCTCACATTCTTCAGTCCAATTGAACTTGGTATCCTTCTTTAATAACTCCGTCATAGGCTTCACAATCTTCGAGAAATTCTCAATGAATCTCCGGTAGTATTCTGCCAGTCCAACGAAACTCCGGATCTCTCCAACTGTCGTTGGTGCTTCCCAGTTTGTCACAGTGACAACCTTGGTGGGATCTACTGCTATACCTTCTCCGGATATAACGTGTCCGAGGAATCCAACTTCCTGGAAACTAGCCTCACATTCTTCAGTCCAATTGAACTTGGTATCCTTCTTTAATAACTCCGTCATAGGCTTCACAATCTTTGAGAAATTCTCAATGAATCTCCGGTAGTATTCTGCCAGTCCAAGGAAACTCCGGATCTCTCCAACTGTCGTTGGTGCTTCCCAGTTTGTCACAGTGACAACCTTGGTGGGATCTACTACTATACCTTCTCCGGATATAACGTGTCCGAGGAATCCAACTTCCTTCAAGCAAAACTCACATTTGCTGAACTTGGCATATAACTGATGTTCTCTGAGCTTCTCAAGTACTAAACGCAAATGCTCCTTATGCTCCTCTTCATTCTTCGAGTAGACCAAAGTATCATCAATGAACACCACGACGAACTTGTCCAAAAACTCCATAAACACCTTGTTCATCATGTTCATGAAATAGGCAGGTGTGTTTGTCAGACCAAATGACATAACGGTATACCCATACAGCCCATACCTGGTGGTAAAAGCCGTCTTAGGTATATCCTGCTCTCGAATCTTTAACTGATGGTATCCTAATCGCAAATTGATCTTGGAATGTAGGACTCGCTTATCTTCCAATCCTTCCGTTGTTATCGTTATTAGATGGCCTTAATCCATATTTATTGTAATAAGTTCTCTTTTGAGACATTTGATGTAATAAGTGTGTGATTGCTACTCTGTTATAAATCCTTCGAGTCTTGTGTGCGTGTCAAAGATTATCGATCCGAGGATGACAACGATGCACAAAGATCGACTATTTGAGGTCTAAATCGCTACAATTTCCTTACTATTATTTATAATGTTTTTATCCATAATAATGCTTTTTGGAGTAATTCTAATGCCTTTTCTCTCATAATTTGCAAGGAACACACCAAGAGGGAGAATTCGGCGGTGGAAATCTGGACCTGGAAAAGCTACGTCAGGCCACCTAATCTGCACAACTCCAAATGAGCCGAAACTTCACGGAGATTTTTATGCATTATTTAAGAAATATTGGAGCCAATAAACACCAGAGGGGGGCCACCAGGTGGGCAGAACCCACCTGGGTGCGCCAGGCCCCCCAGGCGCGCCCTGGTGGGTTGTGGCCTCCTCGGCCCACCTCCGGTGCCCATCTTCTGGTATATAAGTCATATTGATCTAGAAAAAAAATAAGGAGCAGACTTTCAGGACGGAGCGCCGCCATCTCGAGGCGGAACTTGGGCAGGAGCACTTTTTCCCTCCGGTAGAGCGATCCCGCCGGGGGAACTTCCCTCCCGGAGGGGGAAATCACCATCATCATCATCACCCACAACTCTCCCATCTTCGGGAGGGCAATCTCCATCAACATCTTCAACAGAACCATCTCCTCTCAAACCTAGTTCATCTCTTGTATTCAATCTTGTTACCTGAACTATAGATTGGTGCTTGTGGGTGACTAGTAGTGTTGATTACATCTTGTAGTTGATTAGTATATGGTTTATTTGGTGGAAGATTATATGTTCAGATCCATTATGCTATTTAATACTCCTCTGATCATGAACATGTTTATCATTTGTGCGTAGTTACTTTTGTTCTTGAGGTCACGGGAGAAATCATGTTGCAAGTAATCATGTGAACTTGATATGTGTTCGATATTTTGATAGTATGTATGTTGTTATTCCCTTAGTGGTGTCATGTGAACGTCGACTACATGACACTTCACCATATTTGGGCCTAAGGGAATGCATTGTGGAGTAGCAATTAGATTGTGGGTTGCGAGAGTGACAGAAGCTTAAACCCCAGTTTATGCCCTATTTCGTAAGGGACCGTTTGGATCCAAAAGTGTAATGTTGTGGTTAGAATTTATTCTTAATACTTTTCTCGTAGTTGCGGATGCTTGTGGGATGGTTATTCATAAGTAGGAGGTTTGTTCAACTAAGAACATCACCTAAGCACCGGTCCACCCACATATCAAATTATCAAAGTAGCGAACGCAAATCAAACCAACATGATGAAAGTGACTAGATGAAATTCCCGTGTACCCTCAAGAATGATTTTCTTATCATAAGAGACCGTTTTGGCCTGTCCTTTGCCTGAAAAGGATTGGGCTAGCTTGCTGCACTTTTGTTACTACTACCGTTACTTGCTTGTTACAAATTATCTCGCTATCAAACTACTCCGCTACTTACAATCAGCACTTGAAACATTACCTTACTGAAAACTACTTGTCATTTCCTTCTGCTCCTTGTTGGGTTCGACACTCTTACTTGTCGAAAAGAGCTACAATTGATCCCCTATACTTGTGGGTCATCAGTGGTCACGTCATGCTCTCGTCGTCTTGAGCCATTCGCCAAGATGGCGTGGTGATGAGGTGGAGGCGCTTGTGGACCAGCGGCTCCATTTGGTGCACAGGCTGGGTCAGCTCACTCCGGGGGTAGTGCATGCACGGCAGCCGCGTCCGCAGCGGGGGCATTCGGAGGATTGCGATTTTCCCTAGAGTGAGTGCCACCGTTGTGGTTGGGCCATTCGGCCAGGCGAAGAGGTGCAAACGGAATGATCTCTCCACCCGTAACTGGTAGAGCGTGGCTGCTAGGATGCTCTGTTTGTGTTGTCCTTCTCTGGTGCATCTTGCTCCTATTTGGACCACATGGGAGGTGGCGATGATGCCGCCCGCGTCGACCACATCCCCCGCAGCGTCACTACAAGAAATATGTCAACTTGTGACCTTGTGTCAGTGACCCTGGAAGAAATGGTTGTAAATCTACGACCATTTGAGACCAACTGGTCGTAATCTGTTCGGGGGGCTCCAAACCCTAAGCCATAAGGACCATTTTGGTCAGAAAGGTCGTAATTTCCTTACATGAAATGGTCTTAAAGCAAACAACACTGGTCCGCTGCCTTATTTCTAGCTGATCATGACCAATATAGATGGTCATAGCCTTGTAAATTGTGGTGCATTCTTGTGACTAGGTGCCACCTCATCATTTTTGCTGATGTGTCATGCTTAGTTGTCAATTTTGTTTATCGATTCTCCATATGTGTCATGCTTAGTCATCTTTTCACCTGCCACATGGGACCCACCGTCCTCTCTGGCCATGCTGATCCGTGGGACCTGCCATATGGGACCCACACGTCTGACCATCCGACCCACTGGTCTGTGAGGCCTGCCATATGGCACCCACCCTGTGCCACCCAAGTAACAAATGCAAGACCGACAAGCGGGACCCGCGACCAACGATAAGTGGGACACATGACACCGTAGAGCCGCTGAATGATATAATTCCAGCAAAAAAAGAGCAAGCTCGGGAGTCGAACTCGCATTCTTCTGCCTCTGCTAAGCCCAGCTAACCACAACGCCACATCATATTTTGTGTCACACAACCGGACCAACCCCTATTGAGCTATAAGATTTGTTCTTGGACCTGGGCCGCCACCAATTTTTTTCTTTTTTCGGCTCTGCCAAGTGAGTGGGCCAAGAACCCATAGGCCAGCTTTTTTTAGTGGTACGTTTCCAACCAGTAGCTTATAGCAAAATTATCTAAAGAAAAGCTTATATCAAAACAAAGATGTCTCAAAGAAAAAAAAGGAAAACAATGAGTCAAGTCCAAGTCCTACACGTGGGCATGTACCTGTTCAAAAGAAGAAGAAAATTGTGTTTGAATAGCAGATATTAACAATAAAAATTTTGATTGTAAAAATATATCATCGTTCAATACAAGGCGTGGGATGGGATGGACAACATGGTTCATCAATGACTAGATTTTCTTAGAAATACCAAAAAATTATATTTGCATAATGTAAAAAAGTATGTGTTCAATGTAAAAAAAGTTTGCATGATGTACAAAAATGTACATAACATGTGATGGAAATATTCCCGTATTTCAAATAAACAAATTGCGATATTTTAAATAATGTTATATACAAATATAAAATAAAAATGTTAGCATAGGTAACAAAATGTGTATTTCCATTCAAAAATGCATGACACATTTTAAGAAATATTCACGTGTTTTCTTGAAAATGTGTGTGAAATTTGAATAAATGTTTATACACTATAAAAAGATATTTGTGTAGTTATTGAAAATTATTGTCATTGTAAAAATTTCAAACATTTATTTGGAAAAAATGTTAATATATATTCAAAAAGTGTTACAAACACATGTATTATATATATATATATATTTGGAAAATGTCCAACATTTATCGAGAAAATGTTTCTCTCAAGCTCTAAAAATATTAAATATGTACCGAGAAAAAGTAGATATGTGTTCAAAATAAAGAAAACCGATAACAAGCCAACAAAGAAACAAAAAGAAACTGAGGAAACTGAAGGTTTTCCTTTTTTTTATTTATTTTTTTGAATTTTTCATGCCCATTTCAAAATGCGGTCAAAACGGCGGGCATGACCGTTTCTAGCTAGTGGTTGAATCTTGGAAAGCTTTTGGTGTTTCTCTAATGAAATAGACACTTCTGTACCTAGAAATGTTTTTTGGAAAAAATCATGAGCAAACTATGAGGTAGGTGCAGTTCAAATTTGACCCACTTTCAACTGAAACGGTGGGAATTTGTCTTTTTCATGAGAGGTGTATCAAAGCTTCTGGCACCCAACCATTTGGCAATCATACATTAAATATGGCCTAATATTTTAGAAAAATGATTTGATCCACTTGTGCAACAAATATATGGTAGGTCCTTCACAAAAAAAATAATTTTGGGCACTTCAAAAATGGAAAGTGAATCTTTCGTTAAAACAAAATTAAAACTTCCTTAGGCAACATTGTTTTCTATTCCAAGATGCACCCTTGTGCACAATATGAGATTGTTTTTAACAAACAATACCAGGAATGCTACCATAACATTGATCATTTGCCTTGAAAGCCATTGATCTTCACACATGATAGGTCGTTTCTGAGAACACTTTTTTAAAATAATTACCATATTACAAGTTTATTATTTTTCTTGGTAGCTTGGCCACATATAATGACACAATGCGAAGGTTTCCCAATTTTTTATTTTTTTTATTTTTCATGCCCATTTCAAAATGCGGTGAAAACGGCGGGTGTGACGCCCCCGATTCAATCGTACACTAATCATGCACGCAAATGTGTACGATAAAGATCAGGGACTCACGGGAAGATATCACAACACAACTCTACAAATAAAATAAGTCATACAAGCATCATAATACAAGCCGGGGCCTCGAGGGCTCGAATACAAGTGCTCGATCATAGGCGAGTCGTGGAAGCAACAATATCTGAGTACGGACATAAGTTAAACAAGGTGCCATAAGATGGCTAGCACAAAGCGGGATACAGATCGAAGAGGAGCAGGCCTCCTGCGGGATCCTCAAGGTCACTCCTGGTCGTCGTCGTGGGCTGCACGTAGAAGTAGGCACCTCCGGAGTAGTAGTCGCCGAGGCGGTGGCGTCTGGATCACCGGCTCCATCGTGCGGATTGCAGCAATCGAGTATAGGTAGGGGAAAGGGGAAACAATGCAACCGTGAGTACTCATCCAAAGTACTGCAAGCAAGGAGCTACACTACATATGCATGGATATATGTGTAAAGGCCATATCGATGGACTGAGCTGCAGAATGCCGAGAATAAGAGGGGATAGCTAGTCTTAACGAAGACTACGCACGGACACCGTCTGGCAGCAGACGAGAAGAGGACGACGGAAGTCCTCCAAGTAACATCATATAGCAATAATCCTACCCGGCAATCCCTGCTCATATCCCCGAGCGAGGCGACCACGGTTGTATCGGCACTTGGAAGGTGTGTTTTATCAAGTATCCGGTTCTAGTTGTCATAATCTCAAGGTACAACTCCAAGTCGTCTTGTTACCGAAGATCACGGCTATCCGAATAGATTAACTTCCCTGCAGGGGTGCACCATCTTACCCAGCACGCTTGATCCCATTTGGCCGGACACACTTTCCGGGGTCATGCCCGGCCGAGTAAGATCAACACGCCGCAGCCCACCTAGGCACAACAGAGAGGCCAACACGCGGTCTAAACCTAAGCGCCAGGGTGCGGGCCCATCGCCTACGAAAGCACACCTGCACGTTGCGTCTGTGACGGAAGCAGACCTAGCCAATGAGCGTTCAGTCCAATCCGGTAGCGCCGCTCGTCGTGACGTCTGAAGTGCCGGTGATACCGCGACGCGGGATACCCATAACTACTCCAGCGTAGATGGTTAGTGCGTATAAGCTCGTAGCCAACCCGGATCAAATACCAAGACCTCGTTAAGTGTGTTAAGTAACGAACGCGCCGAAGCAGGGCCAGGCCCACCTCTCTCCTAGGCGGTCTCAACCTGCCCTGTCGCTCCGCCACAAAGTATCGATCGGGGCCGTCGGGAACCTAGGCCCACCTCTACGGATGGAACCACGTCCTTTCAGCCCCCATCTCCGAGCAGTACCACGGTAATGTAATAGTGTACAAGTATATAGTATATACCGTGATCAACTCCCGAGTGATCACGGCCCGATAATATAGCATGGCGAGCGGACAAGTATGAAGGGCCACAGATGAGTGTACTAGCATCCTATACTAAGCATATAGGATTGCGGAAAGGTAACAATGAAGTTACAAGGGCAGGCTATGCAGCGGTATAGGAGTGGCGAAAACAGTAACATGCTATACTACTCTAATGCAAGCAGTGTAGATAGGAGTAAGCGATATCTGGTGATCAAGGGGGTTTGCTGGTTGCTCGGCAAGAGAGAGGGGCGTCGACACCGTAGTCGATCACGTGGAAGTACCGGCGGCGGTCTCGGGGTCTCTGGGAAAAAGTAACGGGGGGAACATAATAAATAATGAGCAATCAAAGCATAACAAAGCGTAACAAGACAATACGCGGTGTTGATTGTGCCCTAACGCGGTATGAGGTGATCTTGGTTAAGAAACATCAGGAAGTTCTCCGGTTCGGACGTCTGTCGATGATGAACCGGAGAGGAAAGTTTGCAGGTTCGATAGGTTAGAGGCGTGTGGTGGACGAGCGGACTGCGTATCCGGATTCGTCCTCGCGTTACGAGTAACTTTCATGTTGAAAATATTTTAATCCGATTCGGGTTAAAAGATATGATTTTAAAAGATTTTATTAATTTACGGAATTTAATTAATTATTTAATTAATTTTGAAAATGCATTTATGACATCAAGCATGATGTCATCTTGGCGTCATCGATCAACAGGGTTGGTGAGTCAACTCTGACATGTGGGTCGAGGGGACCCACTGTCATCCTAATTAAGTTAATTAGGATTAGGTTAAATTAACTATAGTTTAATTAAACTTAATTAGCTAATTGAATTAATTAACCCAAATTAATTAACTTAAGTAATTACTTAATTAATTAATTATTAATTAATTTAATTATTTATCTATTTATTATAATTTTATTTTATTTTTATTATTTATTATTTTTTTTTTGTTAAAACGTTATGGGCGGGGCCCTTTGGTGATGTGTGGGGTTCTTGGCGTGCAGGCGCCCGGTAGCTCAGGCGCAACCCGAGCAGTGGCCTTGCTGGCAGGCGATGTCCGAGCCGTGGGGCGGTGGTGGGCGGGCGCCAAGACCCGGCGTGAAACTCCGGCTACGACAGGGAAGAGCAAGGAGGGCTCCGCTGGCTCACGCAGGTAGAGGAAGAACGGGGTGCGGGGGACCGGGGCGCGGACGGCGGCGGTTGCAAGCCATGATCGATGCAAGAGCGGGACGAACCTGACCGGGCGCCATGCGCGGACGACGCGCGGGCGGGTGCTCACGAGCCTGGGAAGAGGAGAAGGAGGGGGTCCTCTCTGGGGCGGTAGGGACTCAGGCGTGGATCGGGTGAGGAGGGCGTCGGGGACGAAACAGCGTCGAGGGGGCAGTCCGGCGAGGCAGGCCTGGGCGTCGAGGAAAAGCGGTCTGAGGCTCCGTGTGGCGTGATCCGGCGCTGTCAGGCGGGTCGTCGAGGAGAGGGGGCGGGGCGCGAGGTCGAGGGCGGGGCTGCGAGTAACCTGAGCGACGGCCACAGGGGAAGGACGCGTCGGGGTGCTGGCTCTGGCTGACGAAGCGACGGGCGCCGGCTCGGCGGGGGGGTGGGGCGGTGGTCGCCCGATCCCGAACTGGATCGGGAGGGGGGAGGCGGCGAGTGGTGAGGGGAATCGATCCGATCCGATCGGGCGAGTGGGGAACAGGTGGACTAGGGTTTGGGGTGGGAGCGAGGGGAGTGGGCCGCCGGGGTGATCGGTGGGCGGCCCGATTAGCCACGAGGCCATCTGGGCCGTGGCCAATGAGGGGGTGTTCTCTTTCTGTTTTATTTTTCTTCTTGTTTTCCTTTTATTTATTTTACCTTTTTACTTTTCTATTTTATTTTAGTTCTAGCAATTTACTAAAGTGGCACCTAATAGAATTTACAATTTATGCCATCGCCACAATTAATTACTTATCACAGATTAGTCTTGAAAATGTTTATTAAATTTTAAAGCACTTAAATAATTGCATTTGCTACTGTTTTAATCATTTTAGAGTATCTAAACATTTTATAAAAGTGTGGTTCCTCCACCATGATTACTTATGAATTATTTGGAACCACCCGAACACTTTAGTTTTAATATCTGAAAATTTTTATTGTTTGACTTTATTTTGAATTTGAACTTGAATCGGATTTGAACTAACGCGAGTTTATCCACAGTAACCGAGGTGACGTGGCATCGTTAGCGGGGATTACTGTAGCGTAATAACCCGGGCGTCACAATTCTCCTCCACTACAAGAAATCTCGTCCCGAGATTTAAGAGGGGAGGAAGGGGGAAAGGTCTGGTTACGTTAATCTAACGGATCTTCTCGAAGAAGCTAATCCTTTCGTCGATGTCTTCAATCCTTTATTCCGATGCATCATGATAAACTTGTCACCATTTCTTCGTGAACTCCATCGTACTTACGAAAGGTAAGGGGCAGCTCACTACGACATAATGCTTTTAAGGAAAAACAATCTGGGGTTAACCCATGAATTAGTATAAGATTATCTCTCGAGTTGAACATATGAAATACCTCGAGAGTAAGGTCTGAAAGTACCATAATAGGCTCAAGCGGATAGATAGTTGCTCAAGCTTTGAACCAGAGCGAGAAAGGGGTTGAGTAGCGAGAGTAATTATCGCGTCGATACCGAATAGATCACTATGACGGTGGCCCGTGAATTACATACGGGTCCACGCGGGAGGAATAACTTTGGGAGCGAAGTGCAGGAGAGTCAGGTTTCGATCCGTGAAACTCAGGTTATGGGCCCACCATGTGGTTAAAGGTAGAAGGTTGGTGACATCTTGCACGATCCTGTAAGCAAGGCGGTCGAGGAGAGTCTCGAGGTTCATGTCGGCAACAACATAGGTACCAAAGGCGAGGGACGAGGAGAACCATTTTCCCTTTCGTTTGAACGAGGCGGACCAATAGGCAAGGTTCTCGTCCACCGGTGGTTACCGGAGTTTCATCAACAATAGTAATAGGGTCTTACTTACAGAGTGGTACAACGAGGTGCTTACCTAAGCAGGGGATTATCACTGCTTAGATTATATATTTCCCAAGAAAGGTTCAACCAACCAATGGAAAGTAAAATATGATTATCATATTAAGCAGAACAATGGAAAGGAAAATGTGTTTAAACACATAATTCAAGGGCATATCCTTCCCAAGGACAAGCAGAGCAAGATATCCACGATAGGAGATAATGTAGAAAACCCTTTAGGTAAGGGGAGAGAAATTCCATGACATTACCCATACAACGGTGTTCGGGTAATTGAGCAAGAAACATTTAGCATTGGCTTCGAATGTTCTTGTTGAAAAATCAAAGTATCACAGACATGCTACGAGATAGCATTGACATGGCCTTCAGGTGAAGATCAGACTTTGGGATCACGAAGGATCCATCTGGAATAACTTGTAGAATCAGTATTACAATTCCCTCATGGATGAATGGATAACCCTGCTGAAAAGGAATCTATAATGATAGGTCCTCCAGCCGGGGGGGGGGTGCTAGGCATGACATCATGCTACCGGTTCATCAAGGACCAATAACATAAACCTTGGAAAGTTGTCCCAACCATCATAACTGACCGCGTTTCAGATCCGATTGGTGTCAGGATACCTCAGACTTAGGATACCTGAGAAGACAAGGTGCAACGCAAACTGACGAGATGACATTGTAAGATTCTCGGGAAAATGAACTATGGAGTGATTTCCGTTATCAAAAGTCCATCATTAACCCAAGGAGAGGACAAGGAGGTTTCTAGTGAACTCAACGGTAATTCATCGAGATTCCCAAAAGATGGATTTCCACAATTAAGGGAACAAGGAGATAACATTTGTCAGCTCAAATGATATAAGGAAGTATGCTCGATGAAAACATACACAATTAAACATTGGTTGAAGGGTGCGCCCGAAATATGGGTTGGGTTGCACGACCAATGTCAGAAGGGTGATTCAATAATCAATAACCTAAGAATGAACTTTCGATCGTTAACTTCAAAGCAATAGGGTTGCTAGAAGTCCAGAACTCAAACAGCACCGTTCACTTGTTGGTACACCGGTTGGAAGCAACTCGGGGACCAAGAAAGAATGGTGATGGTGAGAAGCATCTCAATACCAAGAATTTCTTAAGAGGTGGAGCAGTCCTCACAACATCCTTGATATTAACAGATGGTAATACTCCAAGGTAAAGAAGAACAAATGCTGGATAGCAGGGATCTCAAGGTTTACACAAAACACGAACAACTTGTGTTGAACGGAAGGCAATAAAGTGGTCGATGAGAACAGGAATCATCGAGGGCAAGGATGGTATTACCCATCATGAATTCAATTGAATTCCTGGAAGAGCTCATAAGGTTGATGATGATCACGACACAATTGTCGAGAGATTTCATGCAGATGTAATCAAACAGCGACGACATCAAGTCAAAGTAATGATGAAGTGAAAGGTTATTAGAACCAAGGGTACGACACAAACTCGAGATCAAGTTTGTTGTTCAAGAAGGAACGATAAGACAAGGAAATCGACGTAAGCTTAGCTCAATCGTCGAAAGTTGTGCTCCGAGAAGGAGGACCGGTTAGCACAGTTAAAAACATCACCACCATGATATAGCCAAACAGGCTAGGAATGGCGTGGTCGGGTACAAACTCGTACTTATAGAAGCTTACTGAAGAGTTGTTGAACCGTAGTGCGGACTCGGTTCAGTTATCGGTGTCATTGAGTGTTTAATAACTCGAGCCCGCGAAAAATTGGAATCGAGTGGGAGGTAGCGCTGACGTAGAACTCATAAAAATTTATGCAGTTCCATGATAATCTCGAGATACCAGGGGGTATTACTCGACACAAGATCAAAGTAAAGGTTGGACTGGTGTATTGATCCATAGAAGACAATTGTTTTAACTTGTCCGAGAAAAGAGATCAAAGAAGAACAATCATGGCCAGAACCACGATTGCAAAAGGCCAGATCCCTGATATAAGATGAACTTATACCAAAGGAATAATTAATTTAAGAGAAGCCTTAATGATAAGATCTACATCGTGTCCATGGGCATGAACACAAAGTTCAAGGTCGACTCCCACTCCTTCAATGTATAACCTTCCATTCTCTTCTCGCTTTGATAAAGGCACTAGTGTTGAAAGTTTTACCTGGTGAAATACCAGATGAGTATGACTCGTGAAAACTTCCGAGTTCACACATATAAAGGAAGACATAGGTTCAACCCGGCAGGGTATCATGGAAACATATACCCCAAGCTTCAATAGTAAATACCACCAGCTCGAAAGCGGAGCATGGTTGGCAAAAGGAAAGGATACAATTTACCAAAGGCATTATGTATCGGAGAAGGAACTCACAAAGTGATTAATTATGAAGGACACTGTCAGATAATAATCCAACAGTGGATATGGCGGTCCACAAGGGATCTGACGTGAGCATCAGTACTCAACTAGAGGAAGAAGAATGCAAAGAGATCAAACTATAGAAACAACTGACTAACTCAATTGTCAAATGCAAAGGAATTATGATTTCCAAATCAAGGGATCGAAGCAATGCTCGATTTAGGGTGGATAAGTTGAATAGCCTTAGGGTACAATCAACGGCAATTGGATTGGTCGAGAACCAATCCCAGTTAAAAGAATGGCAGCTCAGCCAGAAAGGTAATTCATAAGAATCAATGATGATTGCAGGTATTCGCAAACATATTGAGTCAACAGACTCAAAATGTTAATGACAAGGAATGTCAATAAGACTACGAGACTTATGGGATTAACCATAATGCAAGCAAGCAAGAATTTCGAGAGTCAAAGGCTCCAGAGGATTCTCGGAAGATCGAATAGTATTTTGAAGATTTTAGTGAAACACATGAACAACTGGGGTTGAGCGGATACTCGACAAGTGCGAGGATTTATTTGAAGGGGTTTTCATGTGGCAAGGAACTGCTAGGCAGTAGTCACAAAGTACTCTCGGAGCAATAGAGAAAACTTCGGGGTATCTTGTAATAATAAGATCACTGGGGGATGATCGTATGAATGGCAAGTGTAAGTAGTAATCCATACGGATTTATCGGTGGTCAGGAATAGCAAAAGTGATGAGCACAAAGTCTCGAGAGAACATCATAGAGTATCTTCGGAATCTTCTGATTAGCAGACGATCATCTGAAGTGAGGGGCTCTCCGGGAGAAAGTACTTTCGAGAACCTAAAGTTAGTTTTGTTTTTAGCAAAATTGTTTAACCCGAATAGAAGAGAGTTCAGAATCCCAGAGTAAAGATCGAGGAGTAAAAGATCCTAATACCACCCAATGGCGACGTGTGCCCATAAGACACACAGCCATGTTAGTAAAAGTTTTGCAATGTCTAGACTCGACTTCGCCAAGGAGTTGGAAGGGGATTCCTACAGCAATGGCTCGATACCAACTTCAGGCGCCCCGATTCAATCGTACACTAATCATGCACGCAAATGTATACGATCAAGATCGTGGACTCACGGAAGATATCACAACACAACTCTACAAATAAAATAAGTCATACAAGCATCATAATACAAGCCGTGGGCCTCGAGGGCTCGAATACAAGTGCTCGATCATAGGCGAAGTCAGCGGAAGCAACAATATCTCGAGTACGGACATAAGTTAAACAAGGTGCCATAAGATGGCTAGCACAAAGCGGGATCTACAGATCGAAGAGGAGGCAGCAGGCCTCTGCTGGGATCCTCCTAGGTCACTCCTGGTCGTCGTCAGCGGGCTGCACGTAGAAGTAGGCACCTCCGGAGTAGTAGTCATCATAGGCGTTGGCGTCTGGATCCTGGGCTCCATCGTCTAGATTGCAGCAATCGAGTATAGGTAGGGGGAAAGGGGGAAACAATGCAACCGTGAGTACTCATCCAAAGTACTCGCAAGCAAGGAGCTACACTACATATGCATGGATATATGTGTAAAGGCCATATCGATGGACTGAAGCTGCAGAATGCCGAATAAGAGGGGATAGCTAGTCTTAACGAAGACTACGCTACGGACACTGTCGGCAGCGAGCATGTAAGAGGACGACGGAAGTCCTCCAAGTAACATCATATAGCAATAATCCTACCCGGCAATCCCCTGCTCATATCCCTGAGCGAGAGCGACCACCGGTTGTATCTGGCACTTGGAAGGGTGTGTTTTATCAAGTATCCGGTTCTAGTTGTCATAAGCTCAAGGTACAACTCCAAATCGTCCTGTTACGAAGATCACGGCTATCCGAATAGATTAACTTCCTGCAGGGTGCACCATCTTACCCAGACGCTTGATCCCATTTGCGGACACACTTTCGGGGTCATGCCCGCAGCGTAAGATCAACACGCCGCAGCCCCACCTAGGCACAACAGAGAGGCCAACACGCGGTCTAAACCTAAGCGCGCAGGGGCTGGGCCCATCGCCTGAGCACACACACACGTTGCGACGCTGCCGGAAGCAGACCTAGCCCAGAGCGTCCGGTCCAATCGGTAGCAGCGCCGCTCGTCGTGACGTCTGAAGTACCGGTGATATCATGACGCTGGGATACCCATAACTACTCCAGCGTAGATGGTTAGTGCGTATAAGCTCGTAGCCAACCCGGATCAAATACCAAGACCTCGTTAAGTGTGTTAAGTAACGCGAGCGCCGAGCAGGGCCAGCCCACCTCTCTCCTAGGCGGTCTCAACCTGCCTGTCGCTCCGCCACAAAGTATCGATCGGGGCCGTCGGGAACCTAGGCCCACCTCTACCGGATGGAACCACCGTCCTTTCAGCCCCCATCTCCGAACAGTACCACAGGTAATGTAATAGTGTACAGTATATAGTATATACCCGTGATCAACTCCCGAGTGATCACGGCCCGATAGTATAGCATGGCAGACGGACAAGTATGAAGGGCCACAGATGAGTGTACTAGCATCCTATACTAAGCATATAGGATTGCGGAAAGGTAACAATGAAGTTACAAGGACAGGCTATGCAGAAGATATAGTAATGGCGAAAACAAGTAACATGCTATACTACTCTAATGCAAGCGATGTAGATAAGAGTAGGCGATATCTGGTGATCAAGGGGGGGGCTTGCTGGTTGCTACGGCAAGAGAGAGGGGCGTCGACACCGTAGTCGATCACGAAGGGGGTACCGCGGCGGTCTCTGGGTCTACCGGAAAAAGTAGCGGAGGAACATAATAAATAACAGAGCAATCAAAGCATAACAAAGCGTAACAAGACAATACGCGGTGTTGATTGTGCCCTAACGCGGTATGAGGTGATCTTGGTTAAGGGGAAACATCAGGGAAGTTCTCCGATTCCCGGACGTCTGTCAGACAGATGAACCGGAGAGGAAAGTTTGCAGGTTCGATAGGTTAGAGACGTGTGGTGGACGAACGGACTGCGTATCCGGATTCGTCTCGTCGTTCTGAGTAACTTTCATGTTGAAAATATTTTAATCCGGGTTACGGATTAAAAGATATGATTTTTAAAAGATTTTATTAATTTCTGGAATTTAATTAATTATTTAATTAATTTTGAAAATGCATTTATGACATCAGCATGATGTCATCGGATCATCGATCAACAGGGTTGACTGAGTCAACCCTGACATGTGGGTCCAGGGGGACCCACCTGTCATCCCCTAATTAAGTTAATTAGGATTAGGTTAAATTAACTATAGTTTAATTAAACTTAATTAGCTAATTGAATTAATTAACCCGAATTAATTAACTTAAGTAATTACTTAATTAATTAATTATTAATTAATTAATTAATTTATCTATTTATTATAATTTTATTTTTATTTTTATTATTTATTATATTTTTTTTGTTAAAACGTTATGGGCGGGGCCCTTTGGTGATGTGAGGGGTTCTTGGCGTGCAGGCGCGCCAGAGCTCATGGCGCAACCAAGCAGCCAGCCAGCCCGTGCGTGTCCGAGCCGTGGGGCGGTGGTGGGGTATGGCCTTGTGCCTGCCGGCGTGAAGCTCCGTGGCTGCGCCGGGAAGAGCAAGGGAGGGCATGGCGGGCTCACGCAGGTAGAGGAAGAACAGAAGTGCGGGGGACCGGGCGCGGACGGCGGCGGTTGCAGCTTAAAGCGGTCGATGGCGGGACGAACAGCACGGCCGTGTGTGCTTGGACGACGCAGGCGTCTGAGGTGCTCACGGGAGCGGGAAGAGGAGAAGGAGGGGGGTCCTCACAGGCGGGTAGGGACTCGGCGTGGATCGGGTGAGGAGGGCGTCGGGGACGAACAGCGTCGAGGGGCAGTCCGGCGAGGCAGCTGGCGGCGCGTGGGAAGGCGGTCTGCGGGCTCCGTGGCGTGATCCCGTGTCGAGGCGGGTCGTCGAGGGAGAGGGGCGGGGCGCGAGGTCGAGGGCGGGGCTGCGAGGCGGCTGAGCGACGCCCTGGGGAAGGTGGCGTCAGGGGCTGGCTCGGCGACGAAGCGACGGGCGCCCGGCTCGGGAAGTGGAGGCGGTGGTCGCCCGATCCCGAGCTGGATCGAGGAGTGGGGAGGCGGCGAGTGGTGGTGAGGGGGAATCGATCCGATCCGATCAGGCGAGTGGGGAAACAGGTGGACTAGGGTTTGGGGTGGGGAGCGAGGGAGTGGGCGGCCAGGGGTGATCGGTGGGCAGCCCAATTAGCCACGAGGCCATCTGGGCCGTGGCCCAAATGAGGGGTGTTCTCTTCTGCTTTTTATTTTTATTCTTGTTTTCCTTTTATTTATTTTACCTTTTTACTTTTCTATTTTATTTTAGTTCTAGCAATTTACTAAAGTGGCACCTAATAGAATTTACAATTTATGCCATCGCCACAATTTTATTACTTATCACAGATTAGTCTTGAAAATGTTTATTAAATTTTAAAGCACTTAAATAATTGCATTTGCTACTGTTTTAATCATTTTAGAGTATCTAAACATTTTATAAAAGTGTGGTTCCTCCACCATGATTACTTATGAATTATTTGGAACCACCCGAACACTTTAGTTTTAATATCTGAAAATTTTTATTGTTTGACTTTATTTTGAATTTGAACTTGAATCGGATTTGAACTAACGCGAGTTTATCCACAGTAACCGAGGTGACGTGGCATCATTAGCGGGGATTACTGTAGCGTAATAACCCTGGCGTCACAGCGGGCATGACCATTACTAGCTAGTGGTTGAATCTTGGAAAATTTTGGGTGTTTCTTTAATGAAATAGACACTTTTGTACCTAGAAATGATTTTTGGAAAAAATAAAGACCAAACTATGCGGCAGCTGCAGTTCAAATTTGTCTTTTTCACGAGTGGTGTATCAAAGCTTCTCGCACCCAACCATTTGGTAAATTGTGCATTAAATATGGCCTACTATTTTTGAAAATTGATTTGGTCCAATTTTGCAACAAATATATGGTAGTTCCTTCACAATAAACTCATTTTGGGCACTCGAAAAATGAAAATTGATTTTTCGTCCAAAGAAAATGAAAACATCCCTTAGGCAACATTGTTTTCCATTTCAATATGCACCCTTGTGAACAAGATGAGATCATTTGAAAAAACTATGCCTTGAATGTGACCATAAGAGTGATCATTTGGCTTGAAAGCCATGAATCTTCACACATGATAGCTCATTTCTGAGAACACTTTTTTTAAAAGAATTGGCGTAAAAACTTCATTATTTTTCCTGGTAACTTGGTCACATGTCATGACACAATGCTAAGGTTTTCAATTTTTTTATTTTTTTATTTTTTATGCCCGTTTCAAAATGCGGTCAAAAAGGCGAGAATGACCGTTCCTAGCTAGTGGTTGAATCTAGGAATTTTTTTGGTGTTTCTTTTATTAAATGGATACTTATGTACCTAGAAATGCTTTTTGGAAAAAATAAAGAGCAAACTATGAGGCAGCTGCAGTTCAAATTTGACCCGCTTCCTGCTAAGTCGGTGGGAATTTGTCTTTTTCACCAGAGGTGGATCAAACCTTTTGACACCCAACCATTTGGTAAATTGTGCATTAGATATGGCCTAGCATTTTATAAAATTGATTTCGTCCAATTTTGCAACAAATATATGGTAGGTCCTTCACAAAAAAACACATTTCAGGCACTCGAAAAATGAAAAATTGATTTTTCGTCCAAAGAAAATGAAAACTCCCTTAGGCAAGTTTTTTTGCCATTCCAATATGCACCCTTGTGAACTATATGAGATTATCTGAACAAACTATGCCATGAATGTGACCATAAGATTGATCATTTGGCATGAAAGTCATGAATCTTCACACATGGTAGCTCATTTCTGAGAATACTTTTTTAACAGAATTGCCGTATTACAAGTTTATTTTTTCCTGGTAACTTGATCACATGTAATGACACAATGCGAAGGTTTTCCAATTTTTTGATTTTTTTGAATTTTTTGTGCCTGTTTCAATATGTGGTCAAGAAGGCGGGAATGACCGTTCCTAGCTAGTGGTTGAATCTTGGAGTTTTTTTTGGTGTTTCTCTGATTAAATAGATACTTATGTACCTAGAAATAATTTTTGGAAAAAATAAAGAGCAAACTATGAGGGAGCTGCAGTTCAAATTTGACCCGCTTCCTACTGAATCGGCGGAAATTTGTCTTTTTCACTAGAGGTGGATCAAAACTTTTGACACCCAACCATTTGGTCAATTGTGCTTTAAATATGGCCTAGTATTTTAGAAAATTTATTTGGTCCAATTTTGCAACAAATATATGGTACGTCCTTCACAAAAAACTCATTTTGGGCACTTGAAAAATGAAAAATTAATTTTTCGACCAAACAAAATGAAAACTCCTTAGGCAACATTGTTTGCCATTCCAAGATGCACCCTTGTGAACAATACAAGATCGTTTGAGCAAACTATGCCATGAATGTGACCATAAGCTTGATCATTTGGCTTGGAAGCCATAAATCTTCACAATGATAGCTCATTTATCAGAACATTTTTTAAAAAAATTAACGTATTACAAATTTATTATTTTTCTGGTAAATTGGTCACATGTAATGACACAATGCGAAGGTTTTCCAATTTTTGATCTTTTTTGAATCTTTTATGCACGTTTCAAAATGCGGTCAAAACGGGGAGAATGACCGTTCCTAGCAAGTGGTTGAATCTTGGAAAACTTTTGGTGTTTCTCTGATTAAATAGATACTTATGTACCTAGAAATGATTTTTGGAAAAAATAAAGAGCAAACTATGAGGTTGCTGCAGTTCAAATTTGACCCGCTTCCTACTAAATTGCCAGAATTGTCTTTTTCACCAGAGATGGATCAAAACTTTTGACACTCAACGATGTAGTCAATTGTGCATTAAATATGGCCTAGTATTTTAGAAAATTGATTGTTCCAATTTTGCAACAACTATATGGTAGGTCTTTCACAAAAAACTCATTTTGAGCTCTAAGAAATGGAAAATAAAATTTTCGTGCAAAGAAAATGAATTTTTTGTAGGCAACATTGTTTATCATTTCAAGATGCAATCTTGTGCAAAATATGATATCATTTGAACAAAACTATGCCAAGAATATTGTCATAACATTTGCCATTTGCAGGCTCTTCTCCACATTCAACGTCTTCCCCCCTTGTGGAAGTGGGGGGGGGGGGCTGTAACACCCCAAAAATTTACAAATACTTTGTTTATTAAAATTTTGCGAGGAGATTAAAATATTTTCTTTCTGGATTTCCTTTTGATTTCAGAACCTCTTTTTTCTTTGATATTGTGGAGTATTCACCCCAAGTGAAAAAATTTCAAAAATATTATTGGACTTGTATACCCTCTCAAGAAAATATTTATTGTATTAGTAGATTATTTATATGATTATTTTCCTGAGCCTTATTTCTTTTAAAAGTGATGTTCATAAGTTTTAGAGCCTCTTTTGCACTACAACCATTTGATAAATGCAATCAAAATTTTCACCAAAAATTGGGGATGTCATGTGATGTTTTCAAATCACTTGGATGCAAAAATATCTTTTATTCATTGAAGATTTTAAACTCTACCCCTAGTTTTCAAAACTGGTCCAGTTGGTAATATTGCACTACAACCTATTTAAATATTTCTTTAAAATTACCACAAAAATTAGGGGAGGTCAGTAGTAGTATATTATTTAACTTTATGCAAAAACTCTTTGATGTTCTTTGAAAAATTTGAGCAAAACATCCTCTTTTGCTCTTCGGACCAGATTGGCATTTTCTACTGCAACTCCGTTTTGTGTTGCTCTGTTACCCATGATTCTTTTTCCTGCTTATAGTCCTCCCTACCAAACCCTTAAGTCCAGGAGAGTGAACCCATTGGAGTATGTTTGGTCCATGCAATGATGCCATTTACCTTCTGTCCAGAATTAGTTTTCTCAAAAATTTGCACTAGCAAGTTTCTAGCTTTGCCCAACTAAACTTGCCACCATAACCTACATCTAAAGAGACCCCAATCTGGAGATTTTAGCCACCCCAAGAATTACCTAGATGACCTTGGCATTCTGTCAAGCACCTTGTGTGCATGACCAATTTTGGCTTAGTTTTTAGTTTGTGTTATGAACTTAATCCCCTGATCAAACCATCATGTCCACTAATACCCTAGCTAGTGATGACCTAGCCCTATTAATTTGTGTTTGCATCCAAGCCTCCTAGCTCACGGGGCATTTAAATCGGCGGTCACCGTGCATGCTCAGGCACGGCGAGCAGCGTTTGCACATCGTGCGCCCACCCGCCGCGTCCTTGCCGCCTTCAGCGCTGTTCGGTCCCCTCCCGCTTCCAGCCGACGCACCCGACCCCTCCCTCGCGGCAGAGCCGCCCCTGGAGCCCCACAATGCCGCCGTTATGTCGGCCGTGGCCACTAGTGGCCGTCCACAGTAGGCCCCGGCCGTGGCAGCGCCGCCCAAGCCACTCCAGCGCGCCAGCTGCCCTCTGGAGCAGTCCGAGCTCATCCACAAGCTCGTCTGCAAGCGCTCGTTGCCGCCACGTCGCCCTGCTGCAACAGGACGGCGGTTCGCCGGCGTCCTTATCCACGGCCGTGGAACCGACGTGGTTGCGCTATAAATAGGACCCCTGAGCTCGTTAAGTCCCTCAAACAAGCTCAAGTCGTTCCCCTAGGGCTCCCTTAGCCTGCAATCGACCAGGGAAGGTCGTCTTCCCCGCCTCCGGCCGGTTCGGCCGCCGCCACCTTCCGACCCCATTCACCGCAACCAGAGCCCTCCCCGTCCATCCAGCACCACCACACGACTCCTCTTGGTCTTGCGGAGCCGCCCAAACCCTCAGCTTCGACGGTGAGCCACCATAACCCGAACCCCCAAATCATCCCGAAGCCATCTCCCCGGCGGAGATCGCCGCCGGCGACTCCCTTCGTCCCCGCCGGCCTGTCGACCACCGGGAGGACTGCCCTAGACTGGCGGATCCATCCCCGCCCTCAGAACTCCGCAGGGAATCGCCGTTCGTCGACGGCGATCGCCGGAGTCCCGCCTCCGCTCGGGCAGAGGAGAAAGGAGGGAGAGGCGACTGGTCAAACCTGACCAGTGGGCCCCCTGGACCCACTGTCAGTGACCCTGAGCCAGCCTGCACTGTTTTAAGTGGAGGCGTAATCTCAGAGTACGTCTCCTCGTGTTCTCTTATTGAAACATTTTCTTTTTACATTTTATTTGAAAGCAGAATTTGGTAAAACTTTGGTGGCTATAACTTTTTAAATATAACTCCAAATGAATTGATTCTTTTTCCTACCTTCCTCAAATTTTGTCTAGTTTATCGTAAGATTTATTTGAAAATTTTCCAGACAACTTTATTGTACTGTTTTGAAACTATGGGATTAATTTGAATATTTTCAAAAATAGGATTTTGAAGAAGAAGAAAACTTTCAAAAGTTTTAGATACACCCTGCCTCTCCACAACATGAAGGCAAGCATTCTGAGCTCTAGCATAATATTTTTGTGTGTCGTTTGAATACGGTTACAACACCTCTCGTCTTGGAGTTTCCGTTATTTTTTTTGTGATGACATGAACCTACTCATAAGTGCATATTGATGATTCCGTGCTATTGGAATTTGATATGTTGATATAGCAATCACCCTCGTATGCCTTTCATGCCTATCGGAAGAAGTCCGGGAAAAGCCTCTGTCTTGGGTAGACACGAGCTTGTCTCCGGTCTTCATCGAGATGGTTGTGTCCGGTATGGCATAGTAAGGTATGATGAGTGGCGATTCTGTCTGTGGGTTGAAACATAATTGTTATGCTAATCATGCAGGGAATACTTAGACCTCCTGAGTCAACCATATATCGAGTCTTGTTCCGGTAACCCCCATACTTGTTTCGTACTACCACTTGTCCCTGCCATAGGTAGGGTATGGTTCAGTAAGTCGTCAACCCCTTTCCTAGCACACACCGTACAGAGAGGCCATGGTGGAAGATACCGGAGGCATCCGGTAGGCATGCCACCTGGTCCGGGGGCATGGGTGTTTTCGGTTGGAGCCGAAGGGGTAGCTCCCCTAGTTTGTGCGCGTTATAAATTTTGTGACCCCATGATAAGTCGAGGTTGTAGCCTCCCACTTAGAGTTTCACTTAGCAGTGTAAGTGGGTGATTCGGACACCGGTAAGTTAGGTGGTGTGTGCGGTTAGGTGTGTTTTCAATTAAAAGACCGTGAAGCGGAATTAGTCGATGGACTAACGGAATCCGTTACTCGTGGGTATAGAGTACACCCTCTGCAGAGATTATATCTATTGAATAGCCGTGTCCATGGTTAAGGACTACGATGCAGGATGGGTCAAGTGTCGGTCTTAGTGTCGGTCTTGGAGGAAAAACTACTAAACAGAACACGGATCATGACTTGTGACTCATGATGATTATGGTTATTATTATTATGGACTAACACTTTATATTAATTGAATTATGGAGTATCACAGGGACGGTTCTACCTCCTGGATATTCTTTGTGATTATTCTTTTATAAGCCCTTTATGTGGTGTCGCTCGGGGCCTTGATCGTGTAACTGCTTGTCATTTAAATGACTTATAAGCCCTTTATGTGGCGTCGCCTGACGCTTCGATCGTAACATGTTTGTTATTGACTTACTTTATAAGCCCTTTATGTGGCGTCATATGAGCCCGATCGTGGCATGCTTGTTATTTACTTTATAAGCCCTTTATGTGGTGTCGCTTAGGCGCTTCGATGAGAGCATGCTTTATATCATTATCCTTTTGAGGTGTAAGCGGACACCCGATCGGTGCATTTATTTCTACTCCATTATTGTATATTCAAGTTGTGTATAAATAACCTGCGTGCATCGTCAAGAATTTTATTTTGTGGTGACAGTGATCATAGAATATTTTAGAGCATGATTATCATTTGAATGTTATACTGTGTTCATAATGTTTGCAGTACATTCAAAAGTACTCACTTGGCTTGTCCACAGCTATTGTCTTGGCAGATTCCTTGCATGGAGAGGGCGTCATGTGACAGCCCGGAACCTCACCTTGGTGATAGCAGTCTCCCAAAGATAGGAGTTATCCAGGTCGGCTGTTCCTGTGGGAAATGGAGTCCCATAGGCGATGAACCACAAACCGCTTCCGCCATCAACCACTAGAAACCTTGTGTTGTACTCATGGGCCGAATGGTCTTGTACTACATATTTTGTACCTTGCTTGGAATTTCGTATCAAGTTTGTGCCTCATCATTCTTGATAATCCGGGGCTGGTGAGCACAAGGGCCATTTACGTGAAATTAATATCCGAAAACCGGTCGACAAACTTGGTATCAGAGCCAGGCTGACCATTGGCTAATCCTATCTTAGAAAGGTCGAAAAACCTAGGTTATCCAACCCACCGGACCTTAACCAAGACCCAGCCAAGCTTCTCGTGTAAGATAGGCACACAGTGACCCCGACCCGTTTTGGCAATCGGTGCCCAACCTATCAGCCTAACCTGTCGATCACGCGCCAGTGACCAACACCTAAAGTGTCTCATTCGCAAGCGTGCGAAGGAAGGCTCCGTCCCCTTTTTCTATAAAAAGGGCATGCTAGCCTCAACACAGCACAGCCTCTTCCCCAAACCAAGCTACGATGCCCGGCCCTATTGTGCACAATGAGACCACAGCAACCAACCTTGGAGGTTTTGTGACCGTGCTCGCAAACCTCACCCGCCGTGCCTATGCATTAGAAGAGCCCCCAGAATATGTTGTGTACCAAGGACCCATGGCGGTGAGAGCCGTCAATTACAGGGCCTTGTGCACATCTATGGTAGGGGTTTGTCGCTTGAAGCGGCCCTCTGAGTTCACGGAAGGACAATTTCCTTTGAGCCACAAGCCATCCAACTAGCTGCTCGAGAGGCTATAGTTCAACTCCGGCACTTGTTGCCCGAGTCAGCGTCGCTCGTTCTACTACTACCCTAGCCGTGGCGGTATGGTAGGCCACCCAGTTGCCAGCGGAGATCACGAGGCGGATCTGCATTGTTGCATCTCGTGTGCTATGTAAGTGCACTAGAGGAACTGTTCAATCAAATCACCCTTGATCTAATCGCAGCTCATGGAGAACTGGTTTGCCGAGCCCCGATGAGAGAAGAAGATGAGCCCGACACCGACAACCCAGTCATGCTGTTCGGACACCCGATCGAGTCCTTGAGGTCTGCCCCAGCCATCGACCAAAATACGTTGGTGTCCCCAGAAGTGCTTTGTCGCCTTTTGGGAACACGCTCCAACGGGATTGTGACCAACAATCCCCGGGATGGTCATCACCGCTACCCCGACCCTGCAGCCCCTCAACCTCCTCCAGCTACCCCCGACAATGAAACCCGAGGAGAAGCCTCGACATCCACAAGGCACGCCTGCTTAGATATAAACGAGGTAGACTAAGTCACTCGAGTAGTACCAAGCATTGGTATTTCTACGCCCTGTAATTATGTGATCCTGTATCGCCATAATTAATGCAGCCTGCTGGTGTGCCTTTGTTTTAAATAGTAGCCTTGCATAAATATGTTAGCATGCAGTTGGATTTTTATCCCTGACACAGCTACCAAAAACCACCCCAACGACCCACACAGTGATATGTCGCTTTAGGGAGATATGTGTATCTGTGGCATTGTCCCCGACCCTTAGAGCAGAACTGACAAATTTATTACCTTTCACCATGGTAAATAACCCGGTATAGCGACCAAACCTCTAACGATCGATCTACGTGCTTAGTGTCATCCTGGATCGATGTCTTGACACCACACGATTACTCGAAGGATTTATAACGAGTAGCAATCACACACTTATTACAATCGAATGTCTCAAGAGAACTTAATAAAATAAATATGGCTTAAGGCCATCTAATAACGATAACAGCGGAAGGCTTGGAAGAATAAGCGAGTCCATCAACTCCAACGGCATCACTGAGTATAGAACCATGACCTAAGCACCTTAATCATCGTCTGAAAAGTCTGCAACATGAAACGTTGCAGCCCGAAAATGGGTCAGCACATTGAATATGCTGGCAAAGTAACACATAGAGAATAATGGAATGAATAGCCTATACTACATGCATATATGGCTGGTGGAAAGCTCTACGGTTACAGTTTTTGCATAAAGCAAATTTTCCCTCTTGCAAAGGAATAAATTTATTTAACTATCATGGTGGTTGTGAAACATTGAGAATGGTTGACAGCATTCTCAATCCCAATTAAGAGTACTCATTAAACCCAACAATATTAATTAGAAGTAACATGATGAGATTCACATGATATCCAAGTACTAGATACTTAAGATGTCCATAACAAGGGGACACGGCTAACCATGATTAGTTTATACACTCTGCAGAGGTTTGCACTTTTCCCCACAAGACTCGATCGCCTCCGTTGGATTTCTACTTTTCATGATGTTTGAGAAGCGGATGACCGAGACATAGTCTTTCGAAGCACTAGCAACTTGTGGGTAGACGGTATACCTACTTTCCCTACATCGCTAGTCTACCCGTAAGAGTTCGCACAACAGTCAACTATGCGAGCCCATAATGGCTTGTGGCTGCACGGAAGTTTCTAGTTTGAATAATCTCATGATCCCTTTGAGCCGGGTGGCGGTGCGAAGAAATACAGGCAAGTCTGATAGAAACCAGGTGCCTCAATCCACCCGGATGTGTGTTTAAGTTGCCACCTTAAATAAACCATTAAATAACAATCTCACATCTGTCATGGATACACTCACCCAATCCACGTCTACTAGCATAGCATGGCATAATAAGCAAGCGAGAAGTAACTCCCAGCGGTTTGATAATAAAACAGGTAATAGGTACTCGTCATCTACTTCCCAAACCCACAATTTAATTAGATCCTATTCATGCAAGTGTTTGAGGATAGATCTAATGCATAAAAACTGGGTATGAGAAGAGTATGATCAAAGTGTTACTTGCCTTGCCGATGATCCGCGAAACCTAGAGACTCGAAGTAACAGGCGGCGCACTCCGGGTATTCTATCACAGACAAACAAACAAGCATACAATAAGTACTCATCTAATGCACAGGTAAAACTCAAATAGATCTAACCAGATAGTTCAACTTAAGAACTCCGGTTTGCAAAAAGAATCAAATCAAACGAAGCAATGAAAGTCAAACGGCGGAAGAAAAAACAGCTTCGTTTTACTAATATGGATCTAAGTCAAATTTTACCGAAGCAAAAACTTTTTTAAGTTGATTATTCGCAAAGAGGGTTTCGAGACGAAACTCCAGGCGCTTGAATCGCCTGATTCCGATAAACGAGCGAAAAGTTATACTAAAACGAATATCGAATCTCGAATCGCGATCAGAAAAATCGCGGATTAAATCCGAGAAAAAGAAAAAAACGACGAACATATTCGAACGGAAAAATAAAAATAAAAACAATAAAAAAAACCAAAAAAACCTGAAGAAAATGATCGGTTTTTTTAAACCGGCACGGAAATCGAGTGATGGCGAACCTCGGGGCGTCTGGCGACTCGGCGTGGCGAGGCGGGCTGGGGCGGCTAGGGTGGGCTGGCGGCTCGGGGCATCCGCTATTTATAGCGTGCCCCCGGGCGGAGTCCCGCTCGAGTGCGGCCCGTAAGGCGTCTTGCGTTTTTTAATAAAACATTACTGCATGAAAAAAAATCAAAAGAAGTACTAAGCGGACTCAAAAATCCGAAATAAATTTTCCCGGCTTCTAAAATCAAGCGGAATTAATGAACATTTATTTGGGGCCTAAATGCAATTTTGAAAAACGCGCATTTTCCTAAATTCAAATAAAAAGCGAAAAACTCCAAAATAAAATCTTATTTGATTTTATTATTAAATCTTAATTATTTCTTCATTTTGGGAAAGTCATTTTATTCCCTCTCTCATATTTTTATATAGAAATAATTGAAGATAAAATAATTAAAACCAATGATCCTATTTTCAAAATTTGAGAAAACTCAAATATGAAAATAACGAAAATCCCTAACTCTCTCAGGGTCCTTGAGTTGTGTAGAATTTCTAGGATCGAGCAAAAATGCAACGAAAAAACATGATATGCAATGATGCTCTATGTATAACATTCCAAATTGAAAATTTGGGAGGTTACAAACCTACCCCCTTAAGATGAATCTCGCCCTCGAGATTCGGGTTGGCTAGAAACTAGGTGAGGGTGGTCCGTAACCAAATCTTCCTCTCGTTCCCAGGTGGCTTCATCCTCAGTGTGGTGGCTCCACTGAACTTTGCAAAACTTAATGACCTTGTTGCGGGTGACTCGGCTGGCATACTCCAAAATCTTAACCGGTTTCTCCTCGTAGGTCAAATCATCATTCAACTGAATCGCTTCCAGTGGCACTGTATCACTTAGCGGTATATCGGCCATCTCTGCGTGACACTTCTTCAACTGAGAAACATGAAACACATCATGAACTCCTGACAATCCTTCGGGTAATTCCAACTTGTACGCAACTTCTCCTATACGTTCCAAAACATGATAAGGTCCTACAAATCGAGGTGCTAATTTTCCTTAACTCCAAAATGCTTAACTCCATGAAGCGGCGATACTCGAGATAAACTCATCTCCGACTTAGTATTCATCTCCTTGCGTTTTGAATCCGCATAGCTCTTACATCTCGATTGGGCTACCTTGAGCC
This sequence comes from Aegilops longissima, assembly GCA_021605205.1. Classification (NCBI taxonomy): domain Eukaryota; kingdom Viridiplantae; phylum Streptophyta; class Magnoliopsida; order Poales; family Poaceae; genus Aegilops; species Aegilops longissima. Next base: position 352,503,142 of record CM038681.1, read on the forward strand.
TATCGCGAATCAAATTTACTTTCTGTTGAGACTCCTTAATCAAATCCGGTCCAAACAATGGCGGTCTCAACTTCATCCCACAACAACGGGTCCTGCACCCCTCCCGCATAAGGCTTCAAAGGTGCCATCTTGGTGGTTTGGTAAATGTTGTTATCTGAAAACTCTGCATCGGCAAGTTCTCATCCCAACTTGATCCATAATCCAAAGCACCAGCTCTAAGCATATCCTCCAAAATCTGGTTGAGTCTCTCGGTTTGTCCATACATGCGTGGATGAAAAGCTATGCTAAACTCCAGCCTGGTTCCCAAAGTTTCGTACAAGCTGCTTCCGAACTTTGAGGTAAATTGGGTTCCTCTATCGTCTGATACTCCTCGGAACTCCATGCAAGCATACAATCCTGGTCATGTATATCTTGGCCAATTTGGCCTTCTTGTAAGTAGTCTTCTTTGGAATGAGATGAGCTACCTTCGTCAAGCGATCGACTATAACCCAAATCGAGTCATAGCTTTGAGCGAGTCACAGGCAATCCGTGATGAAATCCATACCGGTTTATCCCACTAACATTCGGGTATAGGCAATGGTGTAACAATCCTGCTGGCTTCGATGTTACGCCTTCACTTTCGACATACATCACAAACTGCTACGTACTCTGCAATATCCTTCTTCATTCCGGTCCACCAGAAAGTATTCTTCAAATCCAAATACATCTTGGTATTTCTTGGGTGAATCGAATATGGTGAATCATGTGCCTCGTGTAGAATCAACTTCCTGATCTCCGGGTCATTGGGCACATAAACACGGTCCTCAAACCATAGGGTATCGTGCTCATCCTCACGAAATCCCTTAGCCTTTCCTTCGGTCATTTTCTCTTTTATAGAGGCAATCTATTTGTCAGTCTTCTGAGCTTCCCTGATCTTGTCCATCAAAGTTGACTGAATCTCCAATGCTGCTACATAGCCTCTCGGAACTATTTCCAAACATAGCTCTCGAAGATCCTCGGCTAACTCCTTTGGTATTTCTCCCGACATTAATGTATTGACGTGACTCTTACGGCTCAATGCGTCTGCTACAACGTTAGCCTTTCCGGGGTGATAATGCAATCTCATATCATAATCCTTGATGAGCTCCAACCATCTCCTCTGCCTGAGATTTAGCTCCTTCTGCATGAAGATGTACTTCAAACTCTTGTGATCCGTATACACCTCACAATGATTTCCAATGAGGAAATGTCTCCATGTTTTCAACGCATGCACTACGGTTGCTAACTCCAAATCATCGTAGCATAATTTAGCTCATGAGGCTTAAGCTGTCGTGAAGCATCTGAAACAACTCTTCCCTCCTGCATAAGCCTTGCTCCAAGTCCTCGGCGTGAAGCGTCGCAATACACCTCGTAATCCTTGGTACGATCTGGCAGAATTAATCTTGGTGAGGTAACCAAGCGTTTCTTCAACTCTTGGAAACTAGCTTCACTCCTCGGTCCAAATGAACTTGGTATCCTTCTTCAACAATTCTGTCATAGGCTTCGCAATCCTTGAGAAGTTCTCAATGAATCTCGGTAGTATCCCATGAGTCCAAGGAAACTCGGATCTCTCAACTGTTGTTGGTGCTTCCGATTTATTACTGTGACAACTTTAGTGGGGTCTCTTGCTATACCTTCTCCGGATATAACATGTCCAAGAAATCCAACTTCCTTCAACCAAAACTCACACTTCTTTGAACTTGGCATATAAGCGGTGTTCTCTGAGCTTCTCGAGTACCAAACGCAAATGCTCCTTATGTTCCTCTTCATTCTTCAAGTAGACCAAAATATCATCAATGAACACCACGACGAACTTATCCAAAAACTCCATAAACACTTTGTTCATCATGTTCATAAAATAGGCAGGTGCGTTAGTCAGACCAAATGACATAACGGTGTACTCATACAACCCGTACCTGGTGGTAAAAGCCGTCTTAGGTATATCCTGCTCTCGAATCTTCAACTGATGGTACCCTGATCGCAAATCGATCTTTGAAAATACCTTAGCTCCTTGCAGCTGGTCAAACAAGTGATTGATCATCGGCAACGGGTATTTGGTCTTAATGGTCACTTAATTCAATCCTCGATAATCAACAACCATTCTTAATGATCCATCCTTCTTCTCCACTAGAAGTACTAGTGATCCCCAAGGCGAAGAACTTGGGCGAATAAAACCTTTATCTAGTAACTCCTTAATCTGCTTCTTAATTTCCTCCAAATCTTGGGTTGGCATCCTATACGGTCTCTTAGATATCGGCCCAATGCCTGGCAATAGTTCAATCAGAAACTCAATGTCTCTATCCGGTGGCATGCCTGGCAACTCTTCCGGAAACACGTCCGGGTAATCCCTTACCACTAGTACTTCCTCCTGTACAACTCCTGTTAAGGAATTTACATGCGCTCTCCTCGGCTCATGCCGTGATACATACTTGATTCTCTTTCCTCCTGGGGTGGTAAGAAAAATTTTCTTACTGGCGCAATCGATGTTTCCTCCATACATCGACAACCAATCCATACCAAGAATTACATGCAAACCTTGGGATTCCAATATAATTAAATCCGTTGGGAAAACATGCCTCCCTATACTTAATGGCACTTGAAAACATCCTTGATTGGCCATATACTCCGCTCCCAGTGAGCTTACTAACATGGGTGTCTTAAGAGTTTTAGTGGGCAGGCTAAACTTATCAGCAAATCCCCTTGATATGAATGAATGCGATGCACCAGTATCAAAAAGAACAACTGCAGTAAATGACTTAACCAGAAACTTACCTATTACTGCGTCTGGTTGAGCTTCAACCTCCTCCACGGTGACGTGGTTCACTTGTCCTTTGTTGAAAGGATTCGGCTTCTTTCCTAAGCTTCCATTGCCATTTCCATTTTGGCCTTCTGGACAATCGTTTGCATAATGCCCAGTCTTGCGGCACTTAAAGCAAGTGATGTGGCTCAGGTGTACCTTGGATGGTGTTGACGGGTTGGTGCGGTTTTGTCCATTTCTTCCTCCATTCTCGTTCCCATTCTTGGTGCCATAATGGTTGTGCGAGCTACCTCCTCCATGGGTATGCTGAAATTGTCCTCCTGGCTTCGGGGTAAAGCGAAGTTTCTGCTGAGCTCCAGAGTTATTCTTCCCCTGTCCATACTTCCTATTGTGATTGTCAATTTGTTGCTGCTTCCCTTCAATCATAAGTGCACAATCTACCAACTCCTGGTAGTTATTGAAGGTGGCTACCATCAACTGCATGCTCAACTCATCATTCAGTCCTTCTAGAAACTTCTCCTGCTTAGCTGCGTCCGTAGCAACGTCATCTGGGGCATAACGTGCTAGCTTACTTAAATCATCTACATACTGGCCAATTGTCCGTCCTCCTTGGCGTAAGTTGCGAAACTCACGCTTCTTCATGGCCATAGCTCCTGCTGAAACATGGGCAGTACAGAAAGCTTGCTGAAATTGATCCCATGTGGCGGTGTCTCTGAGGTAAGTGGCTGTAAAATTCTCCCACCATCTTTGCTGCGGGTCCTTCAAGCTGGTGTGCGGCAAAATTCACCCTTTCTCCATCTGTACATCCTGCAGTGGTCAACTCCCTCCCTATCTTACGGAGCCAATCATCCGCAACAATCGGCTCGGTGCTATTGGAAAACACCGGCGGATTCAGCCTTAAGAAACGGGTCAAATGGTCAACAGGTGGTGGTGGCGGTGGGTTGTTGTTGTTGTTGTTGTTGTTATTGCCTTGGTTCTGTACCAATGTTTGAATCAATGCATTCTGCTGCTGAATCAACTGAGTGATCTCTGGCGGGAAAACAAATCCGGGGTCGCGTCTCGGAGGTATCTGAGGGTTTTAAGAAAAGACGAGAATTTAGAATAGAATGAGGTCTAGAGAGAAACACTACCCATATGCACATGAGACAAATCACACAATATCACTCCAATCAATTCAAAAAAGGGCATACAACGGTCTATCTATCGTTACAAAGTGCTGAAACTAAAACTAAAATAACATGGGTGTAATCTACTACTGTCATTGTCACGCCCAATATGCGACCCTATCCAAAAGGAACTCGACGGTCCCACCAAGGATAGACCCGCATATTGAAACGCTTTTGCAAGGTGGATATCATTGCATCAACATTACATAATACATAGGGATACATACATAAGGCACAACTGCCACAAGAATACATCAACATCATATACAAGAGAACAACATCCGACTACGGATGAAACATAAACAGAAGCTCAAACGACATCCACCCTGCTAGCCCAGGCTGCCGACACTGGAACCTATCCCCGATCGAAGAAGAAGCGGAAGAAGAACTCCAATACAAGCAAACATCGATCTCGCGTCATGATCATCATAAACCTGTACACTGCAACTGGTGGTGTAGTGTCTGTGAGCCACGAGGACTCGGCAATCCCATTACCATGGGTATCAAGACTAGCAAAGCTTAATGGGAAAGGAAGGGATAAAGTGGTGAGGTTGCAGCAGCGGCTAAGCATATATGGTGGCTAACATACGCAAATGAGGCGAGAAGAGAAACAAAGGCGGTCGTCAACTAGTAATGATCAAGAAGTGATCACGAACTCCTACTTCGTCGGACATAACCCGAAACCGTGTTCTCTCTCGATACCCCGAAAAGAGACACTCACAGTTCACGCACACGGTTGGTGTATTTTAGTTAAGATCAACCGGGTTTTCTACAACGGACATTAACAAATTCCCATCGCCACATAACGCGGGCACGGCTTTCGAAAGTTTATACCCTGCAGGGGTGTCCCAACTTAGCCCATGATAAGCTCTCGCGATCAACGAAGGATATTCCTTCTCCCCGGGAAGACCCGATCAGTCTCGGAATCCCGGCTACAAGACATCTCGACAGTAATAAAACAAGTCCAGCAAAGCCGCCCGGATGTGCCGACAAATCCTGATAGGAGCTGCACATATCTCGGTCTCAGGGCACACCGGATGAGCAAGGCGTCGGGTTGGCATAGACCACGATTGCCGAGGCGCGGACATCGCTTCGGTTTGGGCCAGCACTTGGAGAAGCACTTGGTCGGGGGGTTAAAATAAAGATGACCCTTGAGAGCGCGACTCCCAAGGGAAAAAGGGCTAGAGTGAGGCAAATGTAAAACCAAGGTTGGGCCTTCTGGAAAAATCTTATTCAAAGCGAACTGTCAAGGGGTCCCATAAATCACCCGACCGCGTTACGGACGCAAAAATCCGGGAACATAACACCGATATGGCGGAAACTAGGCGGCAAGAGTGGAACAAAACACCAGGCATAAGGCCGAGCCTTCCACCCTTTACCAAGTATATAGATGCATTAATTAAATAAGATATATTGTGATATCCCACCAAGTAAACATGTTCCAACAAGGAACAACCATCTCCATGTTCCAACAAGGAACAAACTTCATCTTCACCTGCAACTAACAACGCTATAAGAGGGCTGAGCAAAGCGGTAACATAGCCAAACAACGGTTTGCTAGGAAGGTGCAAAAGGTTAGAGGTTCATGGCAATTTGGGATGGCTTGAGGAACAGGTAATAGGTAGCGCAGCATAGCAATAGAACGAAGCAACTAGCATAGCAATGATAGTAGTGAGATCCAGGGTAGCGGTCATCTTGCCTGAAATCCCGCAAGGAAGAAGAACGAGTCCATAAAGAAGACGAGCGGATGAAGCCGAACCAAGCGTGAGCGAAGCGAATCCTCACGATCATAGCATAACACGAACTAACAAGAAGAAGCACACAACATAGTAAACACACCACATGAACAAGGCATGATGCACAAACAAGCATGATGCATGACAAGACTACATGAAGCTACTCATGGCAAGAGATGATGCAAACAAGAACAACACACCAAAGCAAGTTTAAATGAGGCCGGGAACAACATATAACAATTCCGATAAGTCCTCATATGCAAATTTCGAAATTGTTCCAGATCTGAATAAACCTTAGGTTCAAGTTGTTAAACAGCAAGTTAAGATGCACCACGATGATCTACACGAAATTCTAGTCAAGTTACATATAAAGTTCATTTAATTGAGACTACGGTCTAGAAGATATGAGCAAAACAAGTTAAACATGGCATTGGTGCAAAATGCATATAAACATCAAGAAAACACCTCAAAACAAGGATCCAACATGATAATATGAAACTACATGCAAAATCAAGCAAGTTTCATATAGAACACACTCAAAACGGAGCAACGGATCAACACATACACCCTATACAAGATATGACAACAAACTGCCCAAAACAGCAACTAGGCATATTGCAAGCATCAAAACAACATGCTACAGGACCTCAACATAATAACAAAAAGCATGGGCATGATCTACAGGTAAAGCATTACAAAACATGAGAACTGAGCTATCTCCAGAAATGACTAGAACATGCTCAAAATGACATGGCAAGATTGCAAGTAATAACAGTTTCAGGCATTGGCAGAAATAACATCAGGTTGCAATGTTTAGAGCTATGAAACAACATGTTACAGGAACTTATCATGGCAAACAAAGGCATGGAATGAATCTACTAATTGCATAGAACAAAAGTCCTTTAGTGACCATAAGCCAAAAAGGATCAGAAAATATAGTAACACCCATGTCAATATTGAAAGTTTCGTTAACAGATTCAGCAACATGGCATGTCAAAAACTGATAACAAGTAGGCATGTTTACAAGCTCAATGCACTCACTACAGAGCCTTAAATGATAAACTAAGCATATATACATCAAGAAGACATGGCATAGAAGACATACATGGCAAGAACAATAACATAGCATACATGGATCAACCACAACAACCTAGGAAAAATTGAATAACATGTAAACAATCTGCCAGGAAACATTTGATAGCAAAAATAGAGCTCGATTGACTCAAGCTATGGCACTCCATAATTGCAAACAAGGGCATGGATGGATAGAGCAAGACATGTTTAACAAAACATCCTTACTGAAGTAACTCAAAATATGCATGGAACTCTCTGTAGCATCAAGTAAACATGGCATCAAAATATCAGCTAAACAGGGCTGAAATCAGCAACAAGAAGACACCTAGTTTGCATGCTTGTGCTAGTCACCACATAGATCACAAAAATACATGGCATACACCGCTGGAAAGATGGCATGGCATATTACAAAACACATGTAGGACTCAAGTCCATAGGATGCACACATCAATCATGGCAAAAATGACAAAAGTGCAAGTTCTGATAAAAATCAGAAACTAACATCACATAGCACTCTTGCAACAGCATTTCGAGCTTCAAGATGAGCTCAAATGAAAATGATGCAATGAGATGAAATGATCTACTCTTCGATACGAACATTTTAACATATTACACGCCCAAAACGGAGCTACGGATGTAGAGATATCATCGACGAAAATGCAACAAAATATCAAAATGCTCAGGACTTGGAAGAATTTTAGAGAGTCAACCCTTGGCACAGTTATCGATGCAGGCGGAGAGCTCGCCGGAGATGCACGCGGATCTCGCGGAGATGCGGGAGGAGGTCGCGGAGACCTCGGGAAGGCCTGGGAGGCGGATCCGTCGCTCCTCGGCCGGATCTGGCGGAGGAATCCCGTGGCCTTGGCGAGACAGCGCACGGCGGTGGCGGCACCGCGGCCGGCCGGAGTTGGACGAGGCGGCAGGCGAAGCGACCCGGCGAGGCAGGCCAGAGGCGGTTGAGGCGGAGGTGAGGGGCGGGAGGCGGAGGAGGCGGCGAGCCGAGAGGCCAGGCGAGGCGCGCCTGAAGCAGCATAGGTCGCCCAGCGGGCGGCGGCGACGGAGGCGGCAGAGGAGCAGGTCGGGCGGCCGGCGGGGCGCAGGACGGGCGGCGGCGGCGCCGATGGGCTCAGCAGCCTGCCGGGCCCGGCGGGCGGGCGGCGGGCTGAGAGAGAGAGAGAGAGGCGGGTGAGGTGGCGGCGCAGGATTGGGTGCGGGCGGGCGGCAGAGCTGACGTGTGACCTATGATTCGTTGGTGTGAGGTGGCTGGAGGCGGTGGACACGTCCGGCGGCGGAACGGACATGTCCGTCTGCGGGAGGAGGAAGATGGCTAGTGTTTGGACTGCGCGAAAAATCCGGGAGGGGCACATATTTATAGGTAGAGGGAGCTAGGAGACTCCAAATGAGGTGCGGTTTTCGGCCACGCGATCGTGATCGAACGGCCGAGAACATGGAGGGGAGTTAGGTGGGTTTTGGGCCACTTAGAAAGGGGAGTTGGGCTGCAACAAAAGAGGCCTTTGCGGTTACCCGGTTAACCGTTGGAGTACCAAACGACCTCCAAATGATCGAAACTTGACAAGCGGTCTACGGTGCTATACCAAGGCAGCTTGACAAACCTCGGTCCATTCGAGACCGTTTAACACCCATACGTGAAAAGAGGTAAAAGAGGGCGTAGGGAGCATAGGAGTGCGGATTGCAAAAGCGGACAAGGGGAAAATGCTCGGATGCATGAGACGAACACGTATGCAAAATGAAATGCGCATGATGACATGATATGAAATGCATATGATGACATGGCAAAGTGCAACACACAAGCACATGACATGGCAAAGACGGCGAATAACTGACGGACACCTGGCGCATCGAATCCGGGGCGTTACAGTCATGGTGGTCAACTAGAAAAACTGCTCCGATGAAGACTCCATGATATCTGATCCAGCTTCATCTTCGTAATCATCATCACTAGGATCGGAATCGGTGTCGTCGATGATGATGTAATTCTCTGGACAGGTGCTATCTTCATCTCCTCCTCCGGGTGCTGAATTTCCCATGAGTTCTTCAATCTTCTCCTTAAGATCGCCATTTTGTCCCACTAGAGCTACAATCTCCTCCATGTAGTCCTTGCGAGTGGCCTTCAGTTCTCCTTCTAGTTCGATAATCTTGGCTTTTGTTGTCTTCAACTCCATCATGTCTGCGCACATCTGGTTTTCCTGGCGTCGAATGTGCCGGTTTAACTCCTGGATGAAAGCTGCAATGGATCTATCCTTCTTAGTGCCAACTATCTCCCATTGTTCATCTCGGCGTCCGCAAATCTGGTAGATAGTATCCTTGAGGTCTTCTTTGTAAACTTCTCCAATGCATCCCATGGTTATGTGAGCTGCCATACTCTTTCCTGGACTCGAGGTTGGTGCATTGAAAACACACTCTATGGGCTCCGTGATTGGCGCAAGCGTCCTTAGGGAACTTGAGCTTGAATCTTCAGTAGCTCCTCTTGGGTAAAGTGGAATTTTAGGTCCGGTGAAGCTTGGTAATCCAATGTTAAGATACTTAGTGACTTCCTTGGTGTCGTCCAAAGGGTGTATCTTCATCCGGTTGTGTGAACTTGATCCTCGCTTCCGTCATCCTAAAAGAGTAGAAAAGATGAGGAGTCGAAATGAGAAGAGAGAGTAGTGATCTAGGGCTTTAGCTTAATGGTGGTCTCCTACGGTCGTGTGCTCGATACCATCTTTGTAGCGACCAGACCTCAAGCGATCGATCTACGTGCTCGGTGTCATCCTGGATCGGTAATGTTGACACCACACAGTACTCGAAGGATTTATAACAGAGTAGCAATCACACACTTATTACAATTGAATGTCTCAAGAGAGAACTTAATAAAATAAATATGGCTTAAGGCCATCTAATAACGATAACAGCGGAAGGCTTGGAAGAATAAGCGAGTCCATCAACTCCAACGGCATCACTGAGTATAGAACCACGACCTAAGCACCTTAATCATCGTGCGAAAAGTGCGCAACATGAAATGTTGCAGCCAACAACGGACACATGGAATATCTTTGGCAAAGTAACACATAGAGAATAATGGAATGAATAGCCTATACTACATGCATATATGGCTGGTGGAAAGCTCTACGGTTATAGTTTTTGCATAAAGCAAATTTTTCCCTACTGCAAAGGAATAAATTTATTTAACTATCATGGTGGTTGTGAAACATTGAGAATGGTTGACAGCATTCTCAATCCCAATTAAGAGTACTCATTAAACCCAACAATATTAATTAGAAGTAACATGATGAGATTCACATGATATCCAAGTACTAGATACTCAAGATGTCCATAACCGGGGACACGGATAACCATGATTAGTTTATACACTCTGCAGAGGTTTGCGCACTTTTCCCCACAGGACTCGATCGCCTCCGTTGGATTTCTCGCACTACATGATGTTTGAGAAGCGGATGACCGAGACATAGTCTTTCGAAGCACTAGCACCTTACTTGTGGGTAGACCGGTACACCTACTTTCCCGTACATCGCTAGTCTACCCGTAAGAGTTCGCACAACTTAGTCAACTATGCGAGCCCATAATGGCTTGTGGCTGCACACGGAAGTTTCTAGTTTGAATAATCTCATGATCCCTTTGAGCACAGGTGGCGGTCCGAAGAAATCTGAGCAAGTCTGGTAGAAACCAGGTGCCTCATCCACCAGGATGTACATTTAAGTTGCCACCTTAAATAAACCATTAAATAACAATCTCACATCTGTCATGGATACACTCACCCAATCCACGTCTACTAGCATAGCATGGCATAATAAGCAAATGTAGAAGTAACTCCCAAGGGTTTGATAATAAAACAGGTAATAGGTACTACGTCATCTACTTCCCAAACCCACAATTTAATTAGATCCTATTCATGCAAGTGTTTGAGGATAGATCTAATGCATAAAAACTGGGTATGAGAAGAGTATGATCAAAGTGTTACTTGCCTTGCCGATGATCCGCGAAACCTAGAGACTCGAAAGTAGCGGCGACTCCGGGTATTCTATCGAGACAAACAAAAAAGCATACAATAAGTACTCATATAATGCACAGGTAAAACTCAAATAGATCTAACCAGATAGTTCAACTTAAGAACTCCGGTTTGCAAAAAGAATCAAATCAAACGAAGCAATGAAAGTCAAACGGCGGAAGAAAAAACAGCTTCGTTTTACTAATATGGATCTAAGTCAAATTTTACCAAAGCAAAAGATTTTTTAAGTTGATTATTTGGAAAGAGGGTTTCGAGACGAAACTCCAGGCGCTTGAATCGCCTGATTCCGATATACGAGCGAAAAGTTATACTAAAACGAAAATCGGATCTGGAATCGCGATCCGAAAAATCGCGGATTAAATCCGAGAAAAAGAAAAAAACGACGAACAGATTCGAACGGAAAAAAACAGAAAAAACCCAAAGAAAACGATCGGTTTTTTTAAACCGGCACGGAAATCGAGGCGGTGGCGAACCTCGGGAGGCGTGCGGCGACTCCGGCGGCGGAGGGGGCGGGCAGGGGCGGCTAGGGTGGGCTGGCGGCTCGGGGCGGCCTCTATTTATAGCGTGCCCCCGAGCAGAGTCCCGATCGGGTACGGCCCGTAAGGCGGTGCGCGTTTTTTTTAATAAAACATTACGCGTAGAAAAAAAATCAAAAGAAGTTCTAAACGGACTCCAAAAATCCCGAAATGAATTTTCCCCGGCTTCTAAAATCAATCCGGATTTAATGAACATTTATTTGGGGCCTAAATGCAATTTTGAAAAGCGTGCATTTTTCCTAAATTCAAATAAAAAGGCGAAAAACTCCAAAATAAAGTCTTATTTGATTTTATTATTAAATCTTGATTATTTCTTTATTTTGGGAAAGTCATTTTATTCCCTCTCTCATATTTTTGTAATAGAAATAATTGAAGATAAAATAATTAAAACCAATGATCCTATTTTCAAAATTTGAGAAAACTCAAATATGAAAATAACGAAAATCCCCAACTCTCTCCGAGGGTCCTTGAGTTGTGTAGAATTTCTAGGATCGAGCAAAAATGCAACGAAAAAACATGATATGCAATTATGCTCTATGTATAACATTCCAAATTGAAAATTTGGGATGTTACACCAGCTCCAGTGCTATAAAAAGGCCACCTCGTGACCTTGCCAAGTATTCCTCACCTTGAGCACAAATCTCACAGCCATTTCTTTGCCATGCCGAGCCCTAGTATTTATCTGAGAACTCCAAAGGCAACTCCAGGTAGTTTGGTTAAAATATTGTGGGACTTTACCTGTAGTACCATGAGTGCTATCCACCCACCCCAGTACGAGTTTCTCAAATTGAGGATCACCCCATCCACCTCGAAATATTGGGCAGTGGTACACATCCCTCCCACAAACCCAAACCAAGACCCAACGGAAGTCTCATTTGTGGGGAAATCTATGCCGACTCCGCATATGGCCATAGAAGTTGCTGCATACGAAGCACTTGCTCGCCTTCGATTCGCGGTACCCTATGCCAATGATTGGGGGTATTATTACTTCATGAGTCGCGCAGCACCCGGAGAAGTAGCATCTTTTCCTGGTGGACGAATCAAGAGAGACCCAGTACTGGCCAACCTCGCCCAGTATGTCATCGCTCAAGAGCGTCTAACCCAACGAGTGATGGGTTATCTCCAGAGCCTCGTTGATTTAAATCCTTAGATCGCCATTGGCAGACCACTGAGGCCCGACCAGGAGAGGCGCATCCATCGACTAGTCAATCCGCTTCCCCCGATAGAAGAAGAGTGTGCCCTGATTCCAGAGACTTTTTCTCAGGACCCTGTCCATTTACCGTTGTCGTTGTAGATGTCACTACTATGTTTATTGTCCCAGCATTTATATATGTGCTGCAACTTATGCGCGGTATGCTAAATCTGTGTGATGAATTAAAGCTTTAGTTTTAATCAATGTGAGTGGTTTTTACTGCAGTAAATTTTGATTAACTGTTTTCACTCGAAATAAATTTTGAAGTGAGATCTTTTTCCCTGAGTTGTTGCAGCATATGTCTCTCCACGACATAGATTTTTATTCATGCAGCACCACGACACAGACTCACAACCACAACCACTCGACCTCATGCACTAATTGCAACTACCCGTGCACATTTTGGCACCAAACTAATCACCTCCCTATCACCCCACAGTCTCAGAGGGAGAGATTTGTGAGTAACCACTCAGGTACAAGTTACCTCCGGCGCCCTGACAGCAGTTAGCACCTGACACCGCACCTAATCCTCGTGATCACCGCCACCGCGCAGAGCTAACACTCGGGCGGCAGCATCACGATGATCATCGAGGATCATCACGCACAGGAGCACGGAGAACCCCGGCAATGCCGCCAACCCTCCGCACACCAGGATCACGCACCAGTCCGGCATCACCTCCGCCATTAGAGCCTCGTCTCGAGCTCCTGCAAACAGAAATGAAGGAGAAGGAAGGAGAAGGAGAAGTGAGGCCACGTGTGAGGAAGAAGAAAGGAGCACCTCGGTCGTTTTATAGATCGAGATCAGTGTACGATGGGCGAAGTCCACCAGCGCCGCTCGTCGCTCGATCTCCGGTGTTCGGAGGCGAATCCGCGAGCAGTGCCGATAGCGCACTGGCCCGCGAGGTGAGTGCATGCTGCGCCGGCAGCAAGCATGCCGCGCACTACCGCGATATAGCCTAGATGCCCTACGTGCTAGGCGTCGCCGATGGAGAAAGCGCGGCAAAGCACGGGGGAGAGAGGAAGAAGAGAGAGCGGTAGGGAAGAGGCGGCGGTGGACCCGGGTCCACTGTCGACCACGAGAACACTATGCTCTCGATGCGACCAGCGTATTTTAGAAATATAGGATTTTATTCTAAATTTACTATATCCAACGTAGAAATCTCTCGTTTTCCCCAAACCTGGACTTTTCCACATGGCGCCGGTGTTCCATGATTGTAGTTTTACACCACTTATTGCCCTCTCACTGTAGCCGCATTTTATTGCATAAGTAGGATGATGTTTTTTCAGAGTAATTTCTACTCAAAACAGCTTTTAGCAAATCTTGAGGACGAGATTTTTTCTTAAGGGGGGTAGTGTTGTAACACCCCAAAAATTTAACCATATTTTGTTTATTAAAATTTTGCCAGGAGATTAAATTTTTTACTTTCTGGATTTTCTTTTGATTTCAGAACCTCTCTTTTCTTTGATATTGTGGAGTTTTCACCCCAAGTGAAAACTTTTCAAAACTATTATTGGACTTGTATACCCTCTCAAGAAAATATTTCTTTTATCAGTAGATTATTTATATGATTATTTTCCCTGAGCCCTATTTCTTTTAGAAGTGATGTTCATAAGTTTTAGAGCCTCTTTTGCACTACAACCATTTGATAAATGCAATTAAAATTTTCACCAAAAATTGGGGATGTCATGTGATGTTTTCAAATCACTTGGATGCAAAAATATCTTTTATTCATTGAAGATTTTAAGCTCTACCCCTTGTTTTCAAAACTGGTCCAGTTGGTAATATTGCACTACAGCCTATTTAAATATTTCTTTAAAATTCCCACCAAAATTAGGGGAGGTCAGTAGGAGTATATTATTCAACTTTATGCAAAAACTATTTGATGTTCTTTGAAAAATTTGAGCAAAACATCCTCTTTTGCTCTCTGGACCAGATTGGCATTTTCTACTGCAAATCCATTTTGTGTTGATCTGTTGCCCATGATTCTTTTTCCTGCTTATAGTCCTCCCTACCAAACCCTTAAGTCTAGGAGAGTGAACCCATTGGAGTATGTTTGGTCCATGCAATGATGCCATTTACCTTTTGTCCAGAATTAGTTAACACAAAAATTTGCACTAGCAAGTTTCTAGCTTTGGCCAACTAAACTTGCCACCATCACCTACATCTAAAGAGACCCCAATCTGGAGATTTTGGCCACCCCAAGAGTTACCTAGATGCCCTTGGCATTCTGTCAAGCACCTTCTGTGCATGACCAGTTTTGGCTTAGTTTTTAGTTTGTGTTATGAACTTAATCCCCTGACCAAACCATCATGTCCACTAATCCCCTAGCTAGTGATGACCTAGCCCTGTTAATTTGTGTTTGCATCCAAGCCTCCTAGCTCACCAGGGCATTTCGTCGAGCGGTCACCGTGTGTGCTCTGGGCGCGGCCAGAGCGCGCGTTTTACACGTGTGTGCGCCCGAGCCGCCGCGTCCCACTGCCGCCTCCCCGCGCCGGTTCTGGTCCCCTCCCGCTTCCAGCCGACGCACCCGACCCCTCCCTCGCCGCAGAGCACCCCTGGAGCCCCACAGCGCCGCCGTCAGGTCGGCCGTGGCCACTAGCGGCCGGCCACAGCAGACCCCAGCCGTGGCAGCGCCGCCCAAGCCCCTCCAGCGCGCCAGCTGCCCTCTGGAGCAGTCTGAGCTCATCCTCAAGCTCGTCTGCAAGCGCTCGTCGCCGCCACGTCGCCCTGCTGCAACAGGACGGCGGTTCGCCGGCGTCCTTTTCCACGGCCGCGAAACCGACGTAGTTGCGCTATAAATAGGACCCCCGAACTCGTTCAGTCCCTCAGACAAGCTCAAGCTATTCCCCTAGGGCTCCCTTAGCCTGCAATCGACCAGGGAAGACCGTCTTCCCCGCCTCCGGCCGGTTCGGCCGCCGCCGCCTTCCGGCCCCATTCACCGCAACCAGAGCCCTCCCCGTCCATCCCGCACCACCACCCGACTCCTCTTGGTCTTGCGGAGCCGCCCAAACCCTCAGCTTCGACGGTGAGCCACCATAGCCCGAACCCCCAAATCATCCCGAAGCCATCTCCGCCGCGGAGCTCGCCGCCGGCGACTCCCTTCATCCCCGCCGGCCTGTCGACCACCGGGAGGACCGCCTTGGACTGGAGGATACATCCCCGCCCTCAGAACTCCACGGGGAACCGCCATTCGTCGACGGCGATCGCCGAAGTCCCGCCTCCGCTCGGGCAGAGGAGAAAGGAGGGAGAGGCGACTGGTCAAACCTGACCAGTGGGCCCCCTGGACCCACAGTCAGTGACCCCGAGCCAGCCCGCGCTTTTTTAAGTGGAGGCGTAATCTCAAAGTACGTCTCCTACGTGTTCTCCTATTCGAAACATTTTCTTTTTCTGTTTTATTTAAAAACAGAATTTGACTGAAACTTTGACTGGCTATAACTTTTTTAATATAACTCCAAATGAATTGATTCTTTTTCCTACCTTCCTCAAATTTTATCTAGCTTATTTTAAGATTTATTTGAAAAATTTCCAGACAACCTTTTTGTACTGTTTTGAAACTATGGGATTAATTTAAATATTTTCAAAAATAGGATTTTGAAGAAGAAGAAAACTTTCAAAAGTTTTAGATACACCCTGCCTCTCCACAACATGAAGGCAAGCATTCTGAACTCTGGCATAATATTTTTGTGTGTCGTTTGAATATGGTTACAACACCTCTCGTCTCGGAGTTTCCGTTATTTTTTTTGTGATGACATGAACCTACTCATAAGTGCATATTGATGATTTCGTGCTATTGGAATTTGATACGTTGAGATAGCAATCACCCTCGTATGCCTTTCATACCTATCGGAAGAATTCCGGGAAAAGCCTCTGTCTTGGGTAGACACGAGCTTGTCTCCGGTCTTCGTCGAGACGGTTGTGTCCGGTATGGCATAGTAAGGTATGATGAGTGGCGATTCTGTCTATGGGTTGAAATATAATTGTTATGCTAATCATGCAGGGAAAACTTAGACCTCCTGAGTCAAGCATAGATCGAGTCTTGTTCTGGTAACCCCCATACTTGTTTCGTACTACCACTTGTCCCTACCATTGGTAGGGTACGGTTCAGTAAGTCGTCAACCCCTTTCCTACCACACACCGTACAGAGAGGCCATGGTGGAAGATACCGGAGGCATACGGTAGGCATGCCACCTGGTCCGGGGGCATGGGTGTTTTTGGTTGGAGCCGAAGGGGTAGCTCCCCTAGTTTGTGCGCGTTATAAATTTTGTGACCCCATGCTAAGTCGAGGTTGTAGCCTCCCCACTTAGAGTTTCGCTTAACGGGTGTCGTGGGTGATTCCAGACACCGGTAAGTTAGGCTGGTGTGTGCGGTTAGGTGTGTTTTCAATTAAAAGACCGTAGACGGAATTATTCCCGATGGACTAACGGAATCCGTTACTCGTGGGTAAAGAGTACACCCTCTGCAGAGATTATATCTATTCGAATAGCCGTGTCCATGGTTAAGGACTACACTCTAGGATGGGTCAAGTGTCGGTCTTAGTGTCGGTCTTCGGAGGAAAAACTACTAAACCAGAACCTGGATCATGACTTGTGACTCATGATCATTATGGTTATTATTATTATGGACTAACCCTTTATATTAATTGAATTATGGAGTATCCCTGGGACGGTTCTACCTCTTGGATATTCACTGTGATTATTATTTTATAATCCCTTTATGTGGTGTCGCTCAGACGCCCGACTGTGGCCTGCTTGTCATTTAAATGACTTATAAGCCCTTTATGTGGCGTCGCACAGACGCCCGACTATGGCATGTTTGTTATTGACTTACTTTATAAGCCCTTTAGGTGGCGTCGCACAGACGCCCGATTGTGGCATGTTTGTTATTTACTTTATAAGCCCTTTATATGGTGTCGCTTAGACGCCCGACTGAGGCATGCTTTATATCATTATCCTTTCGAGGCATCGCTTCAGACACCCGATCGGTGCATTTTATTTCTACTCCATTATTGTATATTCAAGTTGTGTATAAATAACCTGCGTGCATGCGTCAAAAATTTTATTTTGTGACTGACGAGTGATCATAGAATATTTTAGAGCATGATTATCATTTGAATGTTATACCTGTGTTCATAATGTTTGCGAGTACATTCAAAAGTACTCACTGGCTTGTCCCTGGCTATTGTCTTGGCCAGATTCCTTGCATGGAGAGGGCGTCATCTTGACAGCCCGGAACCTACCTTTGGTGATAGCAGTCTACTTAAAGATAGGAGTTATCCAGGTCAGCTGTTCCTGTGGGAAATGGAGTCCCATAGACGCTGATGAACCACAAACCGCTTCCGCCATCAACCACTAGAAACCTTGTCTTGTACTCATAGACTAGAATGGTCTTGTACTACATATTTTGTACCTTGCTTCGAATTTCTATATCAAGTTTGTGCCTCATCAGCTAACAGTAATCCTGGGGCTGGTGAGCACAAGGGCCCTTTTCTGGGAAATTAATATCCCAAAACCCGGTCCTGACAGGGGCTCGTGAGCATCCGATCCTTTCGTCGTTATCAGCGGCGGGGGCATAATAAATGGCTCTGATTTTGTAATCAAACAAATAAATGGTTAGATGCTTCTTATTTTTCAAGATTTTCTAGCTTAATTGTAAATGGGTGTGATCTTAACATTTTAGTTAATTGTAAATAAGCTGTGGACCAATATTTTCAAAAAATGATGTGGTCCTTTTTACAAGGCAGATTTGTAGTTTTTTAAGTACAAGATTTAGCTCTAAGTTTTGAAGATTCCAGTGCGAGACAATCGGCCAATGAGAAGAAAGGAACCATAATCACGCGGATCACCCAATCCGAAGCGATCTGAGCCATCCATCACACACCCATCAACGGTCGAGCTTCTCCCGAGAAACCCAAACCCTAACCCACCCACCCACCCTCATCCTCTCCCATTCCCCAGATGCGATCCAGGCATCCCGCTGCACCAGCCTTCCTCTCCCTCGTCTCATCTCCCTCCCGTGATTCCCATCGTCGCCACCCCCACCCACCACCGCCGACCTCGTCTCCGCCATGCACCCTCTCCCCTCGCCTTCCTTCGTGGCTCCCCATCAGCTCCACCAACAGGCCCATCTGCCACCAGCCGGCGCACAACCTCCCACCCTTGCTACTCTCCCCAAAGGCCCTCCTTCGATGGCCCAAGGTCACGCCGCCGGCCCCATCTATGCCCGTGACCTCCTCCTTGTTCCCGGAGACAGCAGATGGACGGATCTGCGGCGTGGCAGCGAGGGAATCCCCTCGCTCCGCTGCTTCCACTCCACCGGCCAGATTAGCCATGCCCACGCACCATCACTCACCCGCAACCCTCCTCCGAAGCTAGGGTTGTTGGGCGGGCATCACCGATGGCCTTTGGTTGGTCCCTCCTCTCTTCTTCCCCTCTTCCGTTTTTGAATTTCTCCTTCTCGAGTCGAGGTTCTAACACTGTCATGCGCTCCTTTGGTGTTCGATTTTTGTGCCGTCATTGAAGATGAGGGATCACGAGCCACGAACTCGGGGTCGGACCGGGACGACGGGAGCAAGAGGGTGGATCCGGATCTCATGCATGAGGAGGTATGGCGATCTAGAAGGGAGAAACACCGGCCAATTGTGGTGGTCCGAAGGCCTCCGGGCACCGCAGCACCACGCCGTCTCGACGCCGACCCAGTCGCAAACGACGGCCATCTCTGGTATGTAATATATACCTTCAACATGTAACAGAATTGGATCTTGTTATCAGTATGTGTGGAATGCTATGGTTCAAGTCAATACTTAGCATTGGTTAACTGTGAGCAACTCAGATGTTCGGTGTTATGCCTATGTGGCTATGCAGTGCTTAGGCAGGAACTTTCATGCAATAATCACTAATCAATGGACTCTATTTGAGTTTATACGTCTAGTTTTAGCACAACTTTAGAGTTTGGGAGATAATGTGTATCATGCGCTGTTGATATTTGGCCACGAGATGCAAAGATTGAACCTCCCATGGCAGATCAGTGGCCGGTCTACATGCTTATATACCTGCTGATCATCTATGTTGCCTTACATGTAATGGATGGCTAGTCTCTGCAATCGAGCCTGTACTATTTCACCCTGAGAGCTAATCACACAAACATGGTGCTCATGTGTGCTTTGGAAAAGAAGTAGCTTATAGTTACTAAATTGGTTGCATTAAGCATAGAGGAATGTTGTGTGTACAACGTGTTTGATGTAATGCTGAGGTGAGAACTCATTTATTTATACTGTGTAAAACTCTGATGTAATGCTGAAGTGGGAACTCATTTATTTATACTGTGTAAAACAGACAGTGCCGAACTCATTTATTTACATTGTGTAATGATGAGTTTCCTTGTGAATTCTGTGTCCTGATCATCGCGAGTGGATTCTTACTCTCTCCTGCTGTTTTTCAACATCCATGGCCAGTGCACAATCGTCATGTTCGATGTCACCTCCCGACTCACCTACAAGATGGCAGTGTGAGGAAGTTGTGTGATGGTCGTGCTGTGTGCTTTCTTGTAGGACCGGCTGAGCGACACGGTGGCGAAGGTGGTGAACGAGCTACTGCCGTCGGGCGCCGTCGACCAGCCACCCAAGGGAAAGGTGCTCCCTTCCCTCCCTCCCCTATCTGTTTGATTAGATCTGGCAGCTATGGACTTGCTCACGCCTCTGAGGATTTTGTTAATTAATTGTTCTTCCCTCTGCTATTAGTGTTCTTGCTCCGCTGTAGACTGAACTCCGGTACCATTGTGTACCACTTGGCTCCGAAATTTGTACCATTTTATTTTCCTTGCAGCAAGAATTAATCTTCTACTTGATTGCATTTTCCATGAAATTTTGGAATTAATCTTCTACTTGATCGCTAGCACGGTCATGATGATTGATAAACCACTAAAGAAAAGGAAAATTGCACATTTGCTAGCATTACAGTGTGAAGGATGGTCTGCTGCTCCAATGTGTCTTTTCTGTCAAAGCTTTCTTGTCAAATGTATGTGTTCAGAGTTGAATCAAAGTTTGAATAAGGCAAAGTTACTAGCATTGCAGCAGTACGCACTTCCTAACATATGTATTTGTGATGTTCCTCACGCCTCTCTGTTTGCTATGTTTTATTGGTGCTCTGCAGAAGAACTCAACTCACTGATGCAGGGAAGGAGTGGATGGTGACACACAGGCATGGAGAGGAGCAACAACAACTCAAGGTCCTTTCTCCTCCACACCACCTCTGCCCCACTCTCGTTTTGATTTTCTATGTTGGGTTCCAAGATTAGAAATATTATTTGTTTCCGTCTTTATCCATGTGCTATCATTAACTCTAAGAAAATGTTATGTTTTTGCTGATTAGTGGCAGTAAATCTTTGCTTTACTATTCCTAGCAGCTCCAGTTCATCTAACATAAACATGTTGTGTACATTCTGAACCCCGAAACATGACACAAGTGATACGTATATGTAGCAGGGAATCGTCAACTTGTATAGTTTGTTGACTGGAATGTAACTTGTATAGTTTTTTACTTGAATATGTTCATTTATGTAGTAGTCTAGTTGTTTATTCTCATCAATTCTAAACTGCAGTACTTTACTGAATTGTTGATACTTTACTAAATTTCTGATGATGCTGAATGAATCTAGCTTGTTGGGTCCAGTCTCTTGTTTAGATGGAATGCAGTTGTGGATCGGATTGAGCAGAATCGTCGCTCTCCAGAATTATCTGTCTGACTGAACAATGGGATCAGTTCTGAGATCATTCTTGTTGTGTAGTTTCATCAGGTCAAGCGGTCGCATCCCACTTATTTGGAATCAATTATAACAAATCAGATAATATTACATTACTTTTACTGCACTATTCTTGTTATCCTTTAGATTAAATATCATTGTTTAAGGGGTCATGTTCTTTTCTTTTATCTATTCAAATCAATGGAATCTCTTTTCTTTTGCGAGTTGGGATATCTTAGAGTGGCCTGATGCTTAGATGTGTTGCAAACTCTTATTATAGAGTAGCCTGATGCTTAGGTGTGTTGCAAACTCTCAGCTTCGATACGCGTTCTGTGTGTGCGTGTGTGTTTAATTCATGTTTTACATTGCAAAGTGGCTGAGAAAACGAGCAACTGTGACATGAAACATCTCTGTTTCTTGTCTCTGCTCTGCTTTCATATAGCAACTTAGTACTGAATTTGAGAGTATGGGTGTTGGTAGCATCACCTGCTGTTCTGCTGTTCTTGATCAACTGCTTGGTACCAATTGTTATGTGCTGCATTGTCCAATGCTGATTTTGTGCTAATATGAACTTACAACAGTATTACAACTGCTTGATACCATGCCACCTTCACATTTGAGCATTACTTGTTTTTGTTTTTATCCTTAATTAGTATCAATTGTTGTATTGTAGACTTAAAATTCTGGTGGTTCCTCTTTACAGAAGCTCAAGTGTGAAGTGTTAAGTCGTGAAGTGTGAAGCAAGTGTGAAGCCGTGAAGTCCTACTTAGTGAAGAGTAGCATATTGTAGCATATCTGTGTTGTAAAGATTGTAATAGATTTATCTAGTGGTATATTTGATGAATTTTATGTGTTCTTTGTTCTATTTGAAATATTGATTAACTATGTGATTTGAAAACTTGTGAAATGGAAACTTGACCAGTGAGGCCACTAATGAAAATAATCTATCAAATTTGTACATTTCTGACACGTGGGACCAATTTGAGAGATGAACATGAGAAATGGGACCCATCTGACTAGTGGGATCAGCTTGAATATATAATGGGTTGGAAATATAAAATCAGTATATAACGACAGAAAATATAAAATCAACAGACTATTAAAGGCCACGGGCCAACAATAAAAAAGGCGGCAAATGTCGGGCCTGGCCCATATAGCTGACCAAAATTAATAAGAAAAAATATAAAAGGCTGAATTGTTGGGCTCGGCCCATGTAAAACACCAGATTGGACCGGGCTGAATCTTATCAACGACCTTTTAAATTGGTTGCAATTTTGCCACGTCGGATCTGACATGGCCTGGGCAGACAACCAACGACCAAAACAAAAGGTCATTGGTTCAACGACCTTTTGTTTTGGTCGTTGCCTTCCACGACCTTATCCCGAAGAAGGTCGTTAATTTTAGTTTACGACGGCCAGCTTTTGACCATCTGTTTTTGCTCACAAAAAGGTTGCAAATGGAAAAAATGGCCATTCAGTGACCAATAGTGATGGTCGCAAGTTGACGTATTCCTTGTATTGCGTGCACATCCCTAGGCGTCCCCGTAACCCCCGCGGCGTCGGTGGTCGCATGCGGTGGGGCCTTCGAGGAGGACGGTTGGGCGGCGGAACCGAGTTTCTTCCTGGGCGCCATGGATGATGGAGCCGTTGATGAAGAGAACGATAATGAAGATGACGCGCTACATACGCTTCTCGAGTTCACGCAAGAGCTTCCCCCTACCTGCCACACCAAAGATGTCGGGGGAAACCACGACCATCTATGGGGCCATGAGCCCCTTGTGGTTCGGCAGGGGGGATGAGCACGTTGCACAAAAAGCGGAGAGCGTCGCGCAGCACATCAGAGATCACATTGGCGATTTTACCCAGGCTCAGGCCGCCATGATGCGTAGAACCCACCTCCTGCTTTGGTGGATTGTGGTGGAAACGCGGCGCTCTAGCTCGGCAGGGTTGCCTCGGGGCGAGAGCAACTACGCGCGTATGATTGTACAAGGGTCTGAATCCTTTCTATGGTTGCCATGGGCCTCCTTTTATAGATCAAGGGGTCACCACAATGGAAAATCAGTCATTGTGTACTGATTAGATAGCAAACAATGCTATCATACCTAACTCTGCAAACATGGCAGTGGAAGAGTGCATTAAATTCGCTGCTTAGTGTCACATCATGTCCTGCCCAGCAAGCCTTGGTGAGCTGCTCAGGCACCTTTTTCCTGTCTGCATAACACATCGCTGGACGGGTGTCATTAGGAGGTAATTTCCATAGGAAGTTGTTGCCATGGGGCAAGAAACTACCACTTAGTCACTTGGGGGCTTGACACCGCACAGATCGATGACTTGCACTGCTGTGAGGTGGTGCGGTGGAGCCTTGGCGGGGTAGCTTGCCTTCGTAGGGGCCGGGAAGCCTGCTGGGTCGGTCTTTGAGGCTTGCTTTCGGGGTAACCTTGACCTTGCCAGGCTCGCCTGCCTGGCAAGGGAGGTCTTCCCTTAGCGGTGTCCTACTCCTTTAGCTTGACTTGGTCTTCTTGATCTGCACTTTGATTTTTCAAAGAGCTAATCTCTTGTGCTTGGTCTAGTCTTGGATGTTGTAATCTTGATCTTAGGCCTGTGCACGGTCTGGGCAACAGACCCACGGTGTGTTGCACCGACAAAATCCCAATCATCTGTGCTGTAGAATAGTCAAAGCCTTATTGACATCCACATAAGATTCTTGAAGTTGCTTGATGACAAACTTAGGTTTTGTACTCTTCATACGGTTGTCAAGCTCGTTGAGTTGGGCAGTGAGGTCATTTATTTCAATAGAATCATTTCTCATGTCGTGGACGAGATCAGACGCTTGAGTTATTACTTCAGAGGTAATGGGAAAAGATGCCACTTATCCATCAAACAAGTCTTCGACAAACCTGTCAAGCTGCTCCATTATGAACACTTGATTGAAATAATGCGGTGCATCAGAATCATCTTGAGCCTGTGCAGTAGGAGCAGTCTGTGCCACATTTTGCTCGGTCGGAGGCAAAGATGCCAATGGTTGAGTCAATTTTGGAGCAAATTTAGCAGCCTTTTCTTACACAGCCTCATCTCTTGGAGCATTCTTTCGGCAGAAGCTTTGATTTGCTTCACCTTTTGCTTCGGGAGTTTTTTCTCTTGGCTTAGTTGTGCCTACAGGGGCATCCACTACCAAATTGTGGAGATCAATTGCATTAGTATGAGGAGTTGTGTTAACTTTATCAACCATTTTGATAGTGGTTGGAGGGGTCTTTCTCTCCAATGGATTCTTCTTCGGAGGTAGAGCTGGGACAACACTTGCTCAAAGATCAGGCAGAACAGCGGATGTAGTGACATTCACTTGTTTGGAGAGAGTTGTGTCAATTTCTTCTCCAGTGAGCGGAGGATCATTTTTAGCAGAAGAATCACTTCCAGGCTCAACTGGTTTAGCAGGCGTTTTCCTTAGTGCGCTCTTTTTCTTCAAAGCTACAGATCTGGGATCATGTTTGTGCTTTGAGCGCCCTTCAGATTTTCCTTTAGCCTTCTTCTTTTCAGCATTCTTGAGGCAACGATTTTCTTCTTCTCTTGCCTACTCCTTTTCAGCCTTGTTGGCTCTCTTTTAAGCATTCTTGAGGCGCTTGGCCTTTTCTTCGGGGTATGATTCAGGTGTCTTGAGAGATGACTCATGAGCTTCTAGAGGTGGTTGAGGCCTTTCCTGGGGCTCACCTGCCCGGATAATTCCAATTTCATGACAGTCACCCCATGGGGCATGGAAGGTAATGTTCTTGGCATGTCGAGGATGAATCATTTTGTAGAAGAACCACTTCCGTACGCAGTGACACCGAATCTTTTGGACACGCCTTCGTCTCTGAGTTGAATCTTCGCCAGGAACTGTGTTGTAGTCCTCATGAGATATATACTAAGCTCAATTGTTGTAGGTTTGCCTACCACCTTTACTTTTCTTCAGAGCATTTGCCTCTTGCTCATTTGCATTAGGTTCGGATCCCTTCCTATTGCTTGTAGATGGGCCTACCGTTGGGCACTTTGCATTTGGTGCTTTGGATTCATCTACTATGCCCATGAGTACCTCTTCTTTGTCAGCCATACTGTGCGGTCTGGCAGAATCCTCAACAGAATGCATACACCTGTGAATAAGAGTAGGTATGAGGGAAAATCAGGACAGGGTCACAAATGCTCTCAGCGATGTTCTTTTGAACAAAAAGCATTTTGAGGAATAATCAGATACAGACTTTAAGAAATGGTTCAACTAAATGAAACAAATAGATCAAGCTAGTAAGTCCGAAGAAAATACTAGGTAGCGAGCTAGGCATATCATTCGAGCAAAACATAACACAAACCCTAGATCTGAAAGATTCAGATGCGAGGAAAAACTACAAACCACATCCGCACTAGAAGGGTAAAAACCTAGATCTAAGATATGCCATAAAATCGGAGATAAATAACCGCGGATGAACTCGAATCAAGGGGGATGGAGGGCTGAGTTCGAACCACACGTACCCTAGCTTGGTGATGTGCAGCGACTACAGCGGCACAGGGAAGAAGATATCCCGCTGCGGCGTGAACGGACTCTGGTGACATCTTTCCGGAAGTTAAGCGGCGAAGGGGTCATCGGCGTCAAGCACAAGGTGGAGTGCTATGGCGAGGGTTTCAGAAGAGTGGAGGCGATGAGAAACAAAGTAAAGGTGGACGAAGTGAGTGGTATGGTTTATACAGGTGAATGGAAATAACCGCAGTCAGAGGATTTTATCGAATGGCTCTGAAGCGAAGACGATTGTGATCCAACGGAGAGGATGGAATGACAGATGATATATTGAAGGAAATAGGCCCTAGAGGCAATAATAAATTTGTTATTTTATATTTCCTTATTCAGGATAAAGGTTTATTATTCATGCTAGAATTGTATTGATCGGAAACTTAAATACATGTGGGAATACATAAATGAATACCGTGTCCCTAGTAAGCCTCTTCTAGACTAGCTCGTTGATCAAAGATGGTTATGGTTTCCCAACCATAGACATGTGTTGTCATTTGATAACGGGATCACATCATTAGGAGAAGGATGCGATGGACAAGACCCATCCCTTAGCTTAGCATAATGATCCTTCAGTTTTATTGCTATTGCTTTCTTCATGTCAAATGCATATTCCTTCGACTATGAGATTATGCAACTCCCAGATACCAGAGGAATGCCTTGTGTGCTATCAAACATCACAACGTAACTGGGTGATTATAAAGATGCTCTACAGGTATCTCCAAAGGTGTTTTGTTGAGTTGGCATAGATCAAGATTATGATTTGTCACTCCGAGTATCGGAGAGGTATCTCTGGGCCCTCTCGGTAACACACATCATAAGCTTGCAAAGAAACGACTACTGAGTTACTCACGAGGTGACGTATTATGAAAATAGTAAAGAGACTTGCCGGTAACGATATTGAACTAGGTATGAAGATACCAACGACCGAATCTCGGGCAAGTAACATACCAATGGACAAAGGGAATTACGTATATTGTCATAACGGTTCGACCGATAAAGATCTTCGTAGAATATTTAGGAGCCAATATGAGCATCAAGGTTCAGCTATTGCTTATTTACCGGAGAGGTGTTTCGGTAATGTCTACATAGTTCTCGAACCCGTAGGGCACGCTTAACGTTCGAAGACGATATACTATTATATGAGTTACATGATTTGGTGACCGAATGTTGTTCAGAGTCTCGGATGAGATCACGGACATGAGGAGGACTCTCGAAGTGGTCGAGAGGTAAAGATTGATATATAGTATGATGGTATTTGGACACCAGAAGGGTTTCGGGGGGTACCGGGTACTTATCAGGTCACCGGAATGGGTTCCGGGCACCCCCGACAAAAGATATCGGCCTTATGGGCCAAGAGGGGAAATACACCAGCCACAAGGGGCTTGTGCGCCCCCCATATGGTCCATCGTATGAGGAGAAGGAAAGAGGGGAAGGGAAAGGAAATAGTGGAATAGGATTCCCCCTTCCTTCCCTATCGCCCCCTCTTTCGTTCCCCCTCCGACAAACATGGGAGGGGGCGGCCAAGGGGAGGACCCCAAGTAGGATTCAGCCTACTTGGGGCGCCTCCTGGCAGCCACCCCTCTCCCTCCCACCTATATATATATGTGTGGGGGGCACCCTAGCACACTCGAGACAATTGCCTAACCATGTGCGGCGCCCCCCTCCACCGTTTACACCCCCAGTCATATTTTCGTAGTTCTTAGGCGAAGCCCTGTAGAGATCACTTCACCATCACTGTCACCACACCGTCATGCTGACGGAACTCATCTACTACCTTGACATATTGCTAGATCAAGAAGGCGAGGGACATCATCGAGCTAAACGTGTGCAGAACGCGAAGGTTCCGTGCATTTGGTACTTGATCGGTTGAAGCGCGAAGAAGTTCAACTACATCAACCACGTTGTGAAATGCTTCCGCTTACGGTCTACGAGAGTACGCAGACATACTCTCCCCCTCGTTGATATGCATCTCCATGGATAGAGCATTGCGTGTGCATAGAAAATTTTTGTTTTCCATGCAACGATTCCCAATAGTGGCATCATTAGCCAGGTCTATGCTAGATGATATGCATGAGTAGAACACATAGTTGTGGGCGGTGTTAGTCATACTACTTACCACCAACATCTTATTTTGATTCGGCGATATTGTGGGATGAAGTGGCCCGGACTAACCTTACATGTCCATGCACATGAGACTGGTTCCACCGACTGACATGCAACTAGTTTTTCCTATAGGTGGCTGGCGGTGATAACCCACAAGTATAGGGGATCACAACAGTTTTCGAGGGTAGAGTATTCAACCCAAATTTATTGATTGGACACAAGGGGAGCCAAGGAATATTCTCAAGTATTAGCAGTTGAGTTGTCAATTCAACCACACCTGGAAAACTTAATATCTCCAGCAAAGTATTTAGTAGCAAAGTAGTTTGGAAGTAACGGTAACGGTGGCAAAGGTAACAGTAGCAACTTTGTAGTAATTGTAAGAGTGGCAATGGAAAAGTAACTAAGCAAAGATCAATATGTGAAAATCTCGTAGGCATTGGATGAGTGATGGATAATTATGTCGGATGCGATTCCTCATGCAACAGTTATAACATAGGGTGACACAGAACTAGCTCCAGTTCATCAATGTAATGTAGGCATGTATTCCGAATATAGTCATAGGTGCTTATGGAAAAGAACTAGCATGACATCTTTTGTCCTACCCTCCCGTGGCAGCGGGCTCCTATTGGAAACTAAGGGATATTAAGGCCTCCTTTTAATAGTGTACCCGACCAAAGAATTAACACTTTTTGAATACATGAACTCCTCAAACTACGATCATCACCGGGAGTGGTCCCGATTATTGTCACTTCGGGGTTACCGGATCATAACACATAGTAGGTGACTATTGACTTGCAAGATAGGATCAAGAACTCACATATATTCATGAAAACATAATAGGTTCACATCTAAAATCATGGCACTTGGGCCCTAGTGACAAGCATTAAGCATAGCAAAGTCATAGCAACATCAATCTCAGAACATAATGGATACTAGGGATCAAACCCTAACAAAACTAACTCGATTACATGATAAATCGCATCCAACCCATCACCGTCCATCAAGCCTACGATGGGATTACACACACACGGCGGTGATCATCATGAAATTGGTGATGGAGGAAGGTTGATGATGACGACGGCGACGGATTCCCCTCTCCGGAGCCCCGAACGGACTCCAGATCAGCCCTCCCAAGAGAGACTAGGGCTTGGCGGCGGCTATGTATCATAAAATGCGATGAATCCTTCTCTCTAATTATTTTCTCCCCGAACGTGAATATATAGAGTTGGAGTTGAGGTCGGTGGAGCCTCAGGGGGCCCACGAGGCAGGGGGCGCGCTGGCAATGGGGACAATCCCCTATGGGGATACCTACAAAATCCCCATCCCCATCTATTCCCTATTAGCCCATCCCCATCCCCGTTTACATGACTGGGGATGAAATTTCCCCATACCCATGCCCCCTGGGGAGGCGGGGCGCATTAGGGTCCCCATCCCCATAAACAAATACTCATATACATAATATGACACCCTATAATCAACATACATACATGGTGTTTACCTTGTCCTGCTAATGCCTATCTAGGTCGTATTGACTTCTTGGTCATGGTGGCAGCTGAGATGCGGATGTGAGGTAGGTTTAAGGTTTTTTTAGAGCTTTTCTGTTTTTGCAAGTTTGTTTGTGAATATTTTAAGGTTGACCGCAGTATCACAGTTACTAACCGGGTCCCCGATGGGTATTGGGTCTGGGGAATAGGATATCGTCCCCATCCCTGTTGTACCCTATGGGGAATAAAATAGTTTGGTAAATATCCCCATGGGGATGTTTTTCGCCCATCCCCACCCCCTAATAGATGAAATCCCCATGGGTTTGGCGGGTATGGGGCCCCATTGTCATCGCTAGGCGCGCCCCAAGGGGGTGGGCGCACCCTCCACCCTTGTGGACAGGGTGTGGGCCCCCTGGTGTTTATTCTTTTGCCAGTATTTTTTATATATTCCAAAAATATTCTCCGTGAAGTTTCAGGTCATTCCAAGAACTTTTCTTTCTGCACAAAAATAACACCATGGCAATTCTGCTGAAAACAACATCAGTCCCGGTTAGTTGCATCCAAATAATGCAAGTTAGAGTCCAAAACAAGGGAAAAAGTGTTTGGAAAAGTAGATACGATGGAGACGTATCAACTCCCCCAACCTTAAACCTTTGCTTGTCCTCAAGCAATACAGTTGATAAACTGAAAGTGATAAAGAAAAACTTTTACAAACTCTGTTTGCTCTTGTTGTAAATATGTAAAGCCAGCATTCAAGTTTTCAGCAAAGATTATGAACTAACAATATTCGCAATAACACATAGGTCATATGTTTACTCATATCAATGGCATAATCAACTAGCGAGCAATAATAATAAATCTCGGATGACAACACTTCCTCAAAACAATCATAATATGATATAACAAGATGGTATCTCGAATGCAGAGCACCTCTGAAGATCAAGGACTGACTGAACATTGTAATTCATGGTAAAAGAGATCCAGTCACAGTCATACTCAATGTAAACTAATAGTAATGCATGCACATGAAAATAGTGCTCTCCAACTGGTGCTTTTTAATAAAAGGATGAGGACTCAACATAAAAGTAAATAGATAGGCCCTTCGCAGAGGGAAGCAGGGATTTGTAGAGGTGCCAGAGCTCGAGTTTTGAAACAGAGATAAATAATATTTTAAGCAACATACTTTCATTTTCAACATAACAACCTAGAGATCTCGATATCTTCCATGCTACACACATGATAGGCGGTTCCCAAACAGAATGGTAAAGTTTATACTCCCCCACCACCAACAAGCATCAATCCATGCTGTCGGTGTACTAAAGTAGGGGTACCCTAGTACCCCGAGCTCGTCTGCAGGCGATGCAGCGTCCACATGGCAAGCCTTGCAGGCGTCCGTCAAGGCCCTCAATGGCTCCTTGAGCCATTCAAGAACAAAGTAGTCAAGACCCGGCAAGAGGAGCTTGCCGGGAAGGCCACTCAGCCTTGAAGAAACAAGGCCCGGCAAGAGGAGCTTGGGGGAAGGCTCAGTGGGCGCCGAGCCCCAGCGCGACAAGGTTCCCTGCCGCGGCAAAGGCGCTTGCCGGGCGGGCGACCTCTCTTCATCTCGCTCCAGCTCACCCACTGGCGTGTCATCACGGGGCTCTCCCAAGCAGGCGTGTCGACGGGCTGTGCCGCCATGCGGGAACAGCGACAAGCGGGCCGACAAGCTACCATCGTGGCAAGCGGAGGTGCACTTGACGGTCCTGTTAATTGTTGAGGCGACCGAGGCGGGCATTGATGACTCTTGTCCCTTGCCGTCGAGTTAGGTATAGATTCTCGTACCTTTGTACAAAGCGGTGTACCAACCTATGTTTTACTATCTTACCCTTGTCTACTTGCCACATGTGGTAACCCCTTGTACCTATAAAAGGAGGCCCGAGTGCAACGTGAAAGGGTTCGGCTCAGCTCGGCTTAGTTCATCCTACTCATCTGAAACCACACCCAGGCTAGGTCTTGTAGCTCCCATTGCTCCCTAGCAAGAACACAAGATAATCCACTAAAGCAGCAGTAGGAGTATTATCTCTCCGGAGAGCTCCGAAGTTGGGTAAGCCTGCTCGTGTGCATCGCCTCAATCCGCTCTTTGTGCAATCTCCGCCCCCCTCCGAACCACAAGGGACCCAGGTCCCGTAGGTGTTCGTGGGACACGATCAGCCCTCCCTGACATCTTTGGCGCGCCAGGTAGGGGGCGTCGAGGCTGTGTGAACCCGATTCGGTGGTCACACGAGCAACTTCATCAACATCTTCGTCAACATGGCGCCGAAGAAGAACTCTTCGGCGGCAGCAGAGCCGTCCGCGTCGAACCCACCACCGCCGGAGCTGTCGGTGGTGGGGAAGCGCTAGCGGAGGAACGGCGTCGGCGAGAGAGCCCTGGCGCTGCCAGGTCCAAAGACAAGGCAGCGCAGGCGTCGGCGTCCGAATCTTCATCGCGTCCTTCTCAGGAGGCGCGAGACTGACAGCGTCGTGAAGCTCGCGACACCATACGCTCGTTGGACAAAGGCCAAGCTGGGGGATCCCGAGGCCCTCGAGACCGCATGCACCCGGCATCTTTGGTGCGAAGCGAGTACGGTCGCTTGGGCGGGATGCTGCTCCTCCTAACTTGGTTAGGAGTCCGAGCACGTCCCGTTCTTCGCTCCGTACGCCGTTGCCGCCAACCACACCAGCGGAAGCCTTGGCAAGAGCTCAGTTACTTCTAGACTACCCTCCAACGGCCGACAAGGTCGACGAATGGAGGGCTACAATTCAGAGTCTCATCGGCTTCGCCAACGGCGACGTCCCGCGGCAATTGAGTGCCTCGCAGCCGCGCAAGGCGACAAAGCGCGAGCTGATGGCGGCGAGACTTACGGGAGCAGCCACGTGCACTCACCTTCCGAAGGCCAAGATCGCCGACTCGCGGATCCACCTCGACAGCGACTCCACAGCGTCGCCGGATCCGCGAACTTCGTCGCGACCAGCACCAAGTTCTCGAGAGCGGCAAGAAGAAGACGCTTCGAACCCGTATCGGCGCCCGAGAAGCGCCGTCAATCGACCAACGCACGGGCCAACCGTCGACATGCATGCGCCGAAGAACCAGGTGACTTACCGTACAAGGTAGGTTGCCCTGCGTTCACCCGTGAGCTGCGGCAAGTCCGTGGCCCGACAAGAAAAATTTCAAACCAGATGTGCGGAGAAGTATGGCGGCAGGACACACCATCGGAGTTCCTCGGCATCTACACCATCGCGATGCAGGCCACGGGGGCGAGGCGACAAGATCCTCGCCAATTACTTTCCCACGGTGCTCAAGCCAAGCGTCGAGATCTGGCTCATGCACTTGCCGGACAGCTCTATTTCTTCTTGGGCAGATTTGTGCCACCGGTTTGTTGGCGCCTTCACGGTGACCACAAGCCTCATGGCGGAGAGTGACCTCCACCTGCTTGCCCGAAGGAGGAGAATCCCTGCGCAAGTTCATCCAGAGATTCGATCGAGTGCACTACAACATCCGGGCGTCCACCTGCTGTAGTGATCGGTGCGTTTCATCGGAATGTCGAAACCGCAGGATGAGGAGGAGATGGCGATGTGCAAAGTGAAAGACGTCGCGAGCTTTACGCCCTGGCCGACAAGTGTGCACGATCTGAAGAAGGAAGAAGACTCCCATGAGAGAATGTGGGAGTAGAGTCTGACAGTGAGGAAATCGCCCCGGCAAGAAAAAGCCGGCGGCGAAACAACAGAAGGAAGAAAAACCAAGAAGTGCTAGTCGTTGAGCAGTCCGGCAAGGATGGGGCCGCCAACAAAGCCAAGGCTGGTGGCTCCAGCAAGGAGGTTGCCGTTGACGCCGACCGCCAAGCTGTGGCGGCCGCCGACAAGCCCGATAGCTCCAACAAGCAGTACTGTAAAATCCACCGCACCAAGGGCCACGATCTCGAGCTGCAAGAAAGTCGAGCAGCTTGTTGAGCTCTGAGAGCTGAATCGAGTGGCGAGACAAGGAGAAAGCTCAAGAAGGTGCAGGTGCAGCAAGTAAGAAGAGACCCGGTCGGGGAGGGACGCCTTGGCAAGGCCAAGCAGCGACAAGGTGACAGACCTCCCAGCGCCGCGACAAGGAAGAGGGCGAAGATGAAGATGATGAGGACATGGAAGGCGATGAAGCAGACGAGCAAGAGTTTCAAAAGGCAACAAAGGTTGTTTGTGTTGACGGTGGTGCTTCTCTGCGTACCTCACACCGCCAACTCAAGCAATGGATGCGTGAGGTGAATGCTGCAGAACCCTCCATAGAGTCACGAAACCTCTCGAAGTGGTCCAGACGCCCATCATCTTTGACATTGAGGATCACCCGATCGCATCACTGCGGTCGGGTGCTTGCCGATGTTGGTCTCGCCAACCATCCGCAACCTCAAGGTCACAAAGATGCTGGTTGTGGCGGGGCCGGCTGAACTTGATTTCCTCTGCGGTGCTTGAAACTTCAAATCCTCGACAATGAGCTCGAAGAAACTGGTACTTTCAAGGAATCAATCCAGGAAGGAGCAAGCCCAAAGGAACATCACGTTGCGGTAACGTTCGGCAGCGAGCTCAACTTCAGAACTGAGAGGGTCACGTTTGACGTCGCCGACTTCCCATTACCCTACAATGGCATACTTGGCCGTCCAGCGCTCGCCAAGTTCATGGCAGCCTCTCATTATGCTTACAACCTACTCAAGATGCCCGGCCCGATAAGCGTCATTTCTGTCCATGGCGACAAGAAGGACGCGCTTATCTGTGCCGACAAGATTTACCGGGAAGCAGCAGCCGCAACAGAAAGCAAACCACTTGCCGCTGAAGCTCCCGGGGGGGAGAAGACCACCAAGTCCGGCAAGAGCTCTGTTGCCCACTCCGGCAAGCGCACCTCCTCGGAGTGCTGCGCTACCGTCGAGGACGCACCATCGAGGACGCACCATCGAGCTCCACCGGCAAGTGCAAGAAGACAATGGCAGCTCCGCCGAAGATCAAGAAAGTGCCCGCCAAGGACGACGGCACTGGTGGTACCTTCAACATCGATTGCCACGCTTGATCCTAAATAGGAAGGCGAGCTCGTTGTTTTCTGCTGGGCGAATGTCGATGTGTTTGCATGGCAACCATCGACATCCCGGTGTTCCTGTGAAAGTAATTGAGCACCACCTAGCTGTCTGTCCTCACGCGTGGCCCGTCAAGCAAAAAGTTAGGAAGCAGCGTTGGAACGCCAAGAGTTCATAGCGAAGAAATCAAGAAGTTGGAAGCAGCGGGGCTTATCGAGAGTCCTCCATCCCCGTGGTTGGCCAATCCGGTGGTGATGCATAAGGCTAATGGGAAATGGAGACTTTGTATTGACTTCACCGATGTTAATAAAGCTTGTCCCAAAGACCCATTTCCCTTGCAGCAGATCGACCAGATTGTTGACTCCACGGTGGATGTGATCTACTTTCGTTTCTTGATGCATATTCAGGATATCATCAGATCTTCATGGCGAAGAAGATGAAGAAAACCGCATTCATTACACCATGTGGCACGTCTTGCTTTATACGGATGCCTTTTGGTTTGAAGAATGCTGGTTCAACCTTTGCAAGGGTAGTCCATGATGCCTTGAACTACGATATACGTAAATGTAGAAGCATACATGGATGACATAGTGGTCAAGAGCAAGGACAAAGCGACTCTGGTTCAAGATTTGGATGAAACATTTGCAAATCTGCGCAAGATCAACCTCAAGTTCAACCCCGAGAAGTGCGTGTTTGGAGTCCCTTTCGGCAAGCTTCTCGGGTTCTTTGTGTCTCAGCGGGGAATTGAAGCCAATCCCGACAAGATCAAGGCCATTGAGCAGATCGAAGCACCAAAGCGCGTCAAGGATGTCGGAAGGCTTGCGGTTGCGTGGCTGCTCTCGGAGGTTTATCTCTAAGTCTCTTGAGCGCTACTGCCATTTTCAAAATTTTGAAAAAGGCAGGTCAATGAAATGGACTCGAAGCGGAGGCTGCTGCTGCGGGACTGAAGAGATACTGTCCTCCGCTCCAATACTTGTCGCACCTAGGCCACAAGAGAAGTTCTTTGCTGTATATAGCAGCGACCAATCAAGTGGTTAGTGCTGCGTTAGTAGCGGAGAGGGAGGCGGATGATGACCCGGCAACCGAGGCAGGCGCATCCAGCGACAAGCAAGGGGCTTCGCCGTCAAGCTCTGGTCCCGACAAGGACGGATCAGCGAGGTTGCGACAAGATCTGAAGAAGATGGTGCAGCGCCAGTCTACTTTGTCGATTCCCTTTTGCAGGGGCTAGATCAAGGTACTACGGTATGCAAAAACTGCTTTTCGGCCTCCTCATGGCCTCGAGAAAGCTGCGCCACTACTTCCAAGCACACGAGATAACAGTTGTCACTCGCTTTCCGCTGAAGAGGATATTACAAAATCCGAAGCAATAGGCAGAATCGTCGAGTGGGCCTTTGGAACTGTCAAGCTTTG
This sequence comes from Aegilops longissima, assembly GCA_021605205.1. Taxonomy (NCBI): domain Eukaryota; kingdom Viridiplantae; phylum Streptophyta; class Magnoliopsida; order Poales; family Poaceae; genus Aegilops; species Aegilops longissima. The sequence continues at coordinate 352,538,976 of CM038681.1, forward strand.
GTCTCAAATTTGAAAGCACTTCAACTATCAGAGCGAGCATTGGCGGAATTCATAGCTGAGTGGGCGTAGCGCAAGATAAAGAAATTCAGAGGCGAGCATCCCGTCAAGGAGGCAAATAAAGAGTGGCTGATGTACTTTGAGGTGCCTTCTCGCTTGCAACACGCCGGTGCGGCGTGCTGATTATGCACCCACCGGAGAGCACCTCAAGTACATAGTCCGGATGCATTTTCCCAAGGAACAAGCAACAAATAATCTGCAGAGTATGAAGTTTGCTTGCGGCCTCGAGATTGTGGTAGACCTTGGGATCAAGAAGCTCATTGTCGGGGACTCGCAACTTGTCGTCCGCCAAGTAAATAAAGATTATCGAGTCCGTTGATGGAAGCCTCGTCGGCGAAGTGAGGAAGCTGGAAGAGCACTTTGAAGGTTCGCAAATGGAACACGTTCCAAGAGCTCATAATGATATAGCTGATGGCCTCTCCAAATGTGGCGACTTAAGTTACCTGTGGAACCAGGGATTTTGTGCTCAAGCTAACTCAGCCAACCGTAACACCTTCAACAGGACAAAGCAAGAAGAAAATTGGTTTCGGCGACTACTTTCGGCAGAGCTCCACGAAGCCGCCGACAAGAAGGTCCCTAAAACCAGCATAAGTATCACTAAGGAGCGGTATGCTCCGACAAACCATACAATTTGTATTGTTGAAGCAAGCGCTCCCGACAAGTTTCGCTCCGGCAAGCTTGCCGGGATCATCAAGCTCTGGCGGACCCACGAGTTCTTGCCGCAGGCTGATGTTCCTTGATGATGGATGAGCCTTTAGTCCTTGTTGTCGAGCCACAAGCTCCGGCATGGGCACAACAAATCGTCCATTTCCTTTAGACGGAGAACTTCCGAAAAGCAAGAAGAAGCGGAAAAAGTAGCCCGGCGGTCAAGTATGTACCAGTTTGTTGACAACATCACATGCATGAAGAAGACTCAGCGGTGTGAAATTGAAGTGCATTTGCGGGAAGATGGGCGAAGCTGCTGTTGGAGGTACATGGAGGCATATGTGGTCACCACATTGGCGCAGAGCGCTTGCCGGCAAAGCTTTCCGGCAAGGTTTCTTCGGCGAAGCCCTCCGGGATGCAAGCGCACAAGTAACCAAGTGTGAAGCGTGCGGTTCCATTCCAAACAGATACACCAACCAGCTCAAGCTCTCCAGGCGATCCCTTTATCCTGGCCCTTCTCGGTCCTGGGGCTCGACATCCTCGGCCCTTTCCCTCGCGCTGTCGGAGGCTTTGAGTACTGGTGCATAGCAATGACTTAGTTTCGCCTTGCCGGAAGCGAACGACAGACAAGCTAAGTTGCCAAAGTTTGAGCATTCGATTTTCTTAAAGTTATTTTCCTTGAGCGACCGGCGCTTTGTATGGAAAACCTGTGCAAAGGAACCAAATCGTGATGGTCGCGCCCTTACTTTGTTTCGAGTCCGCTCAACAACTTAAGTGAGCTGCGGCTAGTCGCGACAAGGTTGCTTGTCGGTGGCGACCCCCTTGACGAAGCTCTTGAAGTTCCTTTTCGGCACTTTCGCGGCAAGGGTGCCTACACCGCAAGTTTCCACTGAAAGGCGAGGGCGATAACATACAAAGCCAAGAGTCGAGTAAAGGAAGTAACATAGCAAATGTTGCCCACAATAAAGTTATATTACAAAAATAACTTATTGCGGCATCAAGCTAAATCGTTCTCGAACTGGAATAACAGCGAAGAGAAGAAGGCGGCGCGGACCCAAGCCCGGCAAGCCGGGGTTGCCGGGGCTGCGGCAAGCCGAGTTGCCGGGGCTGCGGTATCGATTAAGCCTTTCGTCCCTCTTCAAACATCCCTTTTTCATTAAAAACATCCTTCTCGGATACAGTCCGTGGAGAATGAAAAACATGAAAGAGAGGATTACAAGTTTTAAATGCAGATAAGATGCCCGTAATCCTTTTCCTGTCCCTATCTTCGGGAGGTAGGTCAAAGAGATGAGAAGGGCAAGCGGGCGCCTAGGCGAGCTACAGTGCCGGAAGGCACCGAGAGAACATCCAGGGACTCTCCGAGGGCTTGAGCGGAGGCAGGCGGCGTCGGAAGTGGGGCTCAAGGCCAGGCGGCGGGGCGTCGGCGCTGTCGAGGCACTACGCCTCGACTCCGACTTGACGGCCTTGTCGCCATCCCTCTTCCCCTCTCGCAGCCTCCCTCGCCGATCGCCCAAGGAGGCGACCACAGGGAGTTCAAGGAGCGGCGACGCGGATGATGGGGTCGCCGGTGGCCTTGCGGAGGCGGCGCCCGACAACTAGTTGGGCCCGCTACCCTCGTCGTCGCTGTCGCTCCCCTCCTCGTCACTCTCGCTCGAGGAGGAATCTTCGCTGTCGGAGGAACTATCCACACAACACCTTTCCAGTGCCAAGATCCCGAAGACCTTGGCGGAGAAGATCACCCTCCATTAACTTAAAATGGAGGTAAACCCGCCAGCAGGTTGTGGATGCGGGCGACGTCTTCCACCCACGATCAAGATACATCACATTAGGGGCTGGGAATACAGCGCGGACTCGCGTGCCGCTGATCCCACAGCCCCTCATGTGCAATCTCGATGTCTCGGGCGGATCCGACTCCATCGCGCTTCATGACGGGCTGGAAGCCGAGGCGACGACGAGGCGCCGGGCGCAGCTGACGAAGAACTTCGCAAGGTGCGTCCCTGTATGGACCGCCGCGGGGAGGAGAACCGCCGGCGAGGCGGAGGCGATCGCCGCCCGCCCGCTTCTTCCCGGCGCCTCGACCTCGTCCACGACCTCGCCCCCGCAGGGGAACCACCAGCAGAGGCGGAGACGGCTCGCCGCCCCGTCCGCCTCTTCCCCGAGCGCCTCAACCTCGTCCACGACCTCGCCCCCTCCCTCTTCCCCTTGTGGCAGGCTCTGCCACCCCGGGCGTGGGGTTGGGAGGGTGCGCTGTCTATGGCGACCCTCGCCGCCACCGATGAAGAACCAAGGTTCCCTCTCTCCATGACGAAAGTGAGAGAAAGGGAGCAGAAGTGAGAAAGGAGGAGATAGGAGAGTGCGGGTTTCGCCCCCCTTCCGCCCTTCTTAAAAGAAGCAAGGTGGGGCTCTACCGCCCCTTCAGTGAATCAAAGGCGAAGGAAGCGCAGGGAATCGGGGCAGACCTGCTGCCTCTGCTCGCAATGGCCCTGTTTCCCACTTCCACCGTCCGTGACCCCAAGAGCATGGGAACCACGTGGCGGGGATTCAGAACTGAGGCGACAGATGAGGCGACCTCGCACGCCGCCCACTTCCCCCACGACACCGCAATTGACGCGTGCCGTTATAGGGGAACGCGGCGGATGCGGAGTGGATTTGGTTTGGACCCAGGCAGCGTGCCGTGCCTGTTTGGGCCTGGCCCAACAGCACTCGGCACCGTGTATGGCCCGAGACCGGGGCTCTGTCGGTGTACTAAACTAGGGGTACCCTAGTACCCGAGCTCGCACTGCAGGCGTGCGGCGTCCCGTGGCAAGCCTTGCGGGCGTCCGTCAAGGCCCTCGGTGGCTCGCCGGAGCCATTCAAGAACAAAGTAGTCAAGACCCGGCAAGAGGAGCTTGCGGGAAGGCCACTCGGTAGCGAAGAAACAAGGCCCGGCAAGAGGAGCTTGCGGGAAGGCTTGGTGGGCGCCGAGCCCCCAGCGCGACAAGGTTCTGCCGCGGCAAAGGCGCTTGCCGGGCGGGCAACCTCTCTTCATCTCTGCTCCAGCTCACCCACTGGCGTGTCATCACGGGGCTCTCCCAAGCACGCGTGTCGACGGGCTGTGCCGCCCGGGGAACAGCGACAAGCGGCGCCGACAAGCTACCATCGTGGCAAGCGGAGGTGCACTTGGCGGTCCTGTTACCTTTGTTAGGGCGATCGAGGCGGGCATTGATGACTCTTGTCCCTTGCCGTCGAGTTAGGTATAGATTACTGTACCTTTGCATAAAGCGGTGTACCAACCTATGTTTTACTATCTTACCCTTGTCTACTTGCCACATGTGGTAACCCCTTGTACCTATAAAAGGAGGCCCGAGTGCAACGTAGAAAGGGTTCGGCTCAGCTCCGGCTTAGTTCATCCTACTCATACGAAACCACACCTAGGCTAGGTATTGTAGCTCCCATTGCTCCCTAGCAAGAACACAAGATAATCCACTAAAGCAGCAGTAGGAGTATTATCTCTCCGGAGAGCTCTGAAGCTGGGTAAGCCTGCTCGTGTGCATCGCCTCGATCCGCTCTTTGTGCAATCTCCGCCCCCCTCCGAACCACAAGGGACCCAGGTCCCGTAGGTGTTCGTGGGACACGATCAGCCCTCCCCGACACATGGCTTGCCCGAAACAACGAGTGCCTCCAACTAACAAAGGTCGTGGGGGAGTTTTGTTTGCAATTATTTTGATTTGGTTTAAGCACGGGACTGGGCATCCCGGTTACCGGCCATTTTCTCGCGAGTGAGGAGCGGAGTCCACTCCTCGTGAGAATAACCCACCTAGCATGGAAGATACAGACAACCCTAGTTGATTCACGAGCTATTCGAGCATACAAAACAGAATTTCATTTGAAGGTTTAGAGTTTGGCACATACAAATTTACTTGGAACGGCAGGTAGATACCGCATATAGGAATGTATGGAGTACTCATATGGAATAACTTTGGGGTTTATGGAAGTGGATGCACAAGCAGTATTCCCGCTTAGTACAAGTGAAGGCTAGAAAAAGACTGGGAAGCGACCAACTAGAGAGCGACAACAGTCATGAACATGCATTAAAATTAATCAATGCTTAGTGCAAGAATGAGTAGGATATAATTCACCATGAACATAAATATCATGGAGGCTATGTTGATTTTGTTTCAACTACATGCGTGAACATGTGCCAAGTCAAGCCACACGAATCGTTCAAAGGAGGATACCACCCTATCATACCACATCACAACCATTTTAATAGCATGTTGGCACGCAAGGTAAACCATTATAAACTCCTAGCTAATTAAGCATGTCATGAGCAACTATAATCTCTACTTTTCATTGCAAATATGTTTCATTCATAATAGGCTGAATCAGGAATGATGAACTAATCATATTTATAAAAACAAGATAGGTCGAGTTCATACCAGCTTCTCTCATCTCGATCAGTCCATCATATATCGTCATTATTGCCTTTCACTTGCACGACCGAACAGTGTGGATAAAAATAATAGTGCACGTGCATTGGAATAAGCTGGAATCTGTAAGCATTTAATACACAGGAGAAGACAAGGTAATATGGGCTCTTGGTTAAATCAGCAATAATGCATATAAGAGCCACTTCAACATTTTCATTATGGTCTTCTCCTCTCCACCCCCAAAGAAAAGAAAAGCAATAAAACTATTTACACGGGAAAGCTCCCAACAAGCAAAAGAAGAACGAGAAATCTTTTTGGGTTTTCTTTTAATTACTACTACTACAGGCATGGAAAGTAAACTAGCTAGAAGCTTTAACTATTTTTTTTTGTTTTTCTTAAGGTTATTCAAACACACAAGAAGAAGGATTAAAACAGAAAATAAACTAGCATGGATATTTCAATGAAAAAGTATGAGCACCGACAACTGGCATGAGTGTGTGAACATGAATGTAATGTTGGTGAGAAATACGTACTCCCCCAAGCTTAGGCTATTGGCCTAAGTTGGTATATGCCCATGGATCAAAGTGGTCCTCTCAAGTATACTGAGGAGGATCCTCGGGGTGCCACTGGTTGGCGAGCTCTTCCGGATCCCACTGGTAAACATACTGTCGATAAGGATCAGGAGATGGATCAGGATCAGGCTCTGGGGATCGTGTGCGCTCCCAATATGCATAAATGTCATCGGGCATGATGATGTATGTTCATGAATGAATGTTAAACAAATAAGGTGCAGGCAGGGAAATAATCTGACAAGTATTTTCACTGAATACTAGGTTATAAATGAGTCTCTTCTCCTTACCATCGCAAATAAAATCATGTGCTACCATTCTTTTAAAGTCTAAGAAAATAGGGGGCAACACCTTTTCTTCTTTCTCATAGTGTCTAATAGGTATCTCAAAATATTTAGCAAGACGTGAAGCAAAGATACCTCCAAAAGTGGGGCCCTTTGTACGGTTTAGACTCAACTATTTAGCAACCATAGTGCGTAAACTGAAAGTTCTGTCATGGAGTAAAGCATGGCGCAAAATGGCGAGGTCAGGAGCACTAAGGCCCCCACCGTTCCCTCGGCCAATTAAACATATACTAGCAAATATTGCATAGTAACATAGAACAGGAAAAATGTATACTAGTAGTTCTTGCATCTGACACTTTTCTCTTTTCCCCTACAGCAATTTCATCAATAAATTCTGCCACATCTCTAGGATGTGGTTCCTCAACGCTTCCCTCAAAAGGCAACTTCCAAACCGCACAAAAATCATAAAGTGACATCTCCTTAAACTCATCATATAAATTAAAATCTACCAAAGGTGGGGATCTCCTAGCATGGAAATGAAATTTTTTCACAAAAATGTTAGTGAGTAGGAGATACTGTTCGAGCTAGTCGTGGTGGAAGTCGGTGAGGCCTGCATTCTCAGTAAGTAATAAAAATAATCATAAATTCCGGCGGCTCGCAAGAGCTCATCACAAGGCCATTCACACGGCCGAACCTCCGCAGTGGGAGGGAGATTATATTTGGGCTTCTTATTCTCTTCACTTTGCTTATCCTTCGAGCTTCGGCTCGAAGAGCCTCTCAACAACCTCTTCAACATTTTCTCCCACAGAAAAGTTTCTGAAATTTTTAGTGATTCAAAATAAAAGTGAACCAAACTCAACAAGATTGATAACAACTACTCCCACAAGTGCCTAGTGTCTATATCATGCATTAGAACTACTTGGCACCATATAAATTTGAAATGCAAGCTCAAGAACAGTGTCACCTAAGCAGCAAAATTTTGCAACAAATAAAGCACTAGAACTAAAACTTATTGGACCATTGGAGGAGTCACATACCGAAGAACAATCCCCCAAAGCAGTTTCGTGAATGGAGCTTTGGGCAAGGAGATCAAAATCGCAGCAAGATGAGCTAGAACACGGGTTTGAGCTAGGGGAGGATTTTTTCTAGAGGAAGGAGGAGTGTGTGGGTGCTGGAATAAGTGGAGGGGGCCAGGAGGGTGGGCACGCCCTGTGCCATCATGGCCAGATGGTGAGTCCCCTGGTATGTTCTCAGTGCCAGATATTCTTAAATATTCTACAAAAAATCATATTTCATTTTCAGGACATTTTGAGAACTTCTATTTTTGGGGAATTTTTTATTGCACGGATAATTCAGCAAACAGACAGAAAATACTATTTTTGCTTTATTTAATATAAATAACAGAATGTAAAAGGAGGGTACAGAGAGTTGTGCCTTCTAACTTCATCCATCTCATGCTCATCAAAAGAAATCCACTAACAAGGTTGATCAAGTCTTGTTAACAAACTCTTTTCGAATGACATGAAACCGGAGAATTTTCGAATAACACTAGGTTACCTTAACGGGGATATGCACATCCCCAATAATAAGAATATCATATTTCTTCTAGACAGTAGGAAGAGGAAATTCAAAACCTCCAATAGTAATCGTTGGAATTTTTCCAATAGAATTGATACTGTGGACTTGAGGTTGTTTCCTCAGAAAGTGTACCGTATGCTCTTTACCATTAACATGAAAAGTGACATTGCCTTTGTCGCAATCAATAACAGCCCCTGTAGTATTCACAAAGGGTCTACCAAGGATAATCGACATACTATCGTCCTCAGGAATATCAATAACAAAGTCCATTAAAATAGTAATGTTTGCAACCACAACAGGCACATCCTCACAAATACCAACAGGTATAGCAGTTGATTTATCGGCCATTTGAAAAAATATTTCAGTAGGAGCCAACTTATTCAAATCAAGTCTACCATATAAAGAGAGAGGCATAACACTAACACCGGCTCCAAGATCACACAAAGCAGTTTTAACATAGTTTCTTTTAATGGAGCATGGTATAGTTGGTACTCCTGGATCTCCAAGTTTCTTAGGTATTCCACCTTTAAAAGTATAATTGGCAAGCATGGTGGAAATTTCAGCTTCCGTTACCTTTCTTTTATTTGTAACAATATCTTTCATGTACTTAGCATAGGGATTCATTTTAAGCATATATGTCAAACGCATACGCAAAAAGATAGGTCTAATCATTTCAGCAAAGCACTCAAAATCCTCCTCATCCTTTTTCTTGGATGGTTTGGGAGGAAAAGGCATGAGTTTCTGAACCCATGGTTCTCTTTCTTTACTGTGCTTCCTAGCAACGAAGTCTCTCTTATCATAATGTTGATTCTTTGATTGTGGGTTATCAAGATCAACTGCAGGTTCAATCTCTACATCATTGTCATTGCTAGGTTGAACATCAACATGAACATCATCATTAACATTCTCACTAGGTTCATGTTCATTACCAGATTGTGTTTCAACATCAGAAATAGAAATATCATTGGGATTCTCAGGTGTGTCAAAAACAGGGTCACTAGAAGCATGCGAAGTCCTATCATTTTTCTTTGTCTTCCTCTTAGAAGGACTAGGTGTATCAACATTAGTTCTCTGAGAATCTTGCTCAATTCTCTTTGGGTGGCCCTCTGGATATAAAGGTTCCTGAGTCATTTTACCCCCTCTAGTCATAACTCTAACAGCATTATCATTTTTCTTATTATTTAATTCATTGAGCAAATCATTTTGAGCTTTAAGCACTTGTTCTACTTGAGTGGTAACAATAGAAGCATGTTTACTAATGAGTTTAAGTTCACCTTTAACTATAGACATATAATAACTCAAGTGTTCAATCATATAAGCATTGCATTTCAATTGTGTACCAACATAAGCATTGAAGTTTTCTTGTTTAACAATAAAATTATCAAACTCATCTAACAATTGGCTAGCAGACTTATAACGAGGGATATCACCTTTATCAAATCTATAGAGAGAATTTACCTTTACTACCTGTGTCGGGTTGTCAAGACCATGTATTTCTTCAATAGGTGGTAAATAATTAACATCTTCAGCTTTAATACCCTTTTCTTTCATAGATTTATTTGCCTCTTGCATATCTTCAGGACTGAGAAATAGAATACCCCTTTTCTTCGGAGTTGGTTCAAGAAGTGTCCAAACATTTTCATTACTCAACATGTTACTCAACAGTTCTTTCCCTGAAAACACAACCAGCACAACTATCCAGGTGGTCTCTAGAAGCATCGGTTAGTCCATTATAAGATATCAAGTATTTCATTTTTCTTAAGAGGATGATCAGGCAAAGCATTAAGTAATCAGAAAACCCTTCCCAAGCTTGTGGGAGACTCTCTTCTTCAATTTGCACAAAATTAGATATTTCCCTTAAGGCAGCTTGTTTCTTATGAGCGGGGAAATATTTAGCAGAGAAGTAATAAAACAAATCCTGGGGACTACGCACACAACCAGGACCAAGAGAATTAAACCATGTTTTAGCATCACCCTTTAATGAGAACGGAAATAATTTAAGGATATAGTAGTAACGAATTATTTCCTCGTGAGTGATTAGGGTGGCTATATCAGATTCAACCAAAGTAATTATCTTAGGATCGATAGAGAAATCATAAACCTTAATGGAAATACATATAGGTGAAGTAGAAAAATCAGGGTCATATTTCATCCTAGCATTCAAAGATTTTTCTTTCAGCTTAGCTAACAGTTTCTTAAGATCATATCTATCCTTACAAGCAAAAAAGTCTCTAGCAGTTTCTTCATCCATAACATAACCCTCAGGTACATCAGGCAATTCATATCTAGGGGACAATCTTCATCATCACTTTCATCAATATTATCAGTTTCAATAATTTCATTCTCTCTAACCCTAGCAAGTTGTTCATCAAGAAATTCATCTAATGGCATAGTAGTATCAAGGATAGAAGCAGTTTCATCATAAATATCATGCACAGCAGAAGTGGCATTATCAATAACATGCAACCTATCAGAATCAATAACAGGAGTAGGTGTCGCAAGTTTACTCATAATCGAAGGTGAATCAAGTGCAGATCTAGATGGCTGTTCCTTACCTCCCCTCGTAGTTGAGGGATAAATCTTTGTTTTTTCGTCTTTCAAGTTCCTCATAGTGATCAATAGATATAAATCCCAAGTGACTCAAAGAATAGAGCTATGCTCCCCGGCAATGGCACCATAAAATAGTCTTGATAACCCACAAGTATAGGGGATCGCAACAGTTTTCGAGGGTAGAGTATTCAACCCAAATTTATTGATTCGACACAAAGGGAGCCAAAGAATATTCTCAAGTATTAGCAGTTGAGTTGTCAATTCAACCACACCTAGAAAACTTAATATCTGCAGCAAAGTATTTAGTAGCAAAGTAGTATGGAAATAACAGTAACGGTGGCAAAGGTAATAGTAGCAACTTTGTAGTAATTGTAACAGTGGCAACGGAAAAGTAACTAAGCAAAGATCAATATGTGAAAAGCTCGTAGGCATTGGATCAGTGATGGATAATTATGTCGGATGGGATTCCTCATGCAATAGTTATAACATAGGGTGACACAGAACTAGCTCCGGTTCATCAATGTAATGTAGGCATGTATTCCGAATATAGTCATATGTGCTTATGGAAAAGAACTTGCATGACATCTTTTGTCCTACCCTCCCGTGGCAGCGGGGTCCTATTGGAAACTAAGGGATATTAAGGCCTCCTTTTAATAGAGTACCGGACCAAAGCATTAACACTTAGTGAATACATGAACTCCTCAAACTACGGTCATCACCGGGAGTGGTCCCGATTATTGTCATTTCGGGGTTATCGGATCATAACACATAGTAGGTGACTATTGACTTGCAAGATAGGATCAAGAACTCACATATATTCACTAAAACATAATAGGTTCAGATATGAAATCATGGCACTTGGGCCCTAGTGACAACCATTAAGCATAGCAAAGTCATAGCAACATCAGTCTCAGAACAAAATGGATACTAGGGATCAAACCCTAACAAAACTAACTCGATTACATGATAAATCTCATCCAACCCATCACCGTCCAGCAAGCTGTGATGCCCGGATAATTAGATTACACTAATTCCCTGCTAATGTTGCCACGTCACCTTTGTCACTGTAGTTATTATCGGGTTAGTTCAAAACCGATTCAAAATCAAAATTGAATTAAAGTCAAACAATAAAAATTCTGAAACATTAAAACAAAAATGTTCGGTTAGTGCCAAATTTGACGTAGGTAATTGTTGTAAAGAAAACACATGTTTAGAAAATGCTTAAATATCTTAAATTGAATTAAAAAATTGGAAAGTAAATAAAGAAAAAACTAAAACTAAAACTAAAAGAAAATAAAAGAGAAAGCACCCTGTGGCTCTCAGAAAAGCCATCGTCTGGCCCAGGCCACGACCCACTAACCGGCCCAACCGGCCACCCTCCCCCACTCCCCATAACCCCCCACTCCCCCCGGTCCAACCCTAGCCACCACCCACCTCCCCCACTCCCCCTCGTGAGCCCCCACCTCCCGATCCTATCCGGATCGAGGAAGGGATCGTCACCACGCCCCGTTGTCATGCACCATCACCGTCTCCAGCGCCTCGCCGCCGCCTGCAGGCACCTCGCCGGACCTCCCCACCGGCCTGCCTCCTCTCCGGCACGCCGTCTCCGTCCTCCTCCTCACGCCCATTGCCACGAGCCCTACGAACCCCCGTGAGCAACCCCGGTCCTCCTCTCTCTCTCGCCCCGCTCACCTGTCACGTCAACCGTGCACTCCATGCCCGTGCGCGTGCCGTGCCCGCGCTCGCAGCACCCCACACGCGTCCAGGCACCAGCCCCTGTTTCCCCGGCTCTGCTCCGCCCGGCTCCATCCACCGCCTTTGCCACTGCCTGCGGCCACCTGCGCACGTGCATCTTGGCACGCACCCACAGTCGTCCGCGCGTGCTTGCCCGTCTTCTCTCAGCGCCGCCACCGCCCTCACGCACCGGCTTCCCCGTGCCCCGGCCTGCGCTGGCCTCACTGTGCCACCGCTGCCTCGTCGTGGCTCCGCTACCCGTCTCCTGCTGCTCCGATCGCCGCGCTGCTGCCACGCTCGCCTCCGCCTCGCTTCCTGCCGCCGCTGCTGCTCCTCTGCCGACAGCGCCCTCCACCTTGCCTGCTGGCCGCCTCCATCGCGCCCGCCACATCGCGCCCAAGACTCCGCCTTCCCCACGCCGGCCGACCACAGCGGCCGCCTCGCCCTACTACCTCGCCTCGCAATCCCTGTGGCGGCGCGCCCAGCGCCTGTCGCCCTCCTGCAGCGCCCATCCGGGCTGGCGTCCGCACGCGCCTGTGCCCGATAGCCCAGCACCCGCTAAGGCCCCTCTTGGCCTATGACACGAGGGCCCCACACCCCACAACGTTCAAAAGAAAAGGAGAATTAAAAATATAAATAAATAAATAAATTATTATTATTAATTAATTTAATTAAACTAATTAGATAATTAACCTAATTAATTCTGTTTAATTAACCTGCTAACTAAAACAGTCTATCACTAGTGGGGCCCACACGTCAGTTTGACCCAGTCAAACCCCCTGTTGACTGTTGACGTCATGTTGGCGTCATGATGACGTCAACATGCACTATTCTGGATAATGTTGAATTAAATTAATTAAATAAATTCTAAAAATGATTTAAAATAAATCGTAGCTCAGATGAAAATACTTTCTACATGAAAGTTGCTCAGAACGACGAGACGAATCCGAATATGCAGCCCGTTCATCCGCCACACACCCCTAGCATATCGAACACGCAACTTTCCCCCTCCGGTTCATCTACCCAAAAACGCGAAACACTGGGGGTACTTTCCCTGATGTTTCCCCTCTTCGCCGGTATCACCTCTTACCACGTTAGGGCACACCTAACACCGTTGTTTGCTTCGTCATGCATCGTTATGCATCTGTTTGTATTGTATTCATTGTTTCTTCCCCCTCTTCTCTCGGTAGACTACGAGACCGATGTCGCTTCTTTGGTGCCCGACCGACTACATGTTGTTGTGACCCTTCTTCTTGCCAGAGCAACCAGGCAAGCCCCCCACCCTAGATCACCATATATCGCCTATTCTTCTCTATAATGCTTGCATTAGAGTAGTGTAGCATGTTACTGCTTTCCGTTAATCCTATCCTGATGCATAACCTGTCCTTGCTACTACTGTTGTTACCTTTACCTGCAATCCTACATGCATAGTATAGGATGCTAGTATTCCATCTGTGGCCCTACATTCTTGTCCGTCTGCTGTGTTATACTATCGGGCTATGATCACTCGGGAGGTGATCACGGGTATATACTATTACTTTACACAAGATACATGTGGTGACTAAAGTCGGGTCGGCTCATGGAGCACCCGCGAGCGATTCACGGATTGGGGCTGAAAGGACCTTTGTCCCGACGGCCCTATGGGTGAATCTTTGTGTCGGAGAGATAGGGCAGGTTGAGACCGCCTAGGTGAGAGGTGGGCCTGGCCCTTGTCGGCGTCCGCGGTTACTTCATAATAACACGCTTAACGAGATCTTGGTATTTGATCTGAGTTGGCTCACTGACATTATACGCACTAACCGCCACGTGGGACCAGATATGGGCAACCGGCGTCGTGGTATCAGTCGAAGGCTTCGTGACATTAGCGACTGAGTAGCGCGCGCCGGATTGGACTCGAACGCCTACTCTTGTATAAGGGAGGCTAGGTCTGCTTCCAGCCTCGTACGCAACGTGCAGGCGTGCAATGGGCGATGGGCCCAGACCCCTGCGCGCATAGGATTCAGACCGGCGTGCTGACCTCTCTGTTGTGCCTAGGTGGGGCTGCGACGTGTTGATCTTCCGAGGCCGGGCATGACCCAGGAAAGTGTGTCCGGCCAAATGGGATCGAGCGTGTTGGGAATTGTGGTGCACCCCTGCAGGGAAGTTTATCTATTTGAATAGCCGTGTCCCTTGGTAAAAGGACGACCCGGAGTTGTACCTTGACCTTATGACAACTAGAACCGGATACTTAATAAAACACACCCTTCCAAGTGCCAGATATAACCCGGTGATCGCTCTCTAACAGGGCGACGAGGAGGATCGCGGGTAGGATTATGATATCGATGCTACTTGGTGAACTTACCATCTAATCTCTTCTACATGCTGCAAGATGGAGGCTGCGAGCGTAGTCTTGATGGGATTAGCTACCCCCTCTTATTACGGCATTACGTAGTTCACCCACCGATATGGCCCTTTACACATATACCCATGCATATGTAGTGTAGATCCTTGCTTGCGAGTACTTTGGATGAGTACTCATGGTTGCTTTCTCCTCTTTTCCCCTTTCCTTTCTTACGGTTGTCGCAACCAGATCTCGGAACCAGAGCTAGGCATACCATCAACGACAACTCCTACTACACCGGAGGTGCCTACTACTCCGTGCAGGATGTCGATGACGACCAGGAGTAGCTTAGGAGGATCCCAGGCAGGAGGCATGCGCCTCTTTCGATATGTATCCTAGTTTGTGCTAGCCATCTTATGGCAACTTGTTTAACTTATGTCTGTTCTCAGATATTGTTGCTTCCACTGAATCATCTATGATCGAGCACTTGTATTCGAGCCCTCAAGGCCCCTGGCTTGTATTATGATGCTTGTATGACTTATTTATGTTTTTAGAGTTGTGTTTGTATATCTTCCTGTGAGTCCCTGATCTTGATCGTACATGTATGCGTGCATGATTAGTGTATGATTGAATCGGGGGCGTCAAAAGTTGGTATCAGAGCCGACTGCCTGTAGGAATCCCCCTTCCACACTCCTTGGCCGAAGTCGAGTCTAGTCGATGAAAAATGTTTTACTAACATGGCTGTGCGGCCCATGGGCCCACGTCGCCATTGGGTGGATTAGGATCTTGTATTCCTCGTCTATACTCTGGGAATCTAAGCTCTCTTCTATTCGGGTTAAATGATTTTACTAAATCTTACTCTAGGTTCTCGTAATTTTATCCCGGAGAGCCCCTTCATTCCAGATGATGGCCTCATTCATTAGAAGACCCCGAGGATACTCTCCGATTTTATCTCGAGAACTTGTGTTCATCGTGTTTGCAATTCCCCTTCCATCGTCGACCCTTATTGATAACCACATGCACTTGCCATTCTTACATTCATCCCCAGTTGGTCTTGTTATTACAAGAAACCCTGTAATACTCGTCGTTGTGCCAAGAATCCCTTGTGCCACTGCCTTGCGGTTCCGTGCCGCAAAAATATCCCGACGATTTGTTTCTTCACACTTATCAAAGAACCGTTCATTACTAGTTGTTCATAGGATTCACTAGATACATTGAAATGCTACCCGATCTTTCAGTAATAATCTGCCAACTATTGCTCTGCAAATACTTGTCTGCTTGCAGTCGACAATTCCATTTGTCTATCGATAACCAATAAAATCCCTGTGATTGACATTCTGATCTTGTTGATTCAACATGTGTGTGAATGCACACAATCATAAGTTATTCCCTGAAAATTATCCTTCTGGCTAAGACGTCATTTTAAACGTGAGCTGATTCTCAACCAGTCCAATTGTCATCGATTGTACCCTAAGCCTACTCAACTTATCCATCCTTAATCAGAGTGTTTGCCTCTGATCCCTTGATTTGGAAATTATGATTCTTTGCCTTTGAGCTTTGAATTAGTCAGTTGTTTCTATAATCTAATGCATTTGCATTGAATCTTCCTCTGGTTGTGCGCAGATGCACACATCAACTCCGTTATGGACCTTTGGGTCCTTTGTTGAATTATCATTCGACAGTGTCCTTCGTATCCAAAAATCTTGAGAAGTTCTTTCCCTGATACATAATGCCATTGATAAATCTTATTCTCTATTTTGGCCAACCATACTCTGCTCTCGAACTGATGATGTTTGTAACACCACAAAAATTTAATCACATTTTATTAATTAAAATTTGGCCAGAAATAAAATTTTGAGCTATATGAGGTCATTTATTAATTTCAGAGCCTTTTCTATTTTCTGTTTTACAAAAATTCTCCTCTCCATAGAAGTGAAATACTATGGTATGTGCTTGTTTTTTAAATCATTTCATTTATATCATAAACAATAGTAGAAAGTATTTTCATAATAAAATTTTCCACAAAGTAATACTTTTAAAAGCATTTTTCAATACTTAAAATGCTTCTGTTGCACTACAAGTATTTCAAATAATTGTTTTAAAATCCCACAAAAATATGAGAGGTCAGGTGATGCCTATAAATCACTTTTGTGCAAAAACCTAACTATATCTTTTGAAAATTTTGAGTGAAACATCCTCTGTTCAATTATGTCCCAGTTTTGAGTTACTACTGCAACCCTAATTTTCCTATCTCCATTAATTCTGAAACTTTGGCACCATGTAGTCCTTCCAAACAAAACTTTAACTCCAGGAGATCAGCTTCATTTGCATCTTTCAAGTCCACTAATCATGCCACTGAAGTTTCTGTCCAGAACTGAATTCTGGTAAAACTTGCACTAGCAAGTTTCTGATTTTGCCAAACTAGCTCCACCTCCATCTCTATTATCTAAAGAGACCCCATCCTGCCAAATTTCAGATCCAGAAGAATCTTCTAGCCAGCCCAAGCATTTTGTCGTACACTTCATGTGCATGACAGAAATATGTAGGTTTATAAACTTGCATTGGACACCTGCTCATTTGGCCAAACCAGCATGTCCACTAACTCTATCACACCCATACTCTTGACCCTGTTAAGCTTCAGCTGCACTAGATCTCTCTAGGTTGCCCTGGCATTTTGTCGAGCACTCTACGTGCATGTCCAGAGCGCGGCCAGAGCATGCATATTACACGCGTCGGCACCGAGCTTCTGCCGCAGCTCTGCTGCCTCCCCCTCTCATCTTGATCCTCCTATGGATCAGCTCAGCCACCAGGAAGCTCGCCGACACCCTCGCTTCACTCCTAGCGCCGTCCATGACGACCAGGACCGCCGCACGACGAGTCCCGCACAGCCATGTCTCTGCCTGACCCGCGTGGAGCGTCCCGAGCAGCCCAGCTCCTCCTAGGAGTAACTGCGGGCGACCACGGCCCTCGCCGTCCACTCTGCCGACCTCAACGGCCTCACCTGCCGCCGTAATGATCGCCGCCGCGGTGCTTATCCTCTGGACACCACGGAGCCGACCCCCTCGAGCTATAAAAACACATCCCGAGCTCGCTAGTATCCTCACCACACTCCCCTCCCCCGCTCTGATCCCCCTCAAGCATCCAAGTGACCGGACAAGGTCATCTTCCTCGACTCCGGCCACGGCACACGCCACCAGCTTCCGGTCGATTCCGACGCCATTAGGGCCTCCCCCTCTCCACTCTCTTCACCAACAACACCCTGGAGCACCCACGAATCCATCACATGCTCGATTTTGATCAGGATTCGCCGTAGGCGAAAGCCCCATTCCACCAGACGCCACCGCCCGCCGGAGAGCTTGCTGTCGGCGACTCTGTCCACTTCGGCGACCATGGGGGTACACACGGGACCGCCTCGACCCCCTGAACTCGTCGATGGCCTCGGATTTCCGAATGGTGCCGCCGTTCGCCAGCGCCGATCGCCGGAACTCCGCCTCTGTTCGGCCGAAGAAGGAGGCGCACGCATGGACCGGTCAAACCTGACCAGTGGACCAGGGGGCCCACTGTTAGTGACCCAGGACCGCGCCAGCTCGTCTTAAGTGGAGACGGGTTCCGTTGAAGTTACTTTCCCGCGAGGAAAGCATATCATTGGTAGTACGTCTTCGACGTCGCAGCCCTCCCGCACGGTCGAGCGATTGGGCTTGGCCCAGTAGCGCCAGGTGGCTATACCGCGCCTAGGGCTCGTTTCTGCTCAGCCCATCACAGTAATATTTGTTTCCTTCTTTCTTTTTTCAGAAGATTTCAAATAATTCCACATCATCCATTTCACATCCAAATTTGATGATTCAAATTTGTGCCTACTCCTAAAATCATGCTCTATTTGTCCAGATAGGGTGAACACTTTTCCTAATCCTGGTTTTTGCTGGATCTAATAAATAGTCCATTTCCTTGATTATTCCAGAATTAGTAAATCCATAGGAAAATCATATGAACTCCAAATGACTTTATTCTTTTTCTGTTATTTCTCAAATTTCATCTAGTCTATTTTAGTATTTATTTCACAAGTTTCGAAGCAACTTTTATGTACTGCTTTGGAATTGTGTGGTAATTAAAATATTTTGAAAGTAGGAAATGGAGGGGAGATATAATTTTCAAAGTTATGGAGTGCACCTAATCTTTCTGCATGCTCAAGGCAAGCATCTTGAACACATTATATGGTGAATGCATAGTGTTTGTTTCCATGTAGAATTGCGTTATGAATATGTTGAACTCATATGAAATTTGCATACTATTGGTCACACATGCATGATTGCCCTTTGATGATATTTTATCTTAACTTAAACATGAAGAATAAGTGAGTACGGTTATTTTCATGTTCCATATGTTCCTGTGTTGGTCTAGGCTAATTTGCTGGAAGAATGAGTCATGAGAAAAGTGACCGTGAGACTGAAATCTCGTTGTGACGAGAGTGATCAGTGAGGGTATGTTGGAACATACCAGGTGGTGACCCTGTTGGGTACTGCCAATGAGTTATATTGTGCTAACCACTGCAGGAAAACTTAAACCTCCTGAGTTAATCGTAGATCGGGTCTTGTTCCAGTAACCGCCGTACTGGTTTCATGCTACCACTTGTCCCCGCCACAGGCAGGGTACGGTTCAGTAAGTTGTTAACCCCTTTCCCTGCACACACCGTACAGAGAGGCCATGATGAGGGTTTCAAGGTACCGGCTGCAATGCGAGTCATCGGGCCAAGGGGCATGGGTGTATCCGGCTGGGCCGAGAGGGGGGCACCCCTTGTAATCCGCGCATGTTAATAGTGATCCGATGCTACTCGAGACGATGGTCTCCCCGCCTTAGAGTTTCTCTTGAACGATGCTTTGGGTGATTCCTGGCATCCGAAAAGTTAATCTGGTGTGTGCTGGTTAGGTGTGTTTTCAACCCTAGGGCCGTAACGAGAATTAGTCAGCGTCTCGGTGCTGGCTAAAGGAATCCTTTACTTGTGGGTAAAGAGTACACCCTCTGCAGAGTTATATCTATTCGAATAACCGTGTCCGTGGTTAAGGACTACAGTCTGGGTTGGTCAAGCGCCGGTCTTAGTGTCAGTCTCCGGAGGAAATAATTAAAGTGATCATGGTTCCTTTTGCAGGATAATGATTGTCACTACCGGTGCTATTATGAATATTATTGTTGATATGGATATTGTTGTGGACTAACCTTTTCCCCTTATGTTTAACCTTGAGTATCTCTTGGGATGGCTAGACTACCCGGGATACTCAAGTTTATTTTCATTTATGGGTATCACTTGGGATGGCTAGTCCACCAGGATACTTGAGTTATTATTTTCTTATAAGCCCTTTGTGAGGCGTCGCTTCAGACACCCGACTGTGGCATGTATTTTCAAGACCTCTCGAGGCGTCGCTTTTAGACACCCGTTTGGCATTTTTTTTCAAGACCTCTTGTGGCGTCGCTTGAGTTCTCGGGCAGTCCTGTCTCGCCCGATTCTCTTTTAGACACCCGTTTGGCATTTCTTTTCAAGACCTCTCATGGTGTCGCTTGAGTTCTCAGGCGGTCCTATCTCGCCCGATTCTCTTTTAGACACCCATTTGGCATTTCTCTTAGAATTTCTCGGGTGGTCCAACACCCGACGTTCCATTTCATTTCTTTGATTTACTAATAACATGATTCATTTATCCTTCCGCACCGTATGAATATTTGTCATGCCATGCTTTAATACTCAGTCAGCACATGCATGTAATTTTAATTCATCATGAGCATATGCATCTGGTATATCTTTTGTTCTTGATGTTTGCGAGTACATTCAAACGTACTCACTGGCTTGTACCTGGCTATTGTCTTGGCCAGATCATGACTCAGAGAGGAGCATTGCGGAGACACCCTGCAACCTAGGATTCGAAGATAGCAGCCACACGAGATAGGAGTTATCCAGGTCATCTGTTCCCGTGGGAATGGAGTTCCATCAACGTTGGAGATCCACGAGTCACTTCCATCATCTGCCACTAGAAATCATTGTTCTACTCAATGGACCTATAAGGTCTTGTACTCAAATCCTTGTAATTGCTTGGAATTCTGTATCAAGGAAATTTCCACCAGCAACAGTAATCCTGGGGCTGGTGGTAACATAAGGGTCGTTTGCCGAAAATTTATGTCCCGGAAATCCGGCCCCGACAATGTTTACTATGAAGTTTGTGGTATATGTTCCTAAGATGACCGGTGGGTTGAACCAACGCCTTCCCTAATCTGTGTGAACCCGAAAGATCTCCCGGGTCATACTTATCTTGTATTGCACCAGGTAAAACTTTCCACAACTAATGTCATTTTTGAAAGACGAGAGGTCAATGTAAGGTTATGCATTGAGGAAGCGGGAGTCGACCTTGAACCTTTGTGTTCATGCCCATGGACACGGTGTAGACCCTATCATCGAAGCTTCTTGTAATAATAACTATTTCCTTAATATAATATCCTTTGGTATCGGTGAATTGATCCTTTGCAATTGTGGTTCCGGCCATGTTCTACTTTAAATACCATTTCTCATGCAAGTTTAAGCAATTGTCTTCTGCAAAGAAATACCCCAGTCCAACCTCTACTGATTTGTCGTCGAGTATTACACTCTGGTATCTTGAGAATATCATGGAACTGCATAACTTCTTATGCGTTCTTCATCAACTGTTATTTGTCACCCATTCCAATTTTCCTGGGTTCTGGGTTGTCGTCAACCGAGAATACCAAAAACTGAATCAAGTCCGCATCGCGATTAAACAACTCTTAGTAATCTTCTTTACTTACGAGTTTGTACTTGATCATGTCATTCCTAGCTTGATCGGTTGTATCATTATCGGCTGATTTTAACTGTGCTACCTGGTACTTATTCCCGGAGCACAACTTTCGACGATGAGCTAAGCTTATGTCGATCTTCCTCGTCTTATCGTTTCACCTCCAATAACAAGCTTGGTTTGGGTATTGTGTCATACCCTTGGTTCCATTAACCTTTCACTTCATCACTCCTTTGACTTGATGTCATCGCCGATTGATTACATCTTTGTGGAGCCTCTCGACAAAATCTGTCGTGATCATCATCAACATTTTGACTCCTTCCAGAATATCAATCAAATTCATGATGACAAGTACCACCCTTGCCCTCGATGATTTTTTTATCCTCGACCACTTTATTGCCTTCCCTCCAACACAAACTTGTTCGTGTTCTGTGTTATTCCTTGAGTTCCTTGCTATCTAGCATTTTTCTTCTTTACCTTCGAGTATTACCATCTTTTATGTCAAGAAAGTCATGAGGATTACTCCACCTCTTAAAAATTCTTGGTATAGTGATACTTCTCACCATCACCATTCTTTTTTGGTCCTCGTGTTGATTCCAACAAGTGAACGGTGTTGTTTGGATTCTTTCCTTCTAGCAACCCTATTGCTTTGAAGTTAATGGTCGACATTTCATTCTTAGACTATTGATTAAGAATCACCATTCTAACATTGATCATGCTACCTAATCCCATAATTCGGGTGCACCTTTCAACTGATGTTTAATTGTGTATGTTTTCCTCAAGCATACCTCATTATGTCATCTGATCTGACAAATGTTATCTCCTTGTTCACATAGTTGTGGAAATCCATCTTTTTGGAAATCTCGATGATATATCGCTGAGTCCATCAGCCACCTCCTCATCCTCTCCTTGGTTTAATGATGAACTCTGGTTTCGGAACTTGCTTCCATGGTTCATTTCCCGAGAATCTTAAAATGTCCTTGCGTTAATTTGTGTTGCACCTTTTCTTCTTGGGCATCCTGAGTCTGAGTTATCCTGACACCAATCGGATCTGAACCTCGGTCAGATATGATGGTTGGGACATATTTCCAAGAGTTATAACATTGGTCTTTCTATAACCCAATAAGGTGATGTCATGCCTAGCACACCTGGTTGGAGGACCTATCGCAAGACTTATTCTATGAGTTGTTCCTGATGGATCCTTTGTGTATCCAAAGTTTGACCTTTGCTTGAAGAACATGTCAATGTTATCCCGAAACATGTATATGGTACTCTGATTTTCAACAGGAACATTTGAAGCCCAATGCTAAATGTTTCTTGCTCAATTATCCAAACACCGTTGTTTGGGTAATGTCATGAACATCCTATCCCCTTACCTAAATGGTTTTCTACATTATATCCTGTCATGGATATCATGCTCTGTTTATCCTTGGGAAGGATATGCCCCACAAATATGTGTTTAAAACACATATTTCTTTCCATTGTTTTGATTAAATCTGATAGACACTTTTCCCTTTCCATTGGTTTGTTTAAACCCTTATTGTGATATATATGATATAGCAGTAATAATTCCCTGCTAGTGCAACCACCTCGGTGTACAACTCTGTTAGTAAGACCCTGTTACTAATGTTGATGACATTCCGGTAGCCACCAATGGACGAGAACCTTGCCTGGTCCGCCTCGTTCCACGAGCAGGAAAATGGTTCTCTTCGTCCATCACCCTTGGTACCGATGTTGTTACCGGCATAACTGACAGGCCTTGCTTACGTGATCATGCAAGACATCAGCATCCTTCCTACTTTTAACCCACATGGTGGGCCCATAACCCACATGATCGAAACCTGACTCTCCTGTACACCCCTGTTTCTAAAAGTTATTCCTCACGCTTGGCTCCGTATGTAATTCACGAGCCACCTTCCGAGAGATCATCAATTTTTGTATCAGACGCAACACTTATTCCCGTTGCTTTGGACCCCTTTCATACCCTGTTTCAGGCATCGAACGATTGCCTTACCGCTCGAAACTTCCTATAATACATCCTCGCTTTGCTCTCGATAATGTCTTAAGTTTCAATTTGAGAGTTACTTTCCGCCACCTTCCCTGGTGTTATCTACTAGATAAGCAAACATTGTAGCGGTCTGTTCTTCCATAATACCCCTTTATCCTTTCGTAAGTATGATGGAGTTCCTGAAGAAAGGACGACAACTTCATCATGATGCATTGGAATAAAGAATTGAAGACATCAACGAAAGGGATTAACTTCTCCGAGAAGATTCCCTAGAATATCGTAACCAGAACTTTCAAAACCGATTCAAATTCAAAATTAAATTAAAGTCAAACTATAAAAAATTTCAAACAATTAAACAAAAATGTTCGGTTAGTGCCAAATTTTACGTATGTAATTGTTGTAAAGAAAACACATGTTTAGAAAATGCTTAAATATTTTAAATTGAAATAAAACAAAATAGGAAAGTAAATAATGGAAAAAGAAAAAGAAAAACTAAAAGAAAATAAAAGAGAAAGCACCCCCGGGGCTCCAGCCCAGCAGGCCACTGGCCCAACTGGGCCACGACCCACTAACCAGCCCAACCGGCCACCCTCCCCCACTCCCCCCGGTCCAACCCTGGCCACCACCCACTTCCCCCACTCCCCCTCGTCAGCCCCCACCCCCCGATCCGATATGGATCGGGGAAGGGATCATCACCACGCCTCGTTGTCGTGCACCATCACCGCTCCGGCGCCTCGCCGCTGCCTACGGGCACCTCGCCTGACCTCCCCGCCGGCCTGCCTCCTCTCCGTCACGCCGTCTCCATCCTCCTCCTCACGCCCCATTGCCACGAGCCCTACGAACCCCCGTGAGCAACCCCGGTCCTCCTCTCTCTCTCTCGCCCCGCTCACCTGCCGCATTGACCACGCCCTCCACGCCCGTGCGCGTGCAGTGCCGCCTTCCTTGACACCCAGCGCGTCCAGCCACCGCCCTGTTTCCCGGCTCTGCTCCCTTGGCTCCGTCCGCCCGCTGTTGCCCTTGCCTGCGGCCACTGCAAGACGCACATCTCGCCGCGCCTGATCGCCCTGCGTCCTTGCCCGCCTTCTCTCAGCGCCGTCACTGCCCTCACGCACCGGCTTCCCCCTGCCCCGGCCTGCGCTAGCCTCACCTTTCCACCGCTGCCTCGCCGTGGCTCCGCTACCCGTCTCCTGCTGCTCCGGCCGCCGCGCTGCTGCCGCGCTCGCCTCCGCCTTGCTTCCTGCCGCCCGCTGCTGCTCCTCTGCCGACCATGCCCTCCACCGCTTCGCTGGCCGCCTCCACCGCGCTAGCTCATCGGAGACCCCGCACTCCGCCTTCCCCACGCCGGCCGGCCACTGGCCTCGCCCCGTCGCAATCCCTGTGGGCAAGCACCCGCCCAGGCGCCCGTCGCCCTCCTTCCCGCAGCGCCCATTCGGGATGGCGTCGCACGCGCCTGTGCCCGATAGCCCAGCGCCCGCTAAGGCCCCTCTGGGCCTATGACACGGGGGCCCCACGCCCCAGAATGTTTTAAAGAAAAGGAGAATTAAAATATATATAAATAAATTAATTAATAATAATTAAAATAATAATTAATCGATTAATTAGTTTAATTAAACTAATTAGATAATTAACCTAATTAACTCTGTTTAATTAACCTGCTAACTAAAACAGTCTATGATAGTGGGGCCCACAAGTCAGTTTGACCCAGTCAAACCCCCTGTTGACTGCTGATTTCATGCTGGCATCATGTTCATGTCAGCATGCACTATTCTGGATAATGTTGAATTAAATTAATTAAATAAATTCTAAAAATGATTTAAAACTTTAGAAAACATATAAAATAAATCGTAGCTCAGATGAAAATACTTTCTACATGAAAGTTGTTGAGAACGACGAGAAAAATCCGAATACGCAGCCCGTTTGTCCGCCACACACCCCTAGCATATCAAACACGCAACTTTCCCCCTCCGGTTCATCTGCCCGAAAACGCGAAACACCGGGGATACTTTCCCGGATGTTTCCCCCCTTCACCGGTATCACCTCTTACCGCGTTAGGGCACACCTAACATCGTTGTTTGCTTTGTCATGCATCGTTTTGCATCGCATTGTATTCATTATTTATTTCCCCTCTTCTCTTGGTGAACTACGAGACCGGCGCGCTCTTTGGTGCCCCGACCGACTACTGTTGTGCGACCCCTCCTTCTTGCCAGAGCAACCAGGCAAGCCCCCCCCTTGATCACGGATATCGCCTATTCTTCTCTATACTACTTGCATTAGAGTAGTGTAGTATGTTACTGCTTTTCGTTAATCCTATCCCGATGCATAGCATGTCCTTGCTACTACTGGTGTACCTTTACTTGCAATCCTACATGCTTAGTATAGGATGCTAGTATTCCATCTGTGGCCCTACATTCTTGTCCGTCTGCTGTTCTATACTATCGGGCTGTGATCACTCGGGAGGTGATCACGGGTATATACTATTACTTTATACATGATACATGTGGTGACTAAAGTCGAATTCGGCTCGTGGAGGCGCCCATGAGTGATTCACAGTTGGGGGCTGAAAGGACCTTTGTCCCGACGGCCCTCTGGGTGAATCTTTGTGTCGGGCGACAGGCAGGTTGAGACCGCTTAGGTGAGAGGTGGGCTGGCCTGGTCGGCGTCATGATTACTTCATAATAACACGCTTAACGAGATCTTGGTATTTGATCTGAGTTGGGTCGTTGACCTTATACGCACTAACCGCCACGTGGGACAAGATATGGGCAACTGGCGTCGTGGTATCAGCCGAAGCCTTCGTGACGTCAGCGACTGCGTGGCGCGCGCCGGATTGGACTGGAACGCCTACTATTATATTAGGGAGGCTAGGTCTGCTTCCGGCTGCGTACGCAATGTGCAGGTGTGCAATGGGCAATGGGCCCAGACCCCTGCGTGCATAGGATTTAGACTGGCATGCTGACCTCTCTGTTGTGCCTAGGTGGGGCTGCGACGTGTTGATCTTCCGAGGCCGGGCATGACCCAGGAAAGTGTGTCCGGCAAAATGGGATCGAGCATGTTGGGAAATGTGGTGCACCCCTGGAGGGAGGTTTATCTATTCGAATAGCCGTGTCCCTCGGTAAAAGGACGACCCAGAGTTGTACCTTGACCTTATGACAACTAGAACCGGATACTTAATAAAACACACCCTTCTAAGTGCCAGATATAACCTGGTGAACGCTCTCTAATAGGGTGACGAGGGGGATCGCCGGGTAGGATTATGCTATACGATGCGACTTGGTGAACTTACCATCTAATCTCTTCTTCATGCCGCAAGATGGAGGCTGCCAGAAGCGTAGTCTTCGACAAGATTAGCTATCCCCTCTTATTCTATTATTCTACAGTTCAGTCCACTGATATGGCCCTTTACACATATACCCATGCATATGTAGTGTAGCTCCTTGCTTGTGAGTACTTTGGACGAGTACTCACGGTTTCTTTCTCCCTCTTTCCCCTCTTTCATTTCTTCTAGTTGTCGCAACCAGATGTTGGAGCCCAGGAGCTAGACGCCACTGTCGATGATGACTCCAACTACACCGGAGGTGCCTACTACTGTGTGTAGGATGCTGACAACGACCAGGAGTAGCTTTGGAGGATCCCAGGCAGGAGGCCTGCGCCTCTTTCGATATGTATCCCAGTTTGTGCTAGCCATCTTATGGCAACTTGTTTAACTTATGTCTGTTCTCAGATATTGTTGCTTCCGCTGATCATCTATGATCGAGCACTTGTATTCGAGCCCTCGAGGCCCCTGGCTTGTATTATGATGCTTGTATGAGTTATTTATGTTTTTAGAGTTGTGTTGCGATATCTTCCCGTGAGTCCCTGATCTTGATCGTACACGTATGCATGCATGATTAATGTACGATTGAATGGGGGAGCGTCACACAAGCCTACGATGGGATTACTCACACAGGGCGGTGAGAATCATGAAATTGGTGATGGAGGAAGGTTGATGATGACGACGGGGACGGATTCCCCTCTCCGGAGCCCCGAATGGACTCCAGATGAGCCCTTCCAAGAGAGATTAGGGCTTGGCGGCGGCTCCGTATCGTAAAACGCGATGAATCATTCTCTCTGATTTTTCTCCCCGAACGTGAATATATATAGTTGGAGTTGAGGTCGGTCGAGCCTCAGGGGTCCCACGAGACAAGGGGCGCGCCCCGGGGGGTGGGCGTGCCCTCCACCCTCATGGACAGGGTCTGGGGCCCCTGGTGTTGATTTTTTTGCCAGTATTTTTTATATATTCCAAAAATATTCTCCGTGAAGTTTCAGGTCATTCCGAGAACTTTTATTTCTGCACAAAAATAACACCATGGCAATTCTGGTGAAAACAACGTCAGTCCAGGTTAGTTCCATCCAAATCATGCAAGTTAGAGTCCAAAACAAGGGCAAAAGTGTTTGGAAAAGTTGATACGATGGAGACGTATTAGGCGGGTGTCTGTTTCTCCTAGTTTAGTTGAATCGAATTTGACTACGGCCGGTCCTTGAAGAAGGTTAAAACAACAAACATGATGAGTCACCGTTGTGGTTTTTGCCGTAGTTAAGAATGGTTCTTGCTAGAAGCCCGTAGGAGCCACGTAAGACTTGCAAGAACAAAGTAGAGGACGTCTAACTTGTTTTTTCATGGTGTGTTGTGATGTGATATTGTCAAGACATGATGTGATATACGTTATTGTATGAGATGACTATGTTTTGTAAGTTATCAGCAACCGGTAGGAGCCTTATGGCTGTCTCTTTATTGTATGAAATGCAAAAGCCATGTAGTTGCTTTACTTTATCACTATGCGTTAGCGATAGTTGTAGAAGAAATAGTTGGCGAGACGACCACGACACACCAATGGAGATCAAGGTGTCGAGCCGGTGACGATGGAGATCATGACGATGCTTTGGAGATGGAGATCAAAAGCACAAGATGATGATGGCCATATCATCTCACATATTTTGATTGCATGTGATGTTTATCTTTTATGCACCTTATTTTTCTTATTACGGCGGTAACATTATAAGTTGATCACTTCACTAAATTTCAAGGTAAAAGTGTTCTCCCTGAGTATGCACCGTTGCTACAGTTTGTCGTTTCAAGACACCACGTGATGATCGGGTGTGATAGACTCTACGTTCACATACAGTGGGTGTAAGATAGTTTTGCACATGCGGAATACTTGGGTTAAACTTGACGAGCCTAGCATGTACAGACATGGCCTCGGAACACTGGAGACCGAAAGTTCGAACATGAATCATATAGTAGATATGATCAACATAGATATGTTCACTATTGATGACTATCCCATCTCACGTGATGATCGAACATGGGTTAGTTGATTTGGATCACGTATCACTTAGATGACTTGAGGGATGTCTATTTAAATGGGAGATCTTAAGTAATCTGATTAATTAAACTTAATTTATCATGAACTTAGTCTTGATAGTTTTGCATATCTATGTTGTAGGACAATTGCTCGCGATATAGCTCCTGTATATTTTTGATATGTTCCAAGAGAAAACTAAGTTCAAAGATGATAGTAGCAATGATGCAGACTGGATCCGTGATCTGAGGATTATCCTCATTGCTGCACAAAAGAATTATGTCCTTGATGCACCGCTAGGTGATCAACCTATTGCAGAGTAGATGCAGACGTTATGAACGTTTTGCAAGCTTGATATGATGACTACTTGATAGTTTAGTGCGCCATGCTTTACGGCTTTGAACTGGGACTTCAAAAATGTTTTGAACGCCACGGAGCATATGAGATGTTCCAAGAGCTAAAAATTCATATTTCAGATTCATGCCCGTGTCGAGAGGTGTGAGACCTCTGACAAGTACTTTGTCTACAAGATGGAGGATAATAGCTCAGCCAGTGAGCATGTACTCAGAATGTCTGGTAATACAATCGCTTGAATCAAGTGGGGGTTAATCTTCCAGATAAGATAGTGTCGGTGTACTAGAGTAGGGGTACCCTAGTATCCCGAACTTCGTGCTGCAGGCGATTCTGACACCAGCGGCGGGGCTTGCCTAGTGACCACCAAGGTCCTCCATGTTTCCTTTGGAGCCATTCAAGAATAAAGTATTTAAGCCAAGACGACAAGGCCCCGGCAAGAGGAGCTTGCCGGGAAGGCCACTCAAGGCACGCAGAAGACAAGACCTCGGCAAGAGGAGCTTGCAGGGAAGGCTCGATGAGCAACAAGCTTCGGCGCGACAAGGATTCAGCAGCGGCAAAGGCGCTTGCGCTGCAGCAACCACTCTTCATCTCCGCTCCAGCTCATCCACCAGCGTGTCGCCATGGGACCATTCAGCGTGCGTGTCAAGAGGTCTGTGCAGCCAGCGGAGAGCAGCGGTGAGCGGCGGCGACAGAGTGCCATCGTGGCAGCGGTGGCGCCCTGATGGTCCCTTTCTGCACTGTTTAGGCGACATGGACGGGCATTTAATGGTTTTGTCCCTTGCCATCAGAGTTAGGTAGAATACACTGTACAAAGTAGCTATACCAACCGCAACTCATTTTCCCATTTTGCCCTTGTCTACGTTGGCACCTGTTGGTGACCCCTTGAGCCTATAAAAGGAGGCCCATGCGCAACGTAGAAGGGGTGGGGCTGGGTTCGGTTCGGCTCATTCGAAACTAGAGACACTCACGCTAGGTTTTGTAGCTCTCTGTGCTCCCTAGCAAAGACACAATACAATCAGACAAGCAGCAGTAGGAGTATTATCTCTCCGGAGAGCTCCGAAGCTGGGTAAACTGCTCGTGTGTTTCGCCTCGATCTGCTCTTCGTGCAATCTCCGCCCCCACCGAACCAAAAGGGACTCGGTCCGCCGGTCCCATAGGTGTTCGTGGGTTACGATCAGCTTCCCCGACATGTTTGGCGCGCCAGGTAGGGGGCGTCGAGGCTGTGTGAACCTGATCCGGCGTTCACACGAGCAACGTCTTCATCATCTTCATCAACATGCCACCGAAGAAGAAGGCTTCGGCGGCAGCGGAGCCGTCTACGTCGATCCCGCCACCACCGGAGCAAGCGGATGGCGGGGTAGCGCCGCGGAAGAACGGGCGTCGATGAGGGAGCTCATGGCGCTGCCAAGTCAAGGACAAGGCGCGCGAGACCTCGGCGTCCGTACACGGACGCGCCCATCTCGGGGCGCGGGACCGACAGCGTCATGGTATTCATAGTACCATACGCTTCGTTGGATCAAGACCGAGCTGGAGGATCGCGAGGCCCTCAAGACCAGCGTGCCGCACTTGACATCTTTGGCGCGAAGGGTAATGCGTCGCTGGGCGGGATGCTGCTCCTTCTAACATAGTTAGAAGTCCGAGCATATCCCGCTCCTCGCGCCGTTCACCACTGCCACCCACCACTCCAGCGGAAGCCTTGGCGGGAGCTCAACTCCTTCTAGACTACCCTCCAACAGCCGACAAGGTCGACGAATGGAGGCCACCATCGAGTCTCATCGGTTTTGCCAGCGGTGGCGCTCCCGGCAACCAACTACGCCGCTGCGCGGCAAGGCGACAAGGCACGAGCGATGGCGGCGAAACATGTGGGGGTGCAACAACCATGCACTCTCCACCCGAAGGCCAAGATCACCAACTCGGCGGATCCACCTCGATGGCGACTCCACGCGTCGCCGGATCCACGAGCTCGCCGTGATCAGCGTCAAGTTCTTCAAAACGGCAACAAGAAGACGCTCGAACTCGCATCGAGCACCGAAGAGAAGCGCGGCGTCAATCCGACCAGCGCGCTGGGCCCTCTGTCGATATGCATGCGCCAGGGGAACCAGGCGACTTGTCAGACGTCTGTGATAGGTTGCCCTGCGTTCACTCGTGAGCTGCGGCAAGTCCAGTGGCCCAGCAAGAAGAATTTCAAGCCAGACGTGCCAGAGAAGTACGATGGCAGGACGCATCCGTCAGAGTTCCTCAGCATCTACACCATCGCGGTGCAAGCTGCAGGGGGACGAGACGACAAGATCCTCGCCAACTACTTCCCGCTGGTACTCAAGCCCAATGTCAGATCTTGGCTCATGCACTTGCCGGACAGCTCCATATCCTCTTGGGCAGATCTATGCCATCAGTTTGTCGGCGCCTTCACAGGCGGCCACAAGCCTCATGGCCAAGAGAGCGACCTTCATCTGCTTGCCCAGAAGGAAGGAGAGTCCCTGCGCAAGTTCATTCAGAGGTTTAGCCGTGTACACTACAACATCCCAGATGTCCACCCTGCCACGGTGGTCAGCGCGTTTCATCAAAACGTGCGGAACCGCAGGATGAGGGAAGAGATGGCGATGTGCAAAGTCAAGGACGTTAGTGAGCTGTATGCCCTAGCCGACAAGTGTGCACGTGCTGAAGAAGGGAGGAGACTCCCAGGAGAGAATGCAGAAGCAGGATCTGATAGTGAGGAGACCGCCCCGGCGAAGAAGAGCCGGCGACGGAACAACAGAAAGAAGAAAGGCAAAGAGGTACTAGTTGTCGAGCAGTCCGGCAACGGTGGTGCCGCCAAGAAAGCCAAATTTGGTGGCTCCGGCAAGGAGGTTGCCGCTGACACCGACCGCCAAGCTGTGGCGGCCGCCGACAAGCAGGACAACTCCAACAAACAGTACTGAAAGATCCACCGTACCAAGGGCCATGACCTCCAGAGCTACAAGAAGGTCGAGCAGCTTGTTGAATAGCGAAGGCTGAGTACGGCGGGCGCGACAAGGAGAAGGCCCAGGAAGGTCTGGGGAGTTAGCAAGAAGCGACCAGGCGGGGAGGACGGCGGCAAGGCCAAGGCGGCAAGGAGACAGACCTCCAGCGGCGCGACAAGGATGAAGACGACGACGACGATGAAGATATGGAAGACGACGAAACCGATGAGCAGGAATTTCAGAAAGCCATAGAGGTCCTCTGCGTTGATGGCGGTGCTTCTCTGCATACCTCACACCGCCAACTCAAGCAATGGATGCGGGAGGTTAATGCAGCAGAACCATCCGTAGAGTCACGCAAGCCTCTGAAATGGTCCAACACGCCTATCATCTTTGATATTGAGGACCACCCTGATCGCATAACTGCGGTCGGGTGCTTGCCGATGTTGGTCTCACCAACTATCCGCAACCTCAAGGTCACCAAGATGCTAGTTGACGGCGGGGCGGCTTAAACCTGATTTCCTCGCGGTGCTCCGAAGCTTCAGATCCACGACGGCGAGCTCAAGAGGCGGCACATTCAAGGAATCAATCCAGGAAGGAGCAAGCGAGGGGAAGATCACGTTGCGGTAACATTTGGCAGCGAGCTAAACTTCAGGACTGAGAGGGTCACGTTCGACGTTGCTGATTTTCCATTGCCTTACAATGGGATTCTCGGCCGTCCAGCGCTCGCAAAGTTCATGGCAGCCTCTCATTTTGCATACAACTTGCTCAAGATGCTAGGCCTGATAAGTGTCATTTCTGTCCATGGCGACAAGAAGAATGCTCTTATTTGCGCCGACAAGATTTACCGGGAGGCAGCAGCTGCAACAGATAGCAAGTCACTTGCCGCTGAAGCTCCCGGGGGGAAGAAGAAGACCAAGTCCGGCAAGAGCTCTGATGCCCACTCCGGCAAGCGCACCTCTTCGGAGTGTTGCGCTACCGTCGAGGACGCACCATCGAGCTCCACCGGCAAGTGCAAGAAGACGATGGCAGCTCCATCAAAGACCTAGAAGGTGCCCGCCAAGGAGGACGACACTGGTGGTACCTTCACCATCAGTGCCACTCTCGACCCTAAATAGGAAGGCGCACTCGTTGCTTTCCTGCGGGCGAACGTCGACGTGTTTGCATGGCAACCGTCTGACATCCCCGGTGTTCCCAGGAAAGTAATTGAGCACCACTTAGTTGTCTGTCCTCATGCGCGGCCCGTCAAGCAGAAAGTCAGGAAGCAGGCAGTGGAGCGCCAAGAATTCATTGCAGAAGAGATCAAGAAATTGGAAGCAGCAGGCCTTGTCAGAGGAGTGCTCCATCCTATGTGGTTGGCCAATCCTGTAGTTGTACGCAAGGCAAATGGGAAATGGAGAATTTGTATCGACTTCACAGATGTTAATAAAGCTTGTCCCAAAGACCCATTTCCCTTGCCGCGCATCGACCAGATTGTTGACTCCACGACTGGATGTGATTTGCTTTCATTTCTTGATGCATACTCAGGATATCATCAGATCTTCATGGCAGAAGAGGATTAGGAGAAAACCGCATTCATCACCCCATGTGGCACATACTGTTTTGTACGGATGCCTTTCGGGCTAAAGAATGCTGGTTCAACATTTGCAAGGGTAGTCCATGACGCTTTTGAGCCCCAAATGCACAGAAATGTAGAAGCCTACATGGATGACATAGTGGTCAAGAGCAAGGACAAAGCAACTCTGGTTCAAGATTTGGATGAGACCTTTGCAAATCTGCGCAAGATCAACCTCAAGCTCAACCCCGAGAAGTGCGTGTTTGGAGTCCCTTCCGGCAAGCTTCTCGGGTTCTTCGTGTCTCAGCAAGGAATTGAAGCCAATCCCGACAAGATCAAGGCCATTGAGCAGATTGAAGCACCAAAGCGCGTCAAGGATGTACGAAGACTTGCCGGTTGCGTGGCTGCTCTCAGCAGGTTTATCTCTAGTTCTGCTGAGCGCGCCCTGCCATTTTTCAAGATTTTGAAAAAGGCAGGTCCAATGAAATGGACTCCCGAAGCGGAGGCTGCGCTGCAGGACTTAAAAAGGTACCTGTCCTCTACTCCAATACTTGTCGCACCTAGACCACAAGAGAAGTTGCTGCTATACATAGCGGCAACCAATCAAGTGGTTAGTGCTGCGTTAGTAGCGGAAAGGGAGGCAGATGATGAGCCGGCAACCAAGGCAGATGCATCCAGCGACAAGCAGGGGGCTTTACCGACAAGCTCTGGTCCCGACAAGGACGGATCTGCGCAGGCATGCGAGAAGATTCAGAAAAGGATGGTGCAGCGCCCAGTCTACTTTGTCAGTTCCCTTCTGCAGGGGGCAAGGTCAAGGTACTCTCGTGTGCAGAAATTGCTTTTCGGCCTCCTCATGGCCTCGAGAAAGCTGCGCCATTACTTCTAAGCACATGAGATCACGGTTGTCACTCGCTTTCCACTGAAGAGGATACTGCAAAATCCAGAAGCAACACGCAGGATTGTTGAGTGGGCACTGGAACTGTCAAGCTTTGGCCTCAAGTTTGAAAGCACTTCAACTATCCAAAGCAGGGCACTGGCAGAGTTTATAGCAGAATGCACGCCAACGCAAGATGAAGAAATTCCAGAGACGAGTATCCCCGTCAAGGAAGCAAGTAAAGAGTGGCTGATGTACTTTGATGGTTCCTTCTTGCTGCAAGGCGCCGGTGCGGGCGTGCTCCTCGTCGCACCCACCGGAGAGCACCTCAAGTACATAGTCCAAATGCACTTTCCCAAGGAGCAAGCAACAAACAATACTGCAGAGTATGAAGGTTTGCTTGCCAGTCTCAAAATTGCCGTAGACCTTGGGATCAAGAAGCTCATTGTCAGGGGTGACTCGCAGCTTGTCGTCCGCCATGTAAACAAAGATTATCAGAGTCCGTTGATGGAAGCCTACGTTGATGAAGTGAGAAAGCTAGAAGAGCACTTTGACGGCCTGCAGATGGAGCATGTTCCAAGAGCCCAGAATGATATTGCTGATGGCCTGTCAAAGTGCGCCGCACTCAAGTTACCTGTGGAACCAGGGATTTTTGTGCTCAAGCTGACTCAACCGACTGTAGCGCCATCAACTGGACAGAACAAGAAGAGGAAGTTGATTTCTGGTGACTACTTCCCGGCCGAGCTCCCCGAGGTCGCCGCCGCGAAGGTCCCCAAGTTCAACACCAAGAATGCTAAGGAGCAGTCTGCTCCGACAAGCCCTAGGGTTTGTTTCGTTGAAGCAGACGCTCCCGACAAGTTTTGCTCCGGCAAGCTTGCCGGGGAACATCAAGCTCCGGCCGAGCCGCAGGTTCTTGCCGTAGAAGCGGATGTTCCCGCAGCAGCAGATGTGCCTTTAGTCCTTGTTGTCAAGCCTCAAGCTCCAACATGGGCACAGCAGATTGTCCATTTCCTTCAGACAGGAGAACTTCCCGAAGAGCAAGAAGAAGCGGAGAGAGTAGCCCGGCAGTCAAGTATGTATCAGTTTGTCGATAGCACGCTGTACGTAAGAAGACTCAACGGTGTGAAATTGAAGTGTATTCACGGGAAGATGGGCGAAGCTGTTGGCGAGAGATACATGGAGGCATATGTGGTCACCACATTGGCGCAAGAGCACTTGCCGCAAAGCTTTCCGGCAAGGTTTCTTCGGCCGACAGCCCTCCGTGATGCAACTGCACAAGTAACCAAGTGTGAAGCGTGCGGTTCCATTCCAGCAGATACACCAGCCAGCTCAAGCTCTCCAGACGATCCCTTTATCCTGGCCATTTTTGGTCCGGGGTTCGACATCCTCGGCCCCTTTCCCGAAGCTGTCGGGGCTTTGAGTACTTATGCGTCGCAATCGACAAGTTCACAAAGTGGCGGAAGTGGAAGCGATGAGGAAGGTGACAGCACAGTCAGCAGTCAAGTTCTTCAGGTCGATTGTTTGCCATTTTGGAATTCCTAACAGGATCATCACCGACAACGGCACACAATTCACGAGCCGCACCTTCATGAAGTACGTCCAAGATCTTGGCGCCAAGGTCTGCTTTGCTTCTGTTGCTCATTCGAGAAGCAACGGTCAAGCAGAGAGGGCAAATGCTGAAGTGCTGCGTGGGCTCAAGACCAGAACTTTCAACAGGCTGCACAAGTGCGGAAGAAAATGGATTGAGGAGCTGCCGGTGGTTCTTTGGTCGATCAGGACGATGCCAAATCGAGCCACTGGCCAGACACCTTTCGCTCTACTCTATGGAGCAGAGGAAGTTCTCCCCACGGAACTCGTATACGGGTCACCTCGAGTACTCGCTTATGATGAGCTTGAGCAAGAGCAGCTGCGACAAGATGACGCGCTGCTCCTCGAGGAGGACCGTCTTGAGCTTTGCTGTCACGAGCTGCTCGTTATCAGCAAGCTTTGCGCCGCTACCATAACCGCAGTTAATGCCGAAGTCTCGAGGAAGGCGACCTTGTTCTTGGCGCGTTCAGTCCGCCAAGAATTCCAAAAGTTGCCTTGAAGTGGGAAGGCCCTTATCGGGTGAAACGAGTCACTAGGCCTGGCGCTGTCCGCTTTGAGACCGAAGATGGCATTCCGGTGAGCAACTCTTGGAACATTGAGCATCTTCGTAAGTTTTACCCAGAAGCGCTGTTGCTGAACCTGTTCGGCAACCACCTTTTGTACAAGTCTTGCCGATGTTGCATGTAATCCTTTGTACAAAGCGAGCGCAGACCCGTGCATAAGTAAAGCTCATGTGTTGCGCACAACTTGTCAATTTCATGCTTTCATCATCATTTTGCATGTGTTATCGACATTTTGTGCAGCATCCACACCGTAAGCAATAACGAGCCACAAGGCTCCATAACTTTATTTTCTCTTCTTTCTCTTTCTCAAAGAAAGGAAGGTTCCTTCGCCCACAAGTTAGCAGGGGGAAGGAGAAGATAATGGTGTGGGCCATGGCGTCCTTCGAGGAAGTGTCACTTTACCGGAAGCGGGCATTTACGAGAAAAGCTAAGTTGCCAAAGTTTGAGCAATCAGTTTTTAAAATTTTAAGTTATCTTCCTCGAACGATAGTACTTTGTATGGAAAAACTGTGCGCGGAGGAACCAACTCGTAGCTGGTCGCGCCCTTACTTTGTTTCGAGTCCGCTCAACAACTTAAGTGAGCTGCAACCAGTTGCGACAAGGTTGCTTGTCGGAGGCGGCACCGCTAGCAGGCTGCTGACGTTCCGCACTCAGCGCTCGCGGCAAAGGTGCCCGCGCCGACAAGTTCCCTAAAAGCGTAGGGCACAAACATACAAAGGAAGGAATCAAGTAAAGGAAATAACATTGCAATCATTGCCTAAGATAGAGTTATATTACAAAATAGCTTGTCGCAGATCTAATAAATTGTTCTCCTAAACATGATCAGCAGCGACAAGGGAAAGATAAAATTGGCGGCCTAGTCTATGCGGTTGCCATCAACCCGCTTGATCTTGCCCACCTTGTCCACAATGGGTGCGACAAGGGCTTTGAGCGCCTCCACATCGGCATCTGGCGGCAAGGATCTGAGGACGCCGTTGAGGTTGAGGCCTGGATTGCGGAAGGCCACCTTCATCAACACCTTCTGGAGAGCTCCCGCACAGATCTGGCGCGATTCCTCGGCCAGCTGCTTTGGGATCTCTTCCCGGAGTCGCTGGAGAGCCGTCACCACGCCCTTGAGGAACAAGCTGAGCTTGGCGCTGGGTTGGAGACGCTCGTCGGAGGAGTACCCAAGATCCACCATCCCCAGCTCCATCAGCTCCTTGTCGATGGCGGCGGCAGTATCCACAAGACCCTCCGTCCAGTGCATCACGTTCTCTCTGAAGGTGTTCTGGGCGGTCGTAGCACTCGCCAGCAGCTCCTCGTTGGCCTTGATCTTCTCCAACAGGGCCACCTCCCGCTCCTTGGCGCCGTCCAGCGTCTGCATCAGGGTGGTCAGCTTCAGCTCAAGATCTGCCTTGGAGTCCTTGGCGGCATCGAGCTCTTTGATCCTTTCAGCGAGACGGCCCTGCAACTCGCCAAGAGTGTAGGCGTCCTTCTCGCGCTCGTGCTTCAACGCAGCAAGCTCCTCGCCGCTCTTTTGGAGGTTGGCCTCCAGCTGCGTCACCTTCGTCTCCAACTCTTTCTTGGCGGCTTCGGCAGCTGCGACAACATCTTTTGCTTCCTTGAGAGCTCCGCCAATTGATTGCTCGCGCACGGCAAGCTCTTCTTCATAGCTGTCAAGATTGATCTTCCGCTGCGCCAACTCGCCTTCTTGCGCAGATAGCTTCTCGGCAGCAAGCCATTGCTGCTCCTCGACCTCAACCTTCTCAAGGATGAAGGCTGTGCGCTCTTCAGCGAGTTGCTCCCGCTCTTCTGCTATGTTCCGGAGAGCTTCTTGGTTGGCGCCCCGGAGCTCTTCTGCGCGCTTCTCCATGTCTGCTCCCGCCCTCGCGACAAGTGCTTCCCGGGACTCCAACTTGGCTTGTCGGGCCCGGTAGAGCGACAACAGCTTCTTCAGCAGCTGCTCCTCCTCAGACTCGCCGCTGCTGCTGCTTGGCGCGTCAACCAGCAACAGCCCAGCGGAGGCCAGCAGCTCTTCGTCAAAGGTCTCCCCTTCGACCGGCGCCCTGGAGCTCGACGCCTGTGGGAGCTTGATGAAGACGCCGTCGCCGGCCTTCAGATAGGCGTCGGGCTGGGGCTCTTGAACTGGCGCTGCACGGTGGCGGAGGGATCGGCGGTCGGCGTGGCGCTGGCGCTCCTGCGGCCTCGTGGTCGTCGATCGATCGCTGAGACCCCTCGCCAGCCTTTGCGGCGGCAGCCTGGCGGCCTCCTCGCGCGGCGGACCTATCGGCGCCAGCCTCTTCCTCCATGGTGGCGGCGTCGTCGGTGTTGCCGCGCACCCTCCTCGCCCGGCGACCTCGGTCTCCATCGGCTCTGCGGCGGATGGATCGGCGACCGAAAAAAGAAAGAACAGTCAAGCAAATGTTCAAAAGAAAAACAGAAGAAAAGAACCCAAGGGAAATTTTCAAGCAAGAAGATTACCTGCGATGGGATCTGCAGCCATGGTCTCGATCACCGGAGGATCACTGGTGCTGTCCCTCGTCGGAGAAGTCTCCCTTGCCGGAGAACGCTCCCTTGCCGGAGAATTCTCCCTTGGCGGCGTAGTTGAAGCAGAAGGAATTTCGGGAGCGGCTTCCGGGCACTCCTGATGAGGCTGCTCTGCTCCTACACAAATCAACAAGTCAGATATCAGCAAAGAAGGAGCACCCATGCACACCTAACAGTAAGAAATAAACCATATACTTACGCTGGGGGCTGTGCTGGGGGCTGCTTTGAGGAAGGGTTGCCGGGTCCGGCAAGGGGGTCTCAGACGCACCTCCTGTTGCCACGGGGGGATCGTCTTCGATGACAACCACCGGGGTCTTGGCTCTCTTCGACGCTCTCTGGGCCAGCGTTCTGAAAAGGAAAGAGTTAAGAATGAAGCAAATCAGATACAAGACAAAGCAACCAAATTGAAGAAATACAAGCACAGCATAGAAGCTTACTCTTCTTCTTCTTCCTCGTCCGGAGCTGGCGGAGAGATCAAATTCGGCTCGCCTCCGGTGCGAAGAGGCGGAGGGTAGGTTCTCTTGACCGCTTGGCGGGGTGGCAGCGGTGGCACGAGAGGATCCGCCTCGGTTGGTGCAGCGGTGTGGGGTGCTCCAAGGCAACTTGATGCTTGCCGCTGGTGGAGCGCGTCGCTTATGCGGCACTGCGGCTGTTAGCCCGTCTGCCGCCCGTCACTTCCCAGCCTTGCGGAGACACCTTCTTGGTGGAGCTGTGGGCTCCGCCATGACAAGCTACTTGAAGGTGTGGAGGAGGCGCTGCAGACTCGCTCGGCTCAACCTCGGGCTCGGCCTGGTCCTCCTCGCCGGCAAGCTCCTCTCGTCGGCAAGGCTTGCCGCCTCTGCTGCCTCTGCCTCCTCCACGGTGAACCAGATTCGCCCGGTAGCAGCAGCTGCTGCCGCCTCCTCCAGCCTGGTGGCGTCGCGCGCATCTCGGCGTCGGTGGTGTCACGGGTGAGCCACTTCGCTCGTCGGGCGCGGATCGGCACTTCTTCCAAGCTGTCGAAGAACTGCCGCCTGGCGTCGTCGCGGGCTCTTGCCGGTTGGAATGATCCCATGCGAATCGCTGGCGGCATCATGGCGCGGATGCGGTCGAGCAAAGAGTTGTTGCACAATGGGGCGACTCCCTCGGCAACCTAAACCACTCGGGGTGATCGGGTCGTGCTTGAACAGCTCCAGCAGCATCGCATCCAACTCCAAGACAGTGAAATTCCAGTTGAGGCCAGGCGCAGCCTCATGATGTCTGCCGCATTTTGGAACTCCCAAGCAGGTCTCCTCCTCTCCTGCAAGGGAAGCGTGGCGGCGAGGAAATCTGCGCCAACGGCGCTTACGGTGAGTCCGGCAAGCTCGAGGCGCAAGATCCTAGTCACAGCAATCTTCAACCTAGCATCCTCTGGCGCCAAGTAGCTCCAATCGTTGCGCAAGACTATGGGAGTTTGGCGCTGGGCAGTGAAGGGCTGCGGGTTCTCCTCGACGATCCAACACCAATCGGCCATCCACTCCTCCCACTTGCTACAGAGCTCTCCTTCCAGATAGGCTTCTTTCTTGCCGATCCTGGAGATCCAAGCAATCCCTCCGGCAAGTGGCTCTCCTCTCTCAACGCGGGGCATGAAGAAGTGGCGGAAGAGGGCTAAGTTTGGGTGGACTCTGACAAAGTTTTCGCAAAGGTGTGCGAAAACTGCCATGGTCAGGACAACATTGGGGGTGAAATCAAGGAGGCGAAGCCCGTAGGTGTTCATGATATCGCAGAAGAATTCAGAGAAGGGCGGGCAGAGCCCGCAATAGAAGAAGAGCGCGAAGAAGGGGTACCGCCGGAACCAACTCGATGCGGCGGAGAGTACCTTCGCGCGGATGCATCGCGTCTCCGTCGACTGAAGAGGTAGTAGCCCTCTCTCGGCTCCTTTGCGTCGGTGGGGGAAGATGGCCGCTCCTTCGCAGCGCCTTGAGCGCTGCGCCTCGGCCGATTTCACGCCCTTCCCTTGTCGGCTTTGGAGCCATGGCGGAGGTGGTGGAGGAGACCGACGGTGTTGATGGCGCTGGTGGCGATGAAGCGGACGCGTTGCTCTCTTGAGACTAGAGAAGAAGGGGGAGCGGCGGTGGTTTCGAGATGGGACAGCAAATGGCGAGGTGGGCGACCTGCCCTGTTTCCCCTGTTTATAAGGAGGGATAGGGGCGGACGTTCCGCTTTCAATTGAAGAAAGCCCCCACGATCTCTCCCATGGCGCCACGTTCGACGTGTGCTGTTAAGTGGGGGCGTGGTGGGTCCGGAGCAAGTTACGGCGTGATCTGGGCAGCGTGCCCGTGCCTCGCTTTTGGGCCTGGCCCAACAGCGTTCGGCACCGCAGTGTGGCCCAGGCCGAGGGCTCCTGCCGGTGTACTAGAGTAGGGGTACCCTAGTATCCCGAACTTCGTGCACGGCATTCTGCACCCAGCGGTGGCTTGCCTAGTGACCGCCAAGGTCCTCCATGTTTCCTTTGGAGCCATTCAAGAACAAAGTATTTAAGCCAAGAAGACAAGGCCCCGGCAAGAGGAGCTTGCCAGGAAGGCCACTCAAGGCACGCAGAAGACAAGACCTCGGCAAGAGGAGCTTGCCAGGAAGGCTCGGTGAGCGACAAGCTTCCGGGCGCAACAAGGATTCATCCGCGGCAAGGCGCTTGCCGCGGCAAGAAACCACTCTTCATCTCCGCTCCAGCTCATCCACCAACGTGTCGCCATGGGACCATTCTAGGCGTGCGTGTCAAGAGGCTGTGCAGCCAGCGGAGAGCAGCGGTAAGCGGCGCTCACAGGAGTGCCATCGTGGCAAGTGGTGGCGCCCCTGACGGTCCCTTTCTGCACTGTTTAGGCGACATGGACGGGCATTTAATGGTTTTGTCCCTTGCCGTCAGAGTTAGGTAGAATACACTGTACAAAGTAGTTGTACCAACCGCAACTCATTTTCCCATTTTGCCCTTGTCTACGTTGCCACCTGTTGGTGACCCCTTGAGCCTATAAAAGGAGGCCCATGCGCAACGTAGAAGGGGTGGGGCTGGGTTCGGTTCGGCTCATTCGAAACTAGAGACACTCACGCTAGGTTTTGTAGCTCTCTGTGCTCCCTAGCAAAGACACAATACAATCAGACAAGCAGCAGTAGGAGTATTATCTCTCCGGAGAGCTCCGAAGCTGGGTAAACTGCTCGTGTGTTTCGCCTCGATCTGCTCTTCGTGCAATCTCCGCCCCCCACCGAACCAAAAGGGACTCGGTCCGCCGGTCCCATAGGTGTTCGTGGGTTACGATCAGCTTCCCCGACAGATAGTGATTGACAGAGTTCTCTAGTCACTATCACCAAGCTACTAGAACTTCGTGATGTACTATAATATGCAAGGGATGACAAAAACAATTCCCAAGCTCTTCGTGATGTTGAAATCGGCGAAGGTAGAAATCAAGAAAGAGCATCAAGTGTTGACGGTTAACAAGACCACTAGTTTCGGGAAAGAAAGGGAACTTCAAGAAGAATGGCAAGCAAGTTACCACTCCCGTGAAGAAGCCCAAAGCCGGACCCAAGCCTGAAACTGAGTGCTTCTACTGCGAAGGAAATGGTCACTCGAAGTGGAACTGCCCCAAATACTTGGAGGATAAGAAGGATGGCAAAGTGAGCAAAGGTATATTTGATATACATGTTATTGATGTGTATTTTACTAGTGTTCGTAGTAACACCTAGGTATTTGATACCGGTTCAGGTTCTAATTAAGATTAGTTAAAAGTGAGGTGACGGTGTGTGTTGGAAATGATTCCAAGGTTGATATGATCACCATCGCACACTCCCTCTACCTTCGGGATTAGTGTTGAACCTAAATAAATGTTATTTGGTGTTTGCATTAAGTATGAATATGATTAGACCATGTTTATTGCAATAGGTTTATTCATTTAAGTTAGAGAATAATTGTTGTTCTTTTTACATGAATAAAACCTTCTATAGTCATACATCCAATACGAATGGTTTATTGAATCTCGATCGTAGTGATACACATATTCATAATATTGATGCCAAAAGATGCAAAGTTGATAATGTACTGCAACATACTTGTGGCACTGCCGTTTAGGTCATATTGGTGTAAAGCGCATGAAGAAACTCCATGCAGATGGACTTTTGGAATCACTTGATTATGAATCATTTGATACTTGCGAACCATACCTCGTGGGCAAGATGACTAAAACTCCATGAAGTAACGAACCGTAAGTAACCGAATTCTGGAAATGAGCCCAAGAATAAATGGACCCTTAGAATGCCGAAAATTAACACGGGGCTAGAAATGGCCGACAAAATAATGGGTCATTAATGGGTACAAAGCGATACATTGTTCATTATGGGTCAGTTTCACGTCGGGCCTTTAATGGGCCCAGAGTTACAAAGGGCCTCGTATGGTCCGAAAGACGTCATGGGCCATACATGGACTGGAAGTTACAACGGACTGGAACCTTATTGGACAGCCCATATGACGCTACTGGGCCCAATTCGGATAGGCCATAACGGGTTGTGAGTTAGCAGGTTGTAAATGGGCTATATGCGAATAGGCCGTTAACAGGCTTTCCCTGTGCCGTCCGGTACCTTTTTACCAAGTCAAACGGGCCGGCCTTTTCACCGTAATGGGCCTCGGTTGGGCCGTGCCACATGTCGACGTATCATAGGCGCCTCCGGTCCAATGAGTGGATGACATATGTCGCAACGGTGAGCCGACACGTGGTCGCTCTGGCCATTCAGAATTTTACACATGGAAAATCCCCATTGGTCCGAGATGTTAACGGGTTATCAGATTCAAAACGGAACCCGATAGCTTAACATCGACCCATTAGGGTGGATGCTATGTGTCGGTTACCCTTGACGAAAGCACTTCCATGACGCGCCATTTATCGTCATGGAAGTGGACACTGTCGTGATGATAATTTTGGTATTCTCATGGAACACTTCTATGACAACACATGTATGACTATCTTGATTCTGTCATAAAATCGTCATGGATGTACATGTATGACAGTAAACGTGACCTACTATGAAAAACACGTATCATCACGGAAGTGTATGTTTTTTTGTAGTGTAGAGATCAAGCCCTAACAAATTGACTTGATTACACGACGGATCTCATCCAACCCCATCACTCTCCAGCAAGCCTACGAAGGAATTTCTCACTCCTGGTGGCAAGCATCATGAAATTGGTGATGAAGAAGGGTTAGTGATGATGATGGAGACAAATCCCCCTCCCAGGAGCCTCGAATGGACTCCAGATTTGGCCTCCAGATGAAGAATAAGAGGTGGTGGCGGCTTCGTATCGTAAAACATGATGAAACTGCTTCTTTTATTTTTTTTCTCCGAAAATAGGAATTTATAGGATTGAGATTAGGGTAATCGGAGCCATATGGGCCCCACAAGGAACCAGGGTGCGCCCAGGTGGCTCGTGGGCCACTGGTGGATCCCCTCATGTGGATCTTTGCTCCAAT
Source organism: Aegilops longissima (assembly GCA_021605205.1). Classification (NCBI taxonomy): domain Eukaryota; kingdom Viridiplantae; phylum Streptophyta; class Magnoliopsida; order Poales; family Poaceae; genus Aegilops; species Aegilops longissima. The sequence goes on from CM038681.1 coordinate 352,583,120, forward strand.
ATTTTTATTTTTTCCATAAAAACTCTCCAAAAAGTTTCGTCCAATTCCGAGAACTTTTATTTATGCACAAAAACAACACCATAGTAGTTATGCTGAAAACAGCACCAGTCTGGGTTAGTTTCATTCAAATCATGCAAATTAGAGTCCAAAACAAGAGAAAAACTGTTTGGAAAAGTAGATACGAGGGAGACGTATCATAGTGTTGATTACATCTTGTAGTTGATGTTAGATGGTTTATTTGGAGGAAGATTAAATGTTCAGATCCTCAAGCATATTCAATACACCTCTAATCTTGAACATGAATATGATTTCTGAGTAGTCACTTTTGTTCTTGAGGACATGGGAGAAGTCTTGTTATAAGTAATCATGTGAAGTTGGTATTCGTTCGATATTTTGATGATATGTATGTTGTTGCTTCCTTTAGTGGTGGCATGTGAATGTCGACTACATGACACTTCACCATAGTTGGGCCTAGGGGAAGGTATTGTGGAGTAATAAGTAGAGTATGGGTTGCTAGAGTGAAAAAATCATAAACCCTAGTTTATGCGTTATTTTCGTTAGGGGCTGATTTGGATCCATATGTTTCATCCTATGGTTAGATTTATCTTAATTCTTCTTTCATAGTTGTGGATGCTTGCGAGAGGGGGTAATGATAAGCGGGTTGCTTCTTCAAGTAAGAACAGTACCCAAGCATCGGTCCACCCACATAGAAAATTATCAAAGTAGCAAACACGAATCAACTAAACATGATGAACGTGACTAGACGACAATTTCGATGTGTCCTCGAGAGCACCTTTCTATACATAAGACAACATTCTGGCTTGTCCTTTGCTATAAAAAGAATTGGGACACCTTGCTGCACCTTTGTTACTATTGCTACTTGTTACTTGTTACACATTATCTTTCTAACAAACTATCTATAACCGTTACTCTCTGTACTTGCAGATAATACCTTGCTAAAAACCACTTATCCTTTACTTCTGCTCCTTGTTGGGTTCGACACTCTTACTTACCGAAAGGACTACAATTAATCCCCTATACTTGTGGGTCATCAGGACTCTTTCCTGGCGCCATTGCCAGGGAGTGAAGCGCCTTTGGTAAGTTGATTTTGGTAAGAAAACATTTATATTACGTGTTGAAATTTATTTTCACTTGTCACTATGGAAAATAGTCCTTGGAGAGTTGCCCCACAACCTATTGAACCTACTGAAAATATTTATTATGAGATTCCTTCGGGTATGTTAGAGAAACTGCTAGTTAATTCTTATGCAGGGGATGGAACGGTACATCCTAATATGCACCTAATCTATGTGGATGAGAAGTGTGGATTGTTTAAGCTTGAAGGTTTATCCGAGGACGGATTTTAGAAAAAGGTGTTCCCTTTATGTTTGGAGGGAAAGGCATTGGCATGGTATAGACTATTGGATGATATTGGAACATGGGATTAGAACAGATTGAAATTGGAATTTCACCAGAAGTTTTATCCTATGCATTTCATCGTGATCATATATATATATATATATATATATATATATATATATATATATATATATATATATATATATATATATATATATATATATATATATATATATATATATATATATAGGCTGGACTATTACGCTACTGCAATATAATATTATTCATTACCCTACTTCTATAAGGCGCTGGCACGCGTCCACGACCGACCCAGCCCCAATCCAACCTGCTTCCTACTGCCGGAGGCAGCCGTCATGGCGAAGGCAGCACGCGGCAGCCGGAGCGAGGGAGCCCGCGGCGCCGTGATTGGCCAGCGACGGATCCGCCGCCGCCTCCTCCTTCCTTCTGTCGCCGGATCCATCGTCGGGGTCGTCATCCCCGCCTCCTGCCTCCCTCCGTCGCCGGATCCATCGTCAGGGTCGTGATCCCCGCCTCCTGTCTCGCTCCGCCGTAGGATCCATCGACATGGCCGTGATCCCCGCCTCCTGCCTCTCTCCGTCGCCGGATCCATCGTCGGTGTTGGGGAACGTAGTAATTTCAAAAAATTTCCTACGCACACGCAAGACCATGGTGATGGCATAGCAACGAGAGGAGAGAGTGTATGTCCACGTACCCTCGTTGACCGAAAGAGGAAGCGTTATAACAACGCGGTTGATGTAGTCGTACGTCTTCACGATCCGACCGATCCAAGTACCGAACGTACGGCACCTCCGAGTTCGCACACGTTCAGCTCGATGGCGATCCCGGGCCCGATCCGGCAAAGTGTCGGGGATGAGTTCCGTCGACCGACGGCGTGGTGGCGATGATGATGCTCCACCGACGCGAGGCTTCGCCTAAGCACCGCGACGATATGACTTCACCGGCGAGGGCTTCGCCTAAGCTCCGCGATGATATGACCGAAGTGGAATATGGTGGAGGGGCACCGCTGCAGCTAAGGAACGATCCGTAGATCAACTTCTGTGTTATGGGGTGCCCCCCTGCCCCCGTATATAAAGGAGCAAGGGGGGTGCGGCCGGCCCTAGGGAGGCGCGCCTGGAGGAGTCCTACTCCCGGGAGTAGGACTCCCCCCCTAGTTGGACTAGGACTTGGGGAAGGGGGAAGAGGGAGGGGGGCGCCGCGCCCCTCTCCTTCTCCTATTCGGACTAGAGGGGGGGGCGCGGCCTGCCCTGGCTGGCCCTCCTCTTCTCCCTTATGGCCCATCAAGGCCCATTGATCCCCCGGGGGGGTTCCGGTAACCCCCCGGTGTTCCGGTAAAATCCCGTTTTCATCCGGAACCTTTCCGAAGTCCAAACATAGGCTTCCAATATATCAATCTTTATGTCTCGACCATTTCGAGACTCCTCGTCATGTCCGTGATCACATCCGGGACTCCGAACAAACTTCGGTACATCATAACTTATAAACTCATAATAAACTATCATCGAAACGTTAAGCGTGCGGACCCTACGGGTTCGAGAACTATGTAGACATGACCTAGAACTATTCTCGGTCAATAACCAATAGCGGAACCTGGATGCCCATATTGGTTCCTACATATTCTTCGAAGATCTTTATCGGTCAAACCGCATAACGACATATGTTGTTCCCTTTGTCATCGGTATGTTACTTGCGAGATTCGATCGTCGGTATCCAATACCTAGTTCAATCTCGTTACCGCAAGTCTCTTTACTCGTTCCGTAATACATCATATCACAACTAACTTATTAGTTGCAATGCTTGCAAGGCTTATGTGATGTGTATTACCGAGAAGGCCTAGAGATACCTCTCCGACAATCGGAGTGATAAAACCTAATCTCGAAATATGCCAACCCAACATGTACCTTTGGAGACACACTGTAGTACTCCTTTATAATCACCCGATTCGTTGTGACGTTTGGTAGTACCAAAGTGTTCCTCCGGTGAGCAGGAGTTGCATAATCTCATAGTTACAGGAACATGTATAGGTCATGAAGAAAGCAATAGCAATATACTAAGCGATCAAGTGCTAAGCTAACGGAATGGGTCATGTCAATCACATCATTCTTCTAATGATGTGATCCCATTAATCAAATGACAACACATGTCTATGGTTAGGAAACATAACCATCTTTGATTAATGAGCTAGTCAAGTAGAGGCATACTAGTGACTATATGTTTGTCTATGTATTCACACATGTATTATGTTTCCGGTTAATACAATTCTAGCATGAATAATAAACATTTATCATGATATAAGGAAATAAATAATAACTTTATTATTGCCTCTAGGGCATATTTCCTTGAGTCTCCCACTTGCACTAGAGTCAATAATCTAGATTACAATAATGATTCTAACACCCATGGAGTCTTGGTGCTGATCATGTTTTGCTCGTGGAAGAGGCTTAGTCAGCGGGTGCGCAACATTCAGATCCGTATGTATCTTGCAAATCTCTATGTCTCCCACTTGGACTTGGTCCCGAATGGAATTGAAGCGTCTCTTGATATGCTTGGTCCTCTTGTGAAATCTGGATTCCTTTGCCAAGGCAATTGCACCATATTGTCACAGAAGATCTTCATTGGTCCCGATGCACTAGGTATGACACCTAGATCGGAAATGAACTCTTTCATCCAGACTCCTTCATTTGCTGCTTCGAAGCAGCTATGTACTCCGCTTCACATGTAGATCCCGCCATGGCGCTTTGTTTAGAACTGCACCAACTGACACCTCCACCGTTTAATAAAAACACGTATCCGGTTTGCGATTTAGAATCGTCCGGATCAGTGTCAAAGCTTACATCGGCGTAACCATTTACGACTAGCTCTTTGTCACCTCCATATCGAGAAACATATCCTTAGTCCTTTTCGGGTATTTGGGATGTTCTTGACCGCTGTCGATGATCCACTCTGGATTACTTTGGTACCTTCCTGCCAAGATTATTGCTAAGCATACTCAGTCTGGTACACAGCATTGCATACATGATAGAGCCTATGGCTGAAGCATAGGAACATCTTTCATTTTCTCTCTATCTTCTGCTGTGGTCGGGCATTGAGTCGACTCAATCTCACACCTTATAATCAGGTAAAAACCTTTCTTTGCTGATCCATTTTGAACTTTTCAAAACTTTATCAAGGTATGTGCTTTGTGAAAGTCAATTAAGCGTCTTGATCTATCTCTATAGATCTTGATGCCCAATATGTAAGCAGCTTCACGAGGTCTTTCATTGAAAACTTTTATTCAAGTATCCTTTTATGCTATCCAGAAATTCTATATCATTTCCAATCAATAATATATCGTCCACATATAATATCGAAATGCTCTGAGCTCCCACTCACTTTCTTGTAAATCGAGCTTCTCCAAAAGTCATATAAAACCATATCTTTGATCACACTATCAAGCGTTTATTCCAACTCGAGAGGCTTGCAGACCATAAATTGATCGCTGGAGCTTGCACACTTTGTTAGCACCCTTTGGATCAACAAAACCTTCTGGTTGCATCATATACAACTCTTCTTCTAGAAATCCATTCAAGAATGCAGTTTTACATCCATTTGCCAAATTTCATAATCATAAAATGCAGCAATTGCTAACATGATTCGGACAGACTTAAGCATCGCTACTGGTGAGAAAGTCTCATCGTAGTCAACCCCTTGAACTTGTCGAAAACCTTTACGCAACAAGTCGAGCTTTATAAACGATTACATTACCATCGGCGTCAGTCTTCTTCTTAAAGATCCATTTATTCTCAATGGCTTGCCGATCATCGGAAAGTCAACCAAAGTCCATACTTTGTTCTCATACATGGATCCCATCTCAGATTTCATGGCTTCCAGCCATTTTGCGAATCTGGGCTCACCATCGCTTCTTCATAGTTTGTAGGTTCGCCATGGTCAAGTAACATGACTTCGAATAGGATTACCGTACCACTCTGGTGCGTATTTTACTCTGGTTGACCTCGTGAGTTCGGTAGAAACTTGATCTGAAGTTTCATGATCAATATCATTAGTTTCCTCACTAATTGGTGTAGTTGTCACAGAACCGTTTCTTGTGATGAACTACTTTCCAATAAGGGAGCGATCTGATTATCTCATCAAGTTCTACTTTCCTCCCACTCACTTCTTTCGAGAGAAACTCCTTTTCTAGAAAGGATCCGAATTTAACAACGAAAATCTTGCCTTGGATCTGTGATAGAAGGTGTACCCAACAGTCTCCTTTGGGTATCCTATGAAGACACATTTCTCCGATTTGGGTTCGAGCTTATCTGGTTGAAGTTTCTTCACATAAGCATCGCAACCCCAAACTTTAAGAAACGACAACTTTGGTTTCTTGCCAAACCACAGTTCATAAGGTGTCGTCTCAATGGACTTTGATGGTGCCCTATTTAACGTGAATGCGGCCGTCTCTAAAGCATATCCCAAAAAGATAGCGGTAAATGAGTAAGAGACATCATAGGTCGCACCATATCAAGTAAAGTACATTCTGACGTTCGGACACACCATTTCTTGTGGTGTTCGGGTGGCGTGAGTTTGAAACTATTCCTCATTGTTTCAAATGTAAACCAAACTCGTAACTCAAATATTCTCCTCCACGATCAGATCGTAGAAATTTTATTTTCTTGTTACGATGATTTTCCACTTCACTCTGAAATTCTTTGAACTTTTCAAATGTTTCAGATTTATGTTTCATTAAGTAGATATACCCATATCTGCTCAAATCATCTGTGAAGGTGAGAAAATAACGATACCGCCTTGCGTGCCTCAACATTCATTGGACCACAAACATCGGTATGTATGATTTCCAACAAATCAGTTGCTCGCTCCATAGTTCGGAGAAGCGGCGTTTTAGTCATCTTGCCCATGAGGCACGGTTACAAGTACCAAGTGATTCATAATCAAGTGATTCCAAAAGTCCATCGGTATGGAGTTTCTTCATGCGCTTTACACCGATATGACCCAAGCGGCGATTGCCACAAATAAGTTGCATTATCATTATCAACTCTGCATCTTTTGGTTTCAACACTATGAATATGTATTACTACTATCGAGATTCAATAAAATAGACCACTCTTCAAGGGTGCATGACCATAAAAGATATTATTCATATAAATAGAACAACCATTATTCTCTGTCTTAAATGAATAACCGTCTCGCATCAAACAAGATCCAGATATAATGTTCATGCTTAACGCGGCACCAAATAACAATTATTTAGGTCTAAAACTAATCCCGATGGTAGATGTAGAGGTAGCGTGCCGACCGCGATCACATCGACTTTGGAACCATTTCCACAGCGCGATCGTCACCTCGTCCTTAGCCAATCTTCGCTAATCCGTAGTTCCTGTTTGAGTTGCAAATATTAGCAGAACCAATATCAAATACCCGGTACTCTGCGAGTATTAGTAAGGTACACATCAATAACATGTATATCACATATACCTTTGATCACCTTGCCATCCTTCTTATCCGCCAAATACTTGGGGCAGTTCCGCCCAAAGTGTCCGGTTTGCTTGCGGTAAAAACACTCTGTTTCAGGCTTAGGTCTAGACTTGGGTTTCTTCTCTTGAGCAGCAACTTTCTTGCTGTTCTTTTGAAGTTCCCTTCTTCTTTCCTTTGCCCTTTTCTTGAAACTAGTGGTCTTGTTGACCATCAACACTTGATGCTCTTTCTTGATTTCTACCTCCATGACTTTTAGCATTGCGAAGAGCTCGGGAATTGTTTTGGTCATCCCTTGCATATTATAGTTCATCACGAAGCTCTTGTAGCTTGGTGGCGATGATTGGAGAATTCATCAATGACACTATCATCCGGAAGATTAACTCCCAGTTGAATCAAGTGATTATTATACCCGGACATTTTGAGTATATGTTCCTTGTGAGAACTATTCTCCTCCATCTTGCAGCTATAGAACTTATTGGAGACTTCATATCTCTCAATCCGGGCATTTGCTTGAAATATTAACTTCAACTCCTGGAACATCTCATATGCTCCATAGCGTTCAAAACGTCGTTGAAGACCGGTTCTAAGCCGTAAAGCATGGCACCTTGAACTATAGAGTAGTCATCGACTTTGCTTTGCGGACGTTCACAACTTCGGCGTTGCTCTGCAGCAGGGCTGGCACCCAGTGGTGCTTCGGGGCGTAATTCTTACGTGCAGCAATGAGGATAATCCTCAAATTACGGACCCAGTCCGTGTAATTGCTACCATCATCTTTCAACTTTGCTTTCTCAAGGAGCGCATTAAAATTCAACGGAACAACAGACGAGCCATCTATCTACAGTAAACATAGACAAGCAAAATACTATCGGTACTAAGTTCATGATAAATTTAAGTTCAATTAATCATATTAAAAACTCCCACTTAGACAGACATCTCTCTAGTCATCTAAGTGATTCGTGATCCAAATCAACTAAACCATGTCCGATCATCACGTGAGATGGAGTAGTTTCAATGGTGAACATCACTATGTTGATCATATCTACTATATGATTCACGTTCGACCTTCGGTCTCCGTGTTCGAGGCCATATCTGTTATATGCTAGGCTCGTCAAGTTTAACTGAGTATTCGGCGTGTGCAACTGTTTTGCACCCGTTGTATTTGAACGTAGAGCCTATCACACCCGATCATCACGTGGTGTCTCAGCACGAAGAACTTTCGCATAGCGGTGCATACTCGGGAGAACACTTCTTGATAATTTTAGTGAGAGATCATCTTATAATGCTACCGTCAATCAAAGCAAGATAAGATGCATAAAGGATAAACATCACATGCAATCAATATAAGTGATATGATATGGTCATCATCATCTTGTGCTTGTGATCTCCATCTCCAAGCACCGTCATGATCACCATCGTCACCGGCGCGACACCTTGATCTCCATCGTAGCATCGTTGTCGTTTCGCCAACTATTGCTTCTCGACTATCGCTACCGCTTAGTGATAAAGTAAAGCAATTACATGGCGTTTGCATTTCATACAATAAGCGACAACCATATGGCTCCCGCCGATTGCCGATAACTTCGGTTACAAAACATGATCATCTCATACAATAAAATATAGCATCACGTCTTGACCACATCACATCACAACATGCCTGCAAAAACAAGTTAGGCGTCCTCTACTTTGTTGTTGCAAGTTTTACGTGGCTGCTACGGGCTGAGCAAGAACCGTTCTTACCTACGCATCAAAACCACAGCGATAGTTTGTCAAGTTGGTGCTGTTTTAACCTTCGCAAGGACGGGCGTAGCCACTCAGTTCAACTAAAGTGAGAGAAGCAGACACCCGCCGGTCACCTTTAAGCAGCGAGTGCTCAAGCGGTGAAACCAGTCTCGCGTAAGCGTCTGGCGTAATGTCGGTCCGGGCGCTTCATCTCACAATACCGCCGAACCAAAGTATGACATGCTGGTAAGCAGTATGACTTATATCGCCCACAACTCACTTGTGTTCTACTCATGCATATGACATCAACGCATAAAACCAGGCTCGGATGCCTTTGTTGGGGAGCGTAGTAATTTCAAAAATTTCCTACGCACACGCAAGACCATGGTGATGGCATAGCGAGAGGAGAGTGTATGTCCACGTACCCTCGTGACCGAAGCGAAGCGTTATAACAACGCGGTTGATGTAGTCGTGCGTCTTCACGATCCGACCGATCCAAGTACCGAGCGTCACGGCACCTCCGAGTTCGCACACGTTCAGCTCGATGGCGATCCCGGGCTCCGATCCAGCAAAGCGTCGGGGATGAGTTCCGTCAAGACGACGGCGTGGTGACGATGATGATGCTCCACGGCAGGGCTTCGCCTAAGCTCGCGGCGATATGACTTCATCGGCGCAGGGCTTCGCCTAAGCTCATGACGATATGACGAAGTGGAATATGGTGGAGGGGCACCGACACGGCTAAGGCGATCCGTAGATCAACTTGTGTGTTATGGGGTGCCCCTGCCCGTATATAAAGGAGCAGGGGGGTGCGGCCGGCCCTAGAGAGGCGCTGGAGAGTCCTACTCCCAGGGAGTAGGACTCCCCCTCTCCTAGTTGGACTAGGACTTGGGGAAGGGGAGAGAGAGGAGGCGCGCCCCTCTCCTGTCCTATTCGGACTAGAGGGGAGGGCGCGCGGCCTGCCCTGGCTGGCCCTCCTCTTCTCCTTATGGCCCATCAAGGCCCATTGATCCCCGGGGTTCCGTAACCCCGGTGTTCGGTAAACCCGATTTCATCCGGAACCTTTCCGATATCAAACATAGGCTTCCAATATATCAATCTTTATGTCTCGACCATTTGAGACTCCTCGTCATGTCCGTGATCACATCCGGGACTCGAACAAACTTGGTACATCAAAACTTATAAACTCATAATAAACTATCATCGAAGCGTTAAGCGTGCGGACCCTACGGGTTCGAGAACTATGTAGACATGACCTAGAACTATTCTCGGTCAATAACCAATAGCGGAACCTGGATGCCCATATTGGTTCCTACATATTCTTGAAGATCTTTATCGGTCAAACCGCATAACGACATCGTTGTTCCTTTGTCATCGGTATGTTACTTACCCGAGATTGATCGTCGGTATCAATACCTAGTTCAATCTCGTTACCGGCAAGTCTCTTTACTCGTTCCGTAATACATCATCTCACAACTAACTTATTAGTTGCAATGCTTGCAAGGCTTATGTGATGTGTATTACCGAGAAGGTCTAGAGATACCTCTCCAGACAATCGGAGTGACAAAACCTAATCTCGAAATCGCCAACCCAACATGTACCTTTGGAGACACCTGTAGTACTCCTTTATAATCACCCGATTCGTTGTGACGTTTGGTAGTACCAAAGTGTTCCTCCGGTAAGCAGGAGTTGCATAATCTCATAGTTACGAGGAACATGTATAGGTCATGAAGAAAGCAATAGCAATATACTAAGCGATCAAGTGCTAAGCTAACGGAATGGGTCATGTCAATCACATCATTCTTCTAATGATGTGATCCCATTAATCAAATGACAACACATGTCTATGGTTAGGAAACATAACCATCTTTGATTAATGAGCTAGTCAAGTAGAGGCATACTAGTGACTGTATGTTTGTCTATGTATTCACACATGTATTATGTTTCCGGTTAATACAATTCTAGCATGAATAATAAACATTTATCATGATATAAGGAAATAAATAATAACTTTATTATTGCCTCTAGGGCATATTTTCTTCAGTCGGGGCCGTCATCCCCGCCTCCTGCCTCCCTCCGTCGTCGGGTCTCCTTCTCCGGGGCAGTTATCCCCGCAAGGTGCTTCCTCAACGAACCTCTTCGCCAGACGTCCACCACAAGCAGGTGCTGCGTCAATGGTGCCGCCTCGCAAGAACATGCCAGTAAGATGCCCATGAGAGGTAGAAGAAGAAGACAGTACACTGGAGGTAATGTCTGCTCCCAACGTTTGTGTCACTCCATCAGTTTGCCAGTCCTGCTATGAAGAAGAACCCGATGGTACATTGAAAATGTTAGCATCAGTTCATTGACACCCCTGCCACTTGATGCACGATTAGGATGTCGAGGTTACTGTCAGTGCATCTAATATGCATTGCGTCAGTTCAAGTTAAAAAAAATTAAACATATGCGTCAGTCCAGGTATAGTGACAAGGTTCAGCTACCGCTGAGAGTTGTATGTTGTTATTCCTAAGAGTACAAGTCATGTAATTGCGTCAGTTCGAACGAGTAACAAAACTGTTACCAAAAAAAATTTGCTACACAATAAGTTCAGTGATACATAAGCTAGCAGTACTTGTAATGTATATGCATTGATGCACGATTAGGATGTCGAGGTTACTGTCAGTGCATCTAATATGCTATCTTCAGTTCAAGTTAAAAAAATTAAACATCAGCGTCAGTCCAGGTAGATAGTGACGAGAGAGTGCCACAGTTACACGGTAAGTTCAATGATACATAAACTAGGAGTACTTCTAGTGTAGTTGCATAAGTTACAGAAGAACAGAGGAGAAGTCATGCATGAGTTCAATGTCCAGTTTATAAAAACAGTGCTAAAAAAAGAGCATCAGTACATCCGTGTTTTGAACATGAGCGTTCATAAGTTCGACTGAAAATGAAACCAGATTAATCACAAAAACTTTTGAATGTTTTTTGCAGAAGCATGCAAGGCGGCGCACGCAGCAAGCATTTCATGAGCAAAACAGATATGGGGCACCACCTGGTTGGGTAACACGGAAATACCGCTGGATATTTCAACAATGCAGAGCAGATTTGAAGATACGCAATCATCGGAAGCACGGACAGGTCCTTCTATACAGCAAACAACAATGTGCGGGAATGCAAGCTTTGCCGCTCTTTGGGTTGCAACTAGGCCAACAATATCACCAACAACAAACGTTTTTTCTTCATGCAAAAAGCCAAGGACGGGAAGCCGTGGATGGGTTGCAAGAAGGCTTCCACCGATCGCTCCATCAACATCAATCATCCGTGTTGCAAAAGCAGTTGCTGACGGAAGACCAGGGCAAAAAGACAGAAATTTTGGCCACTCTAGCAGGTTCAAAAGTACAAGATATGAGCCATATACAGGAGCAACATCACAATGAATCCGAGGAGAGCGTCCGTACAACGAGAGCGGAGATCTTCTTCATCGTTGCTCCCTCCAAGAGATGCATTGCTGCATGTGCCAAGGGTGACACCACGGCGCCCATAAACCAGGGAGAACAACAAACACGAGGAGGCAGCGAGAGCTATACACATGTAAGTATCCATATAGAAAAAATACAAGCACAGTCCATACCATGGTGCTGTGACCACCCCATCTAACATTTTGTTTTGTCTTTGTTGTGTGCAGCCACGACATTGAAGCTTATGTTACGCCAAGGCTAGAGATGAGGTTTGAAACTTTGAAGAAAGTAAGAACTTCTACAACATATATCTGAAGCATGCTGGTTTCTTTGTCGGGGAAGGCCCCAAGTTTAAGACCGAGCCTACCTTTATTGCACGTGCCATGGAGTTTATGAATCAAAGGTGTACGAAGCAAATAGACAGCATAACAAGGCGACAGCCAGAACTAAGCTGCGAGGGCTAAAATGAAATTTGAAGAAGGAAAAGGATGGAACATTTGTCGTAAAAGAGATAGATGGGAACACAACCACAGGCTACAGCTCACCATGAGAAATGCTTGTCTTCTTGCACTCCCACAAAAACTTTGACAAAACAATCTTGGAGTCGTCAAGTACTGCAGTTCAAAGGCATTGAACACGCGCAAATCATGAGCATTACAGGCGGTGATGACCACGGTAGCTACTTCCTCGAAATGAATGCCAAAGACCTGATTAACTGTAAGTAAAACTGGTTCTCCTCCCATAAACCGCCTCGTCTTTTTTCCTCTGTCGGTACAAACATATCACATAGCGCATGACTGGCCTTGATTCAACATGCATTTTCAATGAACTTTTAATATGCAGGAAAGCAAAGAATTCAAGGATTGATGATGTGGGCGATGTCCTAAAGACTATCAACTTCTTTAGGGAGATGAAAGCTATAAACAGGAATTCTTACGTGACATGCAACTCGATGAGTCCGACAAAGTTAAGAACATATTACAGGCGAACTCAAGCTGCCGAGGCGTATCGGGACTTGGGGACTGCGTAACGTTTGACACAACATATAAGACCAACAAGTACCATATGCCACTTGGGGTGTTTGTGGAACTAACAACCACTTACAGACTACATTCTTTGGTTTTGCCTGATAAGAGATGAGGATGCAGATTCATTCAAGTGGCTGTTCAGGACATTTTTAAGGTGCATGAGAAGGAAGGCTCCTACATGCATTCTCACAGTACACCGCTAAAACCACCCCAACCACCACCCCCTACCAAAAAGAAAAGGAAAGTAACACAATAAAATTGTTGTGTCGGTTCTATTGGTATATATGCACAACCATCTGCTGACCACTCGAGTCTATTTTCTCATTACGGACCGGTGCGGCAATGGCTTTGGCGAGAAGATGTTTTCAAGAACACATTACATAAGCTATGCCGCTGGCACATTATGAAGAAGTACAAGGAACACCTCGCGTACCTGTATTTCCTGCACGATGACTTTAAGGATGAATTCACATCAATTCTCAACTGGCCCCTCATGCCAACTGAGTTTGAGGATGCCTGGAAAAGATTGATGGATAAGTACAACCTCCACGATGATGCCACAATGGTGGGCATGTGGAGCAGCGTGAAAATGGATATCAGCCTACTTCAAAGAAATTTTCTGCGCCAAAATGACATCCACACAGCGAAATGAGAGCATGAACTATGTGCTCAAGAAGAACTACGTAAATGAGAGACATAACCTACACGGTTTGTCGGCCGGTAAACTCTGCGTCAAAACCAGGAGGCGGACAGAGAACCGAGGAGACAATGGGTAACGGGTATAGCTCTATCACTTGTCGTAAGACAAAAATTACATGCTTACTAAAGTAAAAACTTTATTAGAAGTTTTTCCTGCAAGAAAACTAACAATTTGGTCATCATTCTTGCATCTGCGGAAGGAGCAGAACACGCTGACCTTCTATGGGTTTGACACCGGATGGCAAAGCTGTACCGCGAGCTGTGTACAATGAGATCGAAGATAGGCTAAAACTGAGCACTCTCTTCACGGTGACAGAGCGGAAGAGCCCACAAAGTACCTAGTGCGCTACAACCACCCGCAAAAACTATGCTGTGGGCTCGGCCGCAGCGTTCGGTGGTTGCAGACCCGTGGGAGAAACATATGAGTCTGAGTGCGGGCTATGGGACCACACAGTAAGGACTACAAAAAGATGTTACATCTTGTACTACTTTCTTTGCAAAGTTTTTGTTGAATGAAATAACAAAAACATGCACCTCTTCAAAAACAAATACAGGTCTTTTCTGCGTCCATGTCACATGCATGATCACGCGACAATTAAAACTGAAAGCGTTCGGAGAAATACATACTCGGGAGATACACCAAACGCCCGAACATCCAGCCAACATTTGTGAAATGACTTGAGGACGATGGCGTCAAACAAGGCATCCCAATACTGCATTGAAAGCTCACTCACGTGGCTGAACATGAGGGTGCCTGAGAAAAAGCTTGAGAAGCCAAGAGCAAATGGCAAGGGCGCGAGTCGTCATGGACAAACTTGAACAAGAACTTCGGCGCCATGCATTTTGCTAAAAATGGAGGTGTCGCGGACAATGAAGCCATTGAGCAGGATATTGCTACAATGTTATCCGAGATGAACCATATGGGAGCTATTGACCCGTTTGAGAGCGAGGAAGATGAGCAGCAACAACGGAGCTTGCCCGTGTGCACACTCAAAACACCGACAAACTCACATGCGAGATCATGAGCTCGATGGTCTGTAAGCGACGACATGACAATAGCACATCCTACCAGCAGCAGCAGGAAAGGGTGATTAAACCGCCAATATTCTCAAACACAAATGGGAGGAAGAGCAAGACGCAACCAGCGAAAGCTACGACAGCAGCAGCCAAAATGCCGCCACGCCCCATCAGGCGCGTGCAATTTGGCCCGGACGGCAAACCCCTCGGGGTAAGGGCATGCGGATTCTGCAGCGTCGTGAGCAACCATAACTACCGCACATGCCCTCCGCACGGATGCCATTGTCAGCAAGAACAAGCAGATTGGAGCCACCCAGCTTTCTACCAATGGAGACAACACACGTAACAGCTACACTTGCGCAAGTGTGGCGGGCCCAGCGGACATAATGCCCGCGCGTGCAAAGTGGGCAAGGAGCTAAGTGGAGTTGAACATAAGCAGAGACAGCGTACAAAGTTCCAAGCAATCAAATGAAGGCGATGAAGAAGAAGAGTTTGATGACAATGACAGCCAATCAGATGAAGACAATGAAGATAGCGATTAATCGGGGAGAAACTGAAGCGCGATGAAAGCTGCCAAGGCTAAACACGGAAAGAAGCGCCGGCAAGGCACAACATTCGAGGGACAGTTAGGAGAAGCTCAAGACTGAACAATACATAGTGGTTTTCCTGCTGCGTCAACTAAAAATAACCTTGTAGTCTCGGTTGCATCAGCACACAATGAGGAAGCATTTCACAAAACAACATCGTTACCAAAACTTATTTAGCTTTATCGTCGATTCTCTATCGAACTAAAGTTATTTTTAGTTTATGATTTGTGCCCGCTGAAGCGGTGACATTATTATGTAAACCATTTGATAATCATTTTGAATGCAGTCACAAAATCGTTTGAAAAAACTTATCTGGATATATCCGGCGAAAAGCGCTCTCGTGAACCCGATAACTCGGGGAAAAAATATGTCAAGGAAAAATTTAAACTCTTGTAGCACATCAAGATCTTGATAACTCTCATTCGTCGATTACAAGGCGAGTACACATCAGTGCTGATATAATTTCTGATTTGTGCCCATTGAAGCGGTGACATTATTATTTAAACCATTTGATAATCCTTTTGAATGCAGTCAAAATAAAATTGAAAAACTTATCTTGATATATCGGCGCAAAAAAGCTCATGTGAACGATAACTCAGCAAAAAAATGTCAAGGAAAAATTTAAACTCTTGTATTACATCGATCTTGATAACTCTCTGTCGGCAGTACAAAAGGCATAGTAATAACAAACACACCGATGAGCAGTGAAAAAAATCGTTTTGAAAAAACAAAGCTATACTGCTCTGCCAGGTCCCAATTCGGAAAGACCATCGATTACATAAAATAATTACCTCAAGCAAAATGCGAATATAATACATCTGTCTTGGTGAAAATCTAATTTATCTGTAAAAAATACTCACATGTTATCTTGATATAAACAATCCTTAAAAAATCGAAAATTGTTTTAAAAAACATTAGCACCACACATAGTCACATAGTCTCGCTGGTAATTGGTACGTTCAATTACACTTCAATCACCATCCGAGTCTGACGGTAGAGGAGTTCAGACCTCCACCAACACCGGCTGACGTGCAAGTGGGATAAGCAGGTGATAAGTACAGCTTGACTATCTGAATCGGTGCCACGGTAAAATACCATCATCACCACCGCGAGAGGCGTGCAAGTGGGATTTTGCAGGTCATAAGTACAACTTGACAAGACTAGTCGGTTCAATAGTAAAAACCATTTAAATTGCACGGTTAGTTCTTGACGCCACCACCGCGCCACCCACGGGCGGTTGCCACGGCCTTCGCAAACGGCGACCCCACGCCACACACACACGCCCCGACGAACCGCCTCCCACACACCACCGTCGGCTGCTGAAAAAAATACCCCATTGTCTTCCATCTCTCCCTCGTTCCCACAAACCACCATTGCGCTTCCATTTCCACTGCACACAAACCTCAGCGTCTCTCTCCAAAGCCCAAAATCGCGGAGGAAGGCCATGGCGGAGGAACCGTCCGTAAGCGTCATCATGCGAGACATCGGACAAGAGGAGCAACCTCGTCGACATTAAAGTCCCGGCGAGAAGCGCGACTACACCGAACGCTCAAAGGGTTGAGCTCCACGGCAAGGAGGCTGCTGGAGATCGTCTGCACCAGCGAACCAGACAAGGCCGACGAGGTGATCTCCAGGCTCTGGAGGAAGCTTGGCGGCAGGTTTCGTAGGATCGTCGACGCTGGTGTGCACTACACGAACGAAGATGAACCTCCCCAGATGGTGGCAGTCATGCAGTTGTGCGTCAACGAACTTTGCTTGGTGTACCGCATCGCCGCGGCCACAAAATGGTGAGCAATCCTACTCATTTGCCCTGCATATGGTTTATCTATTTTATTAGTACTATATCCTAAAAATTTAATCACACTTGTTTCCCAACTAGATGTACTAGTGTGGTTTGTGAAAAGTTGATGCACTACTGCATTTTCTAAAGTAGATATACTATAAATGTATTTTTGAACCTGATGCACTGGATTACTATTTGGAAAATCTTGCGGAAGATTAAATTCTGAAGTTGATCGACTGGTGTAGTTTATGAAGTTGATACAATAGAGTAGTCTATGTACTTGATGTATTAAAAAATATGTTTCTGAACTTGATGTAGTGAAGTATTTTCTGAATTTGATGTAATGTTATTTTCGTGAAGAAAATAAACTAAGAACTTAGTGAAGCACCGGTTACGTGTTATCCTATTTCAACAAAAGTAGACTAAACTAGTACCAATGAAGAACATACAACATTGACTAAAACTATGTATAATCCAAGAAGAAGAATAACATGATGTACTTAATTTAATTTCAGAACTTTCTTTACTAGTTTTTGAAGTACATTCATCCATTGTTTATCCTACATAAACAACTACTTCATGGATTCATCACTTGTAAAACAAAACAAAATGGATAATTCAAACATCAAAGTAATGCTAATATTCAAAATGTCTACGCCCTTGCGAGGCCCAAGCGCTGACCGACATCTTTGCGCATGACAAGTTGTTCACATTTGCGGTTTCACATTGAAAGCGACAAAGAGAAGCTGAAGTTGTCGGTATGGAGATCAACCCCAACAAGTTCATCGACATTCAGCGCAAGTGGAGAGTTCCATACACGGAAAAATGCGACTCCTTGGTGATGTTGCAGCCAGCGTCATCCACCCATTCTACAAAGGCATGAAGAACAAGATCAACACGCGGGAAGACTACAAACTGTGGGGACAAGCGAGCTGCCGGACAACCTCATCGAGTGCGCAGGAGTAGATCGTACGCAGCGTACAAGTCATGGTTCATGATCGACTACATCACAGATGGTTTGAATTTGCGAAAGAGCGGGAGGCTAACAACTTCTCGACCACCCCTATTGCCCTTTTAGGGATGAAGATACATCGAGCCTGCCTTCGTTTTACTTCCGCTTGTGCTTGCCTTTTATCTTGTTGTTTCAAATTAGTAGTTTGCTCTTGTTGGGTTGAACCAGTATGATTATGTCGTGCTTGTCATGTTTGAACAAGTTTAGTTATGTCATCAAGTACAATGTTTTGCTTATCTCATTATATAAGTTTGGTTTGGTAACCGTATGTTGTTAATCCATCATTTCAAAATTGAAAAGTAGCTTACGAATGGAGCGTTGTTGTTGCTCTAAAGTACTAGTTATGATGCAACTAATCACACAACGTTGTTCCATGTCGGCACAACTCGATACACTTGATCGGACATTACATACTTACTACAATAAAAAGTACAAAGAAGCATCAGTCCATAAGCGCTACTATGAATGCACTATCAGTACAACTCAGTCTACATGCAAGTATCATAGTTCTGAAAATGACACCAGAAGACACTTGAGAATAATCACAAAAACAAACCCAAAAAAGAAGGCAAAAAACTCAAATGAAAAAGATTACACTCACACAAAGCAGACAAGAACTAGAACAAAAAGTATCGGTCCAAGTTCTTTGGAGGAGTCAAGTACTAGATTCAAACAAACAAAAAAATTGACCGCCCAAGGTCAGGCGCAGGCCCTGACAATGCTAGATACTTGAACTCGAGCCCGTGGGGAATCCCTAGTAATCCTCACAATGCAGGACCCACCGACCAGGGCCCACAGGTCAAGAGAGAGAGCGAGCGCCGTGTATAAGCGCTCGGGTAAGTGTTCAGAGGAGTTCGACTGGTGAGCGTCGGCTGTGCTTATAAACAGGTCAGGAGCCCCCTCGACTAGCGAGGTGGGACTAAACCAGGCGCCTGCGCCTGACGCGACTACAGGCGTGCGGACGAGCTATCTGGGCCGGAAAACGGCCCAATAGCCTACATCGTCAACAAAACACCCCACCAAATAAGCCCAGGTATACAAACATGAGGGCGGGACAAAGAAATATAAACCACAAGAAAAATGTTTGTCAATTAACCTCTACAAGAAAAAAGGAAAAAAAATATGATACAAAAACAATGAACCTCTTAAAAGAACAAAACTTAATAGCCTTTACATTAAATGTACATAATTTAAAAACAGAATTAAATATTACTTTCAAGTTCAACTACTAATACTAAAAAAGTTCAAAACATATAATGTTTGTCAATTATGATAAAATTCTTATTTATATAAAAACTGACAAGTTCAACTACTAAAGCTCAAAAAGTTCAAACATATAATGTTTGTCAATTATGCTAAAATTCTTATTTATAGAAAAACTGACAAGTTCAACTACTAAAAATCTAAAAGTTCAAACATATAATGTTTGTCAATTATGCTAAAATTCCTATTTATATAAAATCTGACAAGTTCAACTACTAAAATTCAAAAAGTTCAAATAGAATTTATTTGTCAATTCTGCTAAATCTATTATTTATATATAATCTGTCCACACCACAACGAGCGATTTGGTGGTAAAATAATCTCAAACCCCACCCCAACCTAAGTTATAAAAAATCAGTTCAAACATACATACAACATCGATACTAAAACAGCGAGGATCGGTCAGGCCACTCGCACCACTCGACATCAAATTTCAAACCCATGCGCTGTTTGAAATTACAATTCAGTTCACACAGTACTAAAACATAAGTACACTAAAATGAGAATACAAAAACTATAAAGGCCTAACTTAGGTTGAGTGCAGATGAAAATAAAATAAGTACAATTTATGAGCAACAACTCCCGAGAGCCTTTGAAAAATGTTTTGACATACACTAGTGTATAAAGGCTTCAATAGAAAAACAATACTTAAATATCCACACGAAAAACATCACAGATCCATAAGTACAGCTTGACTATCAAATCGGTGCCACGGTAAAATGCCATCATCACCACCGAGAGATGTGCAAGTGGGATTTTGCAGATCGTAAGTACAACTTGACAAGACTAAGCATTGCACCAGTAAAAACATTTGTCTTGGGCGGTTAGTTCTTCACGCCACCACCGCGCCACCCAGGCGGTTGCCACGACCTTTGCAAGCGGCGACCCCACGACCACTACACACGCCCCGACGAACCGCCTCCCCACACACCACCGGTTGCGCGCAAAATACCCCATTGTCTTCCATCTCTCCCTCGTTCCCACAAACCACCATTGCCGCTTCCATTTCCATCGCACACAAACCTCCGGCGTCTCTCTACAAAGCCCACGATCGCGGAGGAAGGCCATGGCGGAGGAACCGTCCGCCAAGCGTCATCATGCGAGAGGCGTCGGACAAGAGGAGCAACCTCGTCGACATTAACGTCCCGGCGAAGCGCGACTACACCGAACGCTCAAAGGGTTGAGCTCCACGGCAAGGAGCGCTGGAGATCGTCGCACCAGCGAACAGACAAGGCCGGCGAGATGATGAGCAGGCTCGGGAGGAGAGGGCGGCGGCTTGTATCCGAGCTTCGCCGGAGTTGATGTGGAGTACACCGGCGACAAAAACCTCCACAGATGGCGGCAGTCCTGCGGTTGTCGTCGAGGAACTCTGCTTGGTGTACCACATCATGGCGGCCACAAAATGGTGAGCAATCCTACTCATTTGTCCTACATATGGTTTATCTGTTTTATTAATCTTGTATCCTGAAAATTTAATCACACTTGTTTCCCAACTAGATTAAATTCTGAAGTTGATCGATTGGTGTAGTTTATGAAGTTGATACAATAGAGTAGTCTATGTACTTGATGTATTAAAAAGATGTTTCGAACTTGATGTAGTGAAGTATTTTCTGAATTTGATGTAATGTTATTTTGTAAGAAAATAAACTAAGGACTTAGTGAAGCACTTGGTTACATGTTATCCTATTTCAACAAAAGTAGACTAAACTAGTACCAATGAAGAACATACAACATTACTGAAACTATGTATAATCCAAGAAGAAGAATAACATGATGTACTTAATTTAATTTCAGAACTTTCTTTACTAGTTTTTGAAGTACATTCATCCATTGTAACTCATACTACTGTTCATTCATCATTGTACAGTACTAGTCACTAAAAACTTAATTAAAATTGTTTCCCAACTAGATGAACTACTAGTCTATGAAGTGGATGCACGATTACATGTTTATCAAGTTACATGCATTTACGAAGCTGTGAAGTGGATTGTTTCACAGATTAGCATCTGAAAAAAGTTTATAGCATTCGAACTTTATGCACCAAATTAATTTCTGAACTTGATGAACTAGCATAGATTCTGATCTTGATGCACTAGTATAGTTTATAGAATTGATGTATTAAAAGATCTTTGGTGAAGTGGTATAGGTCCATATCTTGATGCACATGTTTCTCAAACTAATTTTTGAACTTGATATAGAATTAATGCACAAAGATGTATCAAGCTTTGGTATAGGTCTTTTATTCAACAAAAAGAAAACTAAACTTGAATCAAGCAGCGCATATATCATTGACTCGGTAAAATGATTCTCTAATTTGGTGAAGCATTTGGTAAAGCAAAGAAGATAGCAAAAAAAAGAAAAATAACACGGTGTAGTTGAATTTAATTTCAGGACTTTGTGTACTAGTTTCGAATTACATTCATGCATGACTCATAATATATAAGCATCTACCTCATGGATTATCACTTGTAGAACAAAAAAGCGGAAGAATTAAATCCTCAAAAAGAAGACTAATCTATAAATGTGTGTCTCCCCCTTGCAGGCCCAAGCGCCTCAAAGACTTCTGGAGGAGGAGAAATTGTACACATTTGTTGGTTTCAACATTGGAGGTGACAAGCGGATCTTTGGAGAAGTCTGGTTTGAAATCAACCCCAACAACTTCATCGACATGCAGCGCAAGTGGAAAGATCCAAAGACCAACAAATACTCGACTCCTTGGCGATGTTGCGGCGGCGTCATCCACCCATTCTCTGAAGGCATGAAGAAGAAGATGAGCAGGGAAGACCACAACTGTGGGGAACAGCCCGCTGCCGAGACAACCTCATCACGTGCGCAGGAATAGATCGTCGCATAGCATACTAAGTCATGGAAGACAATCGACAACATCGTGACAGGTTGGGATATTTCAAAAGAGCGGAGGCTGACCCATACTACCTTGCAACCGGCGGATGAAGATGCATGAAAGTCTGCATTTGTTATGTTGAACCAGATACCTTATGCTCTCTGTGCCCTTAGTATTGTTGTTTCAGATTTGTAATTTGCTTTCGTTATGTTGAACCAGCTACCTTATGTTATGTGTGTCAGGGTTTGAACAAGTTTGCCTATGTCTATCAAGTACATCGTTTGCTTATGTTGTCCAACAAATTTGCTAGCTTCCTATTTTGTTCATCCATCATTTGAAGTTGAAGTAGGTTGAAGTTGAAACTTGATGGCTGCCACGCAGCAGCACTAGTCATGCAAAAAAATAACACATGAATATTTTTGCAAAAAAAAGTGGCAGACTAAATAAAGGCCAAAAGCAAATAGTAGCCTTCGACGCTCAGTACAGCTTAGACATGAACGGAAGTACTATCACGCTAAAAAAATCAGTTTTAGTTTCAGATGAACACTAAAAGACTAAGTTTCAGCCGAGGACAACATTCGATACTAAAAGCATCATGGTAAAAAGTAGTTAGAAATTCACTAAATCTTGCATCGAAAAAGCAAAGAAACACCGATGCGTATTTCCTAGTCACTAGCATCCTAGGACTGAAAAGTTACGGTATAGTTGAACACTGATACGTTCATTCTACAAATATATAAAAAGGAAGGGAAGCTTCAGTTCGCATTCCTTAAAAGCAGTGACATACTAAAATTAACGGTGGCAATACAACTGAAATCTCGGTACAACTTAGTCTATCTGACAAGTGCTAGGATTATACCAAACATTGCACGGAGAAGAACCATGACCTAGAAAAAAGAAGGCCAAAAACTAAATCAAAAGATATAAGTTAGACAAAAGAAAAATCACAAGAAACACAACAGAAGACATACTAGCATCAAACAACACAAACAATAAATAATTAATCAAAAGTACTAGCACAATTGGAATCTCGGTACAACTAAGTTTATTGGTAAGTGCTATGATGATACCAATTAATGCATTGAGAAAGAAATAGTTTTGAACTTAATAGGACTATCTCTTAAGCGTAGCTAATTTAAACCAGTAATTTAACTTTTACTATGAAGTTCAACTACTAAAGTTCAAGAAGTTCAAAAGAAATTTGGCACTAAAATTTTGAAAGCCTTCTGTTGAATGAGACTACAAATCGGTACTAACAGAACTATATCATAAGTACAAGAAAGCGAAGTACAGAAACTATAAAGGTCCAAGTTAGGATGGAATCACATAAAAATAAAATAAATCTCACTTTCAACAACTCGAAAATACACTTGAAAAAAATTGTTTTCAGTTCAACTACTATATAAGTCTTGATTACAAAAAAAACTTAACCAAAGCGAATTCCCGATGAAACATTGTGCCACACTTAAAACACAACACAAAATATACTAGTTATTACATAGTACTCGACAAGACATCAAACACTTCAAAATAGAGCCTACAATGTTTTCAAGAGATATATCACACAACTATCAATTCACTATGCAAATGATGACCATTTATCCTATGCATCGAGGCCAAAGCCTGAACCTCCTTGGGAAGCTCCGTCACCATAAGATGGTTATTCGGTTGAACACAACTCTATCAGATCCTCAACGTTCCAATCAACAATGTGTGGCTGCAAAACAATAAAACAAATTATCAAAAATCATGACACATAAAAAAGGATGCACAATAAGCCAAAACAGAAATTGAAAAGCTCAACAAGAAACCCACGTCATTATTTGAATGTTCTCAACGATCTTTTCACCATCATAGCATCCGCATACTTCACGAGTATAATGGCCACATTCATTTTTCCCTTGAAGTGGAACCTTGACAAGCGTTGGTTTCTTTGCAAACAGCTCCCAATTGGGCTGCTTGCTTGCATTGTACTGAGCATCACCATACACAGCCTTCATTACTTTGACCAATCTAGAAATCTGTAAAAAAACAAAACAACCGACACAGTTTTAGGTCTCAGAAACAGCAGAAACAAAGATGCGAAATATTAATCCGGTCTGAGATAATAAATGTCACTCACAATCTTCTCGATCTTTGTGATAGGTGTTCTTGAAGGGCGGTGGTTCTTGGATAAGGTAAAGAGTCAAGGATGTCAACGCTACTTGATACCGATTCATGACATATAAGGAATAGTGGTTCACTTTCCTATCCTTTGATAAAACCATAGGCTTGAATAGAGGCATCATGATCTAAAACAAATGACCAAAAAGAGATGTTAAATATTCAAAGTAAAAACCAGCATCACAACAAACAAATAAAACCAAAAATCAGCTAGTAGATCTCACAAGGTCGGCCTTGAGCAAGTCTTCATTAGCTTTAACATAGCTCTTGAAATCTCTCGCTGCACTCTCCACATTAAACACTTTATTTTCATCCTCGTAAAGCGAACAGTCAAGCACAACCTGCAAAAAGCCAAAATAGAAAATAGACAGCGGAAAAGAATCAACAAGCAAAGTATTATTAAAATCATAAAAACAATAGGCAGTCTTGTTCAACATAAAGAAACCGATCGATTGATTACCGTGATGAAATATGGACTCAGCAATATCCTTTTCCCGGATCTGAAATCAGCATTTCTATCGGGATCTTGCTTCCAATCATCAATGAGGAAGTCCATTACATCACCCTCCATCATTTGCCCGGTGAAAAACTTCCCGATCGATTCCCGGTGAAGTTAATTACGTTTCCATCGGTGAGGTATCATTGAGAATGTATTCCTGCAGCACACACAAGAACAAAAAGAAGGAGAAGCAAGATAAGGCATTCATAGCAGTTCGAGTTGTATAAAAAGGAACAGTTCAGGCCATATTTATCTAGCAGTTACAAACAACACAAGAAAAGGAAGAGGAAAAATAATGAGAGATACTCACTCGGCATACTTCTCACGCCATTCATCACTAAGCAACAGATTATACAACCTACGAGCCTTGTCCAAGTGGCGGAATTTATGAGGGTGAAGCTGCTGCACAGGGGAGCAAAACTTTATAGGAGCTCTGGGCGCACGCTTCGTGCTTACAACATTGCCAGAATCCAAAGCGGGATCTTTCCTAGCACCACCAGCTCTACGAGCCACTATTCCAGCAAGGGGAGATAAACCTTTGGCAGCAGCGCTCCTCGTGACTCTTCAACGCCTTGACAATCTTGTCAAACACATCATCATCATTTGTCTATCAATTCCACAATGGGATTCTTGGGTGTAGTAGGGCTATCTGCACAAGCAGCCGTAAAACCTCTCGAGCTCCCAACCGCCCCTTCATAACACGGATCTTGTCTTTTGGGAAGCATACAGCTAAGATCAATAGCTACTGCGCTCGAGCTCCAGAACTGGCTACCAAAGAACACTGTAGTCATGCTCACCAAGATCCACCACTCACGGAAAAAAAAGACCGCACAAGCGTAAGTTCAAATACATATTTCATGGCAGTACTAATAGAGAAGTACAAGCTGCAAAAAAATTACAAAAGTCCATGCACACGTACAGGGTTCGATGCCAAACAAACCCGGAAGTCAACATCAAACACATCGCTAGTTGCGCAGGTATACAACAAAGTCTTCCTAATGTCCAAAATGTCTTCATGGCTGTAATCGACCATTTCAATTACACCATCCTCCCGGCAATAATAGGTCTTGCAGTTTTGTAGCATAAAGAATCCACAATCATGCCTGTAAACAAAGGAAAAAACAAAAATGGTACAACACAAAATCCAAAAAATACAGGAACAACATCCTCCAGCAACAAAAACAACCAGCAAAAATCATTAAAGCGGATACTCACGTGTTTTCCTCTTTGAGGCACCCGCACAAACTTCAAGAGAAACCATCAATATCGCCGGTGAAACGGTTTGGCCTGTCTACACTGGACTCCTCAAAGCTTCTTTATATTATCTGTCATATTCCTTAAGAATCTAATTGCATCACCCGAGGTTTCATCACGGAGTGAATCAAGACACTCAAAGCAGCGGAACTTCAAATTCAGAACAACCAAGCACCAATGCCCAGATTCTTCACTAGGCTTCATGGTAGCCACAAATGACGCGGATCAAATGTAGGGAAAAGAAGCTGGAAAAAAAATCATGAGAGGAAAAATGAATTTACCAAATCATAATGAAACAAAAATTCAGCCTCCAAACAATAAAATAAAGAGAAATTGAAATTCATAAGTACAAACAAAAATCACATAATCATAAAGAAATTATATCCACCGCCCAAAATTGAGGAACAATCATATCGGTTCAATTCCTTGCAACAATAAGTGCAGCTTTAATAAAAGAAGCACAAATCAAGTTCATTCCCCACATCCCAAAGCGCAAAGAAAACATGCAGTTCTAGTTAATGAGTACAAAAGTCCAAGTTCACCTACTTGGTCAAAACCATCGACACTGATCTTGTGAACCAATTTAGCACATTGGAATCAATATTTCCATCACGGATCTTGGTCATTGTACAAAAGAACAACAATAGTTAGAAAATTGGCAAAACAAGTTATCATCCTATTTACAAAAAAGCAAAATCTGACCGTCACCCATCAGGGAACTATCAACATCGGTGTCTCGGTACTTCGGCGTAGAGAATATAAAACAACATCAAGCATGCGAGTTGAGCATGCCAGTGGGGACAAACGCTTTAGCAATAGAACCAACACTGGCATCACATTCTTTATTTTGAAACATCGGCTTGTGACTAGAAAAACACAAAAGATTACACGAATTAAAACTACTGCAACAACAACAATAATCAAACTAGAGAAAGAAAAGGAGACAAAAAATGGTACGGGCAAAATCCCGAACTAGCAATTTCATACGGTTTGTGCGCAACCTCGTATCAGCGAAGAAAAATGTATCAACCTTAACAACATTACCACTTTCTGCTTGCAGAAAATGATGAAAAATAATAAGTTCAACAACTACAAGAGAACATGTCCAAAATGCCAAAATTGAGAAGTACACCCCATTTACAAGTCCTTACGGACTATCAGGGTTTGGATGACGGTAGTTCCTGTGATGAGACCATTATGCCTCCAGTTTTAGGGTTTGACGATGGGACATCTTGAGAGGACACCAATATTGTTGCGCTTTCAGGGTCTGTAGAAAGAAAATCACAGGGACGACAAGGCGCCTCCTGCGTCAAGGGTCGAGAAGAAATTGTGATAAATCATCATCCTCGGATGGCACCTCCTCCACGCTAGAAGCATCTTGCAATGCATCACCGTAATCAAGACCTCCGTGGGAAATTCTCCGGCAAATCTTCACAACCGAAACATTTTCATTCCAGCAATACCAACACCGGCGATTTGGCATCAAGTATCTTTGGCAGCACCACATCCTCATCGACAACTTTGGTACCAACATTGCGCCCACTACTCAATGGAACATCATGAGCATCATCTCCACCACTAAGGACAACCTCACGCTCAACATCGATGTCGATGAAAATAAAAATTCAGAAAAAGTGAATAATATGAACAAAACTAACAATAAAAAATAAGCTACCAATAGGTGCACAGAAAAATAAACCTTGGAAGCATTCACAGCAACATCATCGAACTTGCTGCTGCTAACATTCAAAGCGACATCACCAACAGGCAAACAAGGCTCATCGCCAACAATAGGACCCTGATTCAAATGTAATGAGACAAAAAAAACCATGCTATTATGAGCAACAATAAACGGTGTGGGATAGAAAATGAACAAGCAAGACACATCGGTGCGCATGAAATTTTAAGAAAATATTAATAAACACAATGAAAATAAAAATAACCTTGCACTTATCAGTGGATAGATCATTAACTCCACCGTCAACAGAACCCTCAACATTATGATTGGTCTCCTGCATGAAAAGAAAAATTAATAAACAGATGTAGATCGGGAAGTTCAACTACAATCGGCGATGAGAACAACATAGTAAAACATACAAACAATGAGGGTGACTCACATCAACAACGAGGTGCTGCGAGCCAACATCGTTCATCGCTGATCAAAACATTAGCCTCGGTACCATCATCAGCCCTGCATCGGTGCCGACAACCTCATCGTGATCAATCTGCATGAAAGAAAATTATTAATAAATAGATGAACATGAGGAAGTTCAACTACAACAACGACATCGAGGACAACAACATAAAATTGCAAACACCAACGGTGACTCACATCAACATCGGGCGCTCAAAGCCAACATCATTCGTTTCGTGATCAAAACATTAGCCTCGGTACCATCACCAGCCCTGCTGTCGGTGGCAGCAGCCTCATCCTGCTCAAACTGTTTGATAACAACATTTGCACCTTCTTCATATGGCTTGCAGCGAGAGTTTTGCGTAGTTCTCAAAACGCTTCATGTTGTTCAACAGACAAACCAAGCTCTGAACTAGATTAGCGGCACCATCACGCATATCACCGATTAAAATCCTCTCCATCTCAATGTAGTCAACAGCTTCCTCAGCGTTAAATTGATGACCTTCGGAAGGATACCATTGATACAGCTCAAGCGCTCAAGCGTCGTTGGGACCTTTTGCAGCTCGAACACACATTACTTAAGATATGCTCAGCGCGCTCCAACGCTGAAACAGCAACATCAATACCAAAACCCTGCCTCTGTGAAGCACTAGCATTACTAGGGCCAGGGGGCATAACCAGCACCCTCAACACCACGGCCATCCCTCAACTCATCGAGCGGAGATGAAAACTTGAACACGAGGCAGCGGCATCTCGGGACTGGCCGTTTATACACTCGGAAAAAACAACCTCCTCTTGAGTTTTCCACTACAAACAAAAGGGAACATTAGTTAATCAATCAACGCAACACATAGGGAAAAATAAATCATGATATTAACAGATTTAAAATCAACACCACTAATAAAACTTTAACTGTCATTGCCAATTTGTTAGTATTTACCAACAGGCCAGTTGAACAAAGTTATTCAGTTCAACAACACACGAAACAACAGTACTAAAAAACCATACCTAAACCATACAAAATATAAACATACAACTCTACAATACACATGTCCACTACAACAAAAAATAGCTATACCTAAAAATAAAAAATAAAGGTCTGCAAGACACAAAACAAACAAAACTCACTGGAAGCTTCCCAAACACCCAAGTCTTTGGATCTGCATTGCCTTTTTTTTATCAAAACTGCATCAACCAGATCAGAAAGCTTGGCGGGATCCATGTAACATATCGGGGGACTCGCATGTCATGCTCCATGATTTTGCCACGGATAAGGTAGTCAAGGTACATTAGTACATGCCCTATTGCATAGCACATGATTGCCTTCCCCATACTATGACCACTTTGGTACTTAGCAACAGCCCTTCTAAGCTCATCAACCATCGGTGGCAATAATCCATATTGCCATGTCCTCAAAAGCGAGACCCTCAAACATTGCTGCCTCTCTGGAAACAGCAGGCGAGATCCGGCAACACAACCTTCATAAACACAATAAGGAAGAACACTTTGAGCAAGGTCATTGAGGAGTCCTGGATTAGGGGTGTCCGGATAGCGGACTACCATCATCAGCCGAACTATCATTAGCTGGACTATCATCATCAACGGACTCCAAGACTATGAAGATACAAGATTGAAGACTTAGCCCGTGTCCGGATGGGACTTTCCTTGGCGTGGAAGGCAAGCTTGCAATCTGGATATGTAGATCTCCTACCATTGTAACCGACTCTATGTAACCCTAGCCCTCTCCGGTGTCTATATAAACCGGATGGCTCTAGTCCGTGGAGACAGAACAACAACCCTTACAATCATACCATAAGCTAGCTTCTAGGGTTTAGCCTCCTTGATCTCGTGGTAGATCCACTCTTGTAAACATCCACAATATCAATATCAATCAAGCGGGGCGTAGGGTTTTACATCCATCAAGAGGCGAACCTGGGTAAAACATTGTGTCCCTTGTCTCCTGTTACCATCCGCCTAGGCGCACAGTTCGGGACCCCCTACCGAGATCCGCGGTTTGACACCGACATTGGTGCTTTCATTGAGAGTTCCTCGTATTTGTCACCGATAAACTTGATGGCCTCTTCAATAAACAACAGCGCCGTCTGGGTGAGACTTTTCTCCCGGACAGATCTTACGTATTCGGCGGCTTGCCGCTGCGGGCCAACTCACATAGCCATCTGGAGCGGATCGAAAGCTCGCCCCGGCCGTCGGTCAGGTTTGGAAGCCTAAACTTCACGGCCGATATCCGCGGGGACTTGATCTTGATGGATCTGAGCCCTGACCGGCGTGCAGCGCTGTCACAATGGGCATGACCTAACTCATGGCGGACAGCACCTTGGAGCCGCACGAATCCGCTCCGACCCATAGTCCGGAGCGATCGCTCGGATCGAGATGGATGGCTGGACACCGCCTCGGGGCTGCAACTTCTCTGGCGATGGGGCGAACACTTACCTTGTCCGCATAAAGCTCATGACTCGAGGTGCGGACTCTCTGCCGGACTCCGAACCTCCTGCGCCCCTGCCAGTCGAGTCCGATTGGGCGCCGATCATGGAATTCACCGCTGCGGACATCTTTCAGCACTCGCCCTTCGGTGATATCGTAAATTCACTGAAGCATCTCTCGCTATCCGGAGAGCCCTGGCCGAACTACGGCCGGGATGGTTGAAGACAGCAGACGGCGAAGAAATTCAGAGCCACCCACCACCCGCCGTAGCCACCGTCGGCGATTTAACCGGCGTGCTCGACTACGACTCCGAAGACATCAGCGGTATGGGCGGCGATGCGGAGACTACCAGAACCAGCACCTACAGGACCTGGAAGACCACCTCGTCCTCGACATATACATGGTGGACACCCCAAAGGGAAGCGATAACGAGGAACAACGGGGCGCGGCATAGGATAATCCCGACGATAAACAACCAAAAGCGGCGATGTGAGCGCGCCCTAAATCCGCCTCGATCAAAGCAGCATTCCTAACGGCCCAGCGATAGAGCGGGGCAAACCAGCGAACGGCGAACAGGGCGGGCGGATAATCAACCCCTTCGCGGGCAATCAATAGTCCGGACACAACACGGAACATAAGAACATACACAAAGACTAAATGCCGCTTTGCAGAAAGTTTGAAGAAGGAAAAACGAAGCTCAAAACAGCGAGAAGACACGCTCGAGAATGAAGTGGAGCAAAGTATTCAAGGCGTGAACAAATATGGCGGTGGCCATCAAACAAGAAACTACCCGGCGCAAGTTGCTGCGAGAATTTGTGAGGAAGCCATAGAGCCTTCACGGTCAAAAAATAAAGAGGCCGCTGGCGGATAAGGCAACTAGATGACAGCCAGCGACAAGCGGGGCCGCACAAAAGCGAATTATAATCCTAGGAAAGCAGACGGCCCAACTAGGTCCATCTACGGGCCAAAAAGGGCCCGGAAGTAACACAACACGACAAGTGTTGAAGACAGCACACCCAAATCTGAGGCGCGCACACCGCTATGTTTTACCGATGAGTCTTTGGATCATGAATTTCCAGCAGGGTTCAAACCCATAAACATAGAGGCATCTGACTGCTAACAGACCCAGTCTGGATAGAAGATTACATACTACACATACACATGGCTAGAGAGATGATCTCCGCCATAAAATACCTACCCTCAAGCTCAAAGGGCCAGCTCGGCATTGGCTCAAAAGCCTCGAGAAAACACTGTTGGAAGTTGGGAAGAGCTTGAGGGCGCATTTAGAAACAAATTTTCAAGGGACTTATGTCCGCCCTCCAGGATCTGAGACGATCTGAGTCATATAACCCAACAGCCCGGAGAGTCGGTAGCATAATTCTGGAACAGGTTCCTTACCAAAAAGAACCAAATAGTCATTGTCCGGACGCGGAAGCCTTAGCAGCTTTTAAACACAACGTCCGAGGGCAGAATGGCTGCATGGACACCTCGGCCAAGAAGCCAAGAACAATGGCCGCTAACAAGCCTCATGGCAGCTTTTGCGCGGGAGAAGACAACTGGCTAGCAAGATCAGCACCAGCGACCAGTACATCGAGATCGAGAGATGGAAGCGGAAAGTCACAGGCGAGGAAAGATCAGCGCGGAATAAAGAAAAAAAGCCCAAAGGCACAGCGGTCAACGCCGGTTTCAAAGCTCGCGGCCAAAACAATAAAACACGGCCTCTTAAGGACAACGAGCGACTATCAAATTTAAACAAAATTTTAGATCGGATATGTCAAATCCACGATACCTCCGGAAGGCTGCAAACCATACCAACCGAAATTGTTGGGTTTTTAAAAAGTCCGGCAGACTCAACGCTGGACACAAGGGCTCGATCGCCAGCGAGGCGATGTGAACCCCACCGGCGAGCACGGAAGTCAAAAGACCTTCCACAAGAAGTCAAAACAGTAAACTTCGCTTCACGTGATAGTCGGAAAACCAACACGGCACTTGCTAAGACAAGTGTCGCACGGTCCACCAGTGGAACACGAGATTGGATGTCAAAACCAATCACTTACGGCCATCTGGATTAGTCCGGAAGTATCCGAGGAGCAGGATAGACTGCTTACGATATTGGATCCCATAATAGGCGGACTGCATTTCACGCGGGTTTTGATGAATGGCGGCGGTGACTTAAACCTGCTATATCCGGACACAACCGCAAAGTTGGGATAGACCCTACTACAATTCGGCATAGCGCACTTCCTTCAAAGGGTGGCGCCGAGGCCCTTACGCCCGGTGCAGTTTCATTATTACTAGAAGTTGTTAGGGTCACCGAAAACTTCCGGCGAAAAACTAACCTTTCATGTCGCCCCATTTAAAAGTAGCTATCAAGCATCCTTTGGGGCCGGGAAGCTTTCGTCGCTTCAATGCAATACCACATTCTGGCGTCTCTTACGCTCAAAATGCCAGTCCCGTGGCATCATTTCATTAAGCAGTCGTTTGAGACCCGGACACGGCTGGGCGAGTCCGGAATAAATAAGCTAGGGCTACCTAGCACACACCTTCACAAGGTTTGTACATATAAGCCATAATGAGCTAGCATAGGCTCAGCTTTATTAATCTATATTTCAATTTTTATGCACTTTCTCATACGATTTCTTTTCCCAACTAAGTTCCTCTCTTTTTTACCAATGAACAACGTGCACACCGTCGAGGATATAGCTGCTTGGAACCGCGGTAGCGGGCGTGCGGTAGGGACCCGTTGCAGGACTCTTTTGAGACTAAGACCCTCGTAAACCTTTCTTCTGTCTCTTGTTGCTATAATCCCTGGTTTATCATTATAACAAGAGTGGAGGCTGGCGTTTTAGCATCGGCCGCGCGAGAAGAACCTGCCGTACACAGACACAAGGGCTTAGGGCTTTGTTTTGCCGCTATTGTAAAGACCACACACCTTGGGGTGTTGGCGTCTCGAGTTAGGCCTTATATGCATCAGCTCGAATCATGTCTTTGGTCAAATGTTGGGTTTGCCGGCTCCTGTGTTTTGCTGCCTTCGTTCCATATCGCCGGCTAGCGGCACCGGAGAACTCTGCGATTGTGCCCCGGTTAAATTGGCGAGCACCTCGATGAAAGCGGCGAAAACTGTTGTCATGATACAGCGAGGAGCTGGTCAACCACTCGATCGACCATGGGAATGTTTAGGATTCCTCCGCAGGCGAAGGGCGTTTCGGCCAAGCACATCTGGCCCCAAATTCGGAGGCGCGGTGCCCCGGGGGCTATCGTAGCCCACCCTCGAACTCCATGGCTAAGTGAAAGTGATAAAGCATTATAGTCCGGTTGCCTCGTTTGCTCGCTACCACCTCCTTACAGGACCGAGGCGTCGGATTAAGTGTGAAAGCGCTATTTTTGCGAACACCCCGCACCTTGTGCGTGGGGGCTGAAACCGACGGCGCCATCTTCGGGTTATACACGCGTATACATGAGCGGCGCATAGGAGATATTCTATTACTTGAGCGCACAAGTATAAAAGGCGCTTACATCATAAATATTGTTTTACATCATACAAGCGTTCATTCAAACATAACATGTTTTGAGCACTGCGACTCTATTACGAGCACCACGCAACGCCGCCAAAATAGTGCTCGGCGGGTAACGGTTATCATCGAACCGAAGTGCAACAGCGGTGGCATCCATTTCTGTCAATGTGTCTTCCTGCGGCGAGTGCCATCCGCGCACCCTCTATCGAGCCGACCGCTTCGCCGCCTTGATATGCGGCACCGCCCAAAAATTGCTGCAATAAGCCAAAGTAACTCTTCGCTCGGGCCTATCCGGACGGATATGGGTCACTATACCCGTCATAGCAAGCCGGACAACCTATTTAGCTCAGCCCACTCGGCCAAGCGGTCGGTCGTGAAGTGAAGCGCTCCGGACTATGGAATTGAGATCAAAACAGCTCTTAGTCTTGTGACCCTTACGGCGAAAATGCTGGCATCCGCCGCACTCATTGCTAAGTCCATATAAAGGTCCTCTGGACCCCGATTAGCCGGTGAGCATACTTTGGATCCGTAAACCTTGGCGCGGCGAAAAGGCTTACCGACTACAATATCTACGGCTGGCGCAGCTCTCCTTTATAGCCCGCATTGCGAGGCGGGCATCCTTAACCGGTGATGGCCTTCCCGGGTCTTCTTGCCCGCTAGGCGCTCCTTCCCTAGAGCCTCGCCGCGGTCGGTAGCATCTTTTAACCGAGGCCATTTCGGCCATCTCTTCCCTGCTCGGCGATGTCGACCCTTCGGCCGCTAAGCGCTTTCGGCCGCCCTCGAGCCCGCGTTACTCGCCGGCTTGCTCCTTGGCTCGAGCAAGTTCGGCCGAAAACTCTCCACAGCGGCACTATCTGCATTTCATGAACATGTTGTAAGGGCTGGCCGGCTCCTTACCAAGTGACGCCACGATAACAATTACCTTGCGACTCATCAAGTCGATACATTGACCAGCGTGATGTCGCATCCGCAAGCAGCGAGTTGCCGCTTTAGTTCAGCAACTCCGTCGTCCGGCTGGCCCCGGACAACCCGCCACCACATCGGCACGACAGAAATTTAAACCTGCGATTTTGATCCTCGGACGCGCTGTCGATTTCGACAACCTACCGAGTCTCGGGGCTACTATCCATCGAGCGCATTCTATATGCACAAGCTGTTAAGCGGTGTGTCATTTTTCGTACCTCAAACCCGCTTGACAAACTCCGGCGGCATTGTGCAACCCGCCTTGGCCGGACGAAATCCTTTCAATCACCATGCTCATCAATGTGTGGTGATCTTACGAGATAAACGCCTTCTCAAGCAGACCCTTGACCGTACACGTTGGCGCCGAACTATCGGCTTTGCCAAACAGAGAGCTCCCTCGTGGCGACACTTCAGGTTCGTCCGCCCTATCCGCAGCGCCCGGACGGGCGTATCGCTCTCCATCATCTCCGGACGAAGGTCCCCGAAGACGAGCTCATTTGCGAAGGGCGGAGATCCGAACTACAAGGTAAAACTTTAGTTATCCTCGGAAGCACAAATAGGGATGTCCTTATTATAAAACTCCTTTCTTTCTACTTACGGCTCGTTGGAGGTTGACTCTTTAAGGGAGATTGTGCGGCGGGGCCTCCCGGACGCTTGAGACCCCTGGCGAATTTCTTCCCCGTTTAGGGGCTTTTGCCCCAGGTCCTCGGAGGCAGTCCTCTTCTCCCCTTGGAGGAGGATTCTCGATACCCCCTCTTTCAAGAGCCTCCTTAGGCGAGGCAGTAGCTTTCTGCTTTCCTTCGTCTTCCTCTGAAGGCGCAACCTCAACATCCGAACCAGCCACAGGATCCGGGCGGTCTCGGGGAGGGCGGACACCATATCAATTTTGCTTCGCTATCCACTCCTATGTAGAAGGAAGTTGGTCATAAGCGAATCATCGAAGGCAAACAAGCGGTGTGTACGGACTCGGAACTACTTACTTGAGTATCCGGCGATTGCAGCTTAGGCCAGCATCCTCGGTCGATTCGGGACGCACCTCTTGCGATCCGAAGAATAATTGTACATCTCGAGGTGTCATACCCATGAAGTGTTGAAGAATCCGTGGGCCCTCGGTTGAACTCCCATAGCCGGAGAGGCGGCGTTTGCGAGGCGGGAGGCGCCTAATCAGCATAACCTGCATCACCACCACCATATCGACCTCCCTCGTTTGGAGATCTTGAATCCGGCCCTGCGGTAGGGGCACGTCCTTTGTGGCCCCAGTTGAGCCTATGGTTGACCGCGACATCAACCGTCGTGGAGGTCCAGGCGGAATAAAGCGGCGGCTTTTGTCTGCGGCCCCTCGGAGCGGTAATATAGAACCACTCTTGCTGCCACGGGCGAGCTCCTCTTGGAAGAGCCGGTCCACAGGGCATCGGCCCTCCTACTTATGGTCGCCCGCCACACTCCGCTTAGCGCCCCGATCATCTTGGCGCCACATTGAAGGTCTTCAGCCACAGGCGAAGTGAGGGTGGCAGGAGGAAGGCTTCGAGAGACAATAAATGCGGAAATATGGAGGATGAACTCCGGAGCCAAATCGTGGAATTCAACCCATAGTAAAGCATGAGCCCTCTCACAAAAGGATCCATCGGAAGCCTAAACCCGGCGGAGGTGGGATACAAAAGCGACATACTCGCGGGCTCGGGGTGGGGATGGCCTGCCCTTGGCGAGGCAACCTGTGCGAAATCTCATAAGCCGGTACTTGGCCTCCCGCAGCTTTACGTCCTCCTCCGTGCGGAGGAGGAGGCATCCACCGCCACGGAGGTCGAACAGGACATCGTTGGAAGTCGAAGCGCTCGAATCTAGAGCTCTAGGTGCTGGAACTTGGGCGGGGAGAGGATTCGATGAAGGATTGAAGAAAAGCGAGCCTTGGTCCCGTTATAAGAGGAGAATACCAGAGCCATCTCGTGACCGTTTGGGACTGCTAGCCGATAGAGGCGTGGCGGCAGGCGGCGGTTGGAGTTACTACGTCCGTATTGATGAGAATCCCGGATTAAGAAACACGATCTCTGCCGACAAGGCGTGCCAAGAAACCGCTTAGCTTCATCTTGTTGAGGTGGTAGAGTAAAAAGCGATTTAAATAATGGCTTGGTAGTGGCGTGATGTCGTGCTGCGAAAACGTCGTGATTGAACTTGTGTATATATTATTCTCTCTACGGTGGAATGTGGAATTTATTTTGCGAGCGGACACTATCTGGTGTTCATAATCTTCTATCATTGGAGGAGGAACCCGCCTTGCAATGCCAAGCAATATCTGCGCGGACTTATCGTCATTGAAGCCTGGTTCGAGGGACTCTTGAGGAGTCTGGATTAGGGGTGTCGGATAGCGGACTACCATCATCGGCCGAACTATCATCGGCGGACTATCATCATCGACCGGACTCCAAGACTATGAAGATACAAGATTGAAGACTTCGCCCGTGTCCGGATGGGACTTTCCTTGGCGTGGAAGGCAAGCTTGGCGATCTGGATATGTAGATCTCCTACCATTGTAACCGACTCTATGTAACCCTAGCCCTCTCCGGTGTCTATATAAACCGGATGGCTCTGATCCGTGGACGAGAACAACAACCCTTACAATCATACCATAGGCTAGCTTCTAGGGTTTAGCCTCCTTGATCTCGTGGTAGATCCACTCTTGTAAACATCCACAATATCAATATCAATCAAGCGGGGCGTGGGTTTTACCTCCATCAAGAGGCCGAACACAGGTAAAACATCATGTCCCTTTGTCTCCTGTTACCATCCGCCTAGGCGCACGATTCGGGACCCCCTACCGAGATCCGCGGTTTGACACCGGCAGTCATCTTTGCTAGGATCCTTGGCGAGCACCTTGAGCTTATTCCTCAAATCCTTTGTCTTGATATCTTTGTCCCTGCTAATGTCAAGCTCGATCTTAACTTCATCAGGCGTCATCATATCCGTCCTCTGGCGGCCTTGGCCGAAACGACCACCACGAGGAAACCAAATAATTGTTGTATACCATCGCTAGTGATGCGAAGCTTCTTATTAGCCTCACCCATGTCAAAGTCATTGTATCACAATCTATCCTCGGTACAAAACTCCCATCGGAGGCGGAAATGTTAGACTTCACCCTCCACGAAGATA
Source organism: Aegilops longissima (assembly GCA_021605205.1). Taxonomy (NCBI): domain Eukaryota; kingdom Viridiplantae; phylum Streptophyta; class Magnoliopsida; order Poales; family Poaceae; genus Aegilops; species Aegilops longissima. Next base: position 352,621,491 of record CM038681.1, read on the forward strand.
GAACCAAAACCGGATGCATGAACCTAGCCACATGCCGACTCTCGAGCAATTTAGAACAATCTTCAACCTCTCTCAGCGAACATCATGATTAAGTTCAATTTCCTTGGTCACCTTCATCCAAGGCAACTTTTTGACATTGCCTCCCAAGCTTGACACGACTCATAGCAGCTAACGGGCTGTAAATGAAAACAAAAAAAAGCCACACCTTAAAAAATGAATATAGAAAACAACAAAAGCATATGAATGCAAGTAAAAATAAAAAGAAAAGATTGCACAAGTTCAACTATTAAAACAACATCAGTTACCACCCTCAATTGATGCAAACAATGATCAGCCTAACTTTGGCATAATACCGGCGAAACACAATTAAATCATTGAAAGTACAACTAGTAAATCACATGCGGTACAAAACACAAACCACTTTGCAAACAATGAATATAGAAAACAAAACAAGCATCACGAATGTAAGTAAAAAAATATTGCACAAGTTCAACTATTAAAACAACATCAGTACCGCCCTCAATTAATGAATACAATGACAAGCCTCACCTGGCTAGCATACCACCCCAAACACAAATTAAATCATTACAATTACAATTAGTAAGTCACATGCACAACAAAACACATACAACTGCAAACAATGAATACATGAAACAAAACAAGCATATGAAGGCAAGTAAAACAAAGAAAAGTTTGCACAAGTTCAACTATTAAAACAACATCAGTACCACAATCAAAATAGATGCAAAACAATGACCAGCCTCACCTGGCCAGCATACCAACCCAAACACAATTAAATCATTGCAAGTACAACTAGCAAGACACATGCAGTACAAAACACATACCACTTCAAATTCATCTTCTAAATCAACTTCAATATCATCTTCTTGGATCAGCATCTTGACTTCAACACGAGCACGCTTCTTCACACCTTTGTTCACTTTTGCGGGATGAACTTTCGCTTCTTATTTTCTTTCAACAAAGACCGCTCTTGAAGAGGAGGCGAAGAAGGCTTCTTATTTGTCAAACCTCGTGGACTCCGACGAGCGGAGCCACCAAGTTTGCTGGACCAATTTTCACGGCAACACTATCCGCATCAGCTTTGCTATTACCGGGTTGGGAAGCAGCTTTCACCGTGGACTATGCCTCTGTGTGCCATCAGGATTTCAATCTGACATCTTCCTCTTCAAAACAACTTTCTTCTCCTTAACTCCATCACGATCAAACACTTGCGTCAAACGAGTTTGCATCAAGTTTGTCTTCACAGGCATGTCACTTCCATGAGATCCGACATGAAAAGTTGAAAAACCCGCGTCACCACCTTCATCGCCTACACATTTAGGAGCTTAAGCAACATCAACATCACTTTCTGGCACACAGGCAGCCTTTTGACGCCGTTCCAATTCCTTTCTCTTCTGGAATTCATACTTCTTCTTTCTTATCCTCAGCTGTAACTGCATAGGAACATCCTCAGCTTGGGTAACAGGCTCAGTGCCATCAACACTTTGAGACTGAGTAACAGACAACTGCAAGCTGCCATCACCATCATCAACGTTAAGTGAATACATTCCATCATTAATATCTTTAACAACATCAGCAATGTCCTCACGGAATACCATGGTTGTCATTAACTGCATAAACCAATAACATAACCACACATAAAAATTAAAAACAATTAACATTGCGAGACACAAAGATAAATATAGCGCATAGCATCGGACACAAAACAAAAGCGGAACAAGCTGATGTAACTAAGCATATATATGTATTAAAGGCTGATAAAAATAGAGCAAATATAAAGGAAACACCAGCAACATTACATAAGTTCTTCTAGAGGATTTGGTGTTTCAAAAATAACATTCACAAGATCTTGAAAGCGTTACGATTTGTCGAGAATCGGGAGGCCTTCAGCACTCAACATACGCAACAACATCATAATTAGCAAAAAAGTACAAGAACAATCAATCAGTTCAACTATGTGAACACTACAAGTTCAGCGAATAAAACAAATATGAACCCACCACTTGCAGAACAAACTTCAGAGAACACAACTCTTTCAACACCATACTAGTTCTTCATTGACTACTACAACCTATTCAAATGCGGGACAGCAGTTCAAAATACACATGGTGATAAGTACTACATCACATGCGAGTTGCATCAACTGCCAAAACCATACATGCCATACAATCCAGGACAAAATTAACACATATCAAAATACATACGACTTATAAAAGTCGTCTGGCTATTTGTACAACATAAAACCAGATCTATTAAAACATCATCCAAAATACGGGGAAAATCACTGCATTCAATTTGTCGGATGGATGATGTACCCATTGAATCTACAGTCCTAAAATTGGTCGAACCAGATCTGCAAGACACATGAACAAAAATTAGGGATTTGAACTATTTGAGAAGCGAAACCGCCATACAAAAGCAAATCTCTTACCGGCAAACACAAAATCCGCCATGCAATCGGTATCACTTTGCCGTAAGCGCTTCGTTCAACAACAAAGGAACCCTAGCGAGTGCAGCACAGGACAACAAAGAGAGCAAGAGATTATAAATAGAGAAAATCTGAACATAAGAGGGCGCAAAGCAAAGTCAATGGCGAGCAAAAGAACAAAAGCAGAACACCGGACCTCCACCCACAGGGTTGAGCCCTCTTTCCAGCGCTCCATGGCGAATCAGAATAACAACTCCCCCTCAGAAGAGAAGAAGAGAGCGAAGGCGGAATCGATTTGGGGAAGGAAGATGTGTCGATACAACTATGCCCCTCAGTGCAGTTGGTCTTGGGGCAAATCATGTTTCCCACGCACCACACCCTAAAGATAAAGCAGCGGTTATTCATTTCCCCACGCACCCACCACCAAGATAGATAATGGGGCAAAGACCATACAAGGAAGATGTGTCGATACAACTATGCCCCTCAGATGCAGTTCGGTGCGGGGAAAGTCATATTTCCCCGCACCCACACCTAAAGATAAGCGGTTATTTTGTTTCCCAGCACCCACCCTAAGATAAGATAATGGGGCAAGTCATGTTATAGACTACGCCTCGCATGCGGCCGCATGCGCATGCGGCGTCGTCGCTTCTCTCAACTCGTTCTGGCTCGGCACGGCACTGGATGGGGAGGGGTCCCGACCAACCCCCCCACGGCTCGACCTCGCGTAAGCGGCGGTGCGCTCGTTTGATAAGCGCGATTCGGTTATTCTGTTTCCCCCACCCCGCACCCACCCCTAAGAAAGATAATGGGGCAAAGTCCATACAAGGAAGATGTGTCGGTACAACTATGGCCCTCGGTATGGTTGGTGCGGGGCAAGTCATGTTCTCCCACCCTTTTAAACCCTAAGATAAGATAATGGGGCAAGTCATGTTAAGGACTTGCCTCCGCATCTTGACCATGACACGCCCGGCGTCGTCGCCTGCAACTCGATCTGGCTCGGCCTCACGGGATGGGGAGGGGGTCGACCCCCCCTCCCGGCTCGGCCTCGCCTTCTTGGCGGTCGCTCGTTTGTGGCCTTGATGCGGTTATTCTATTTCCCCCACCCCGCACCCACACCACTAAGATAGATGATGGGGCAAAGTCCATACAAGGAAGATGTGTCAATACAACTATGCCCCTCGATGCGGTTGGTGCGGGGGCAAGTCATCATTCCCCACGCACCCACACCGTAAGATAAGACAATGGGGCAAGTCATGTTACGGACTGCGCCTCCGCATGCGCGGCCTTACAGACCGCCAGCGTAAATCGCTTTGCTCTGGCTCGTTCTGGCTCGGCCTCGCCCGAGATGGGGAGGGTCCCGACCCCCCTCCCCGGCTCGGCCTCGCGCTTCTGTGGCGGTCGCGCTCATTTGACAGCGCGAGTCGCGGTTATTCTGTTCCCCCACCCATGCACCCACCCCTAAGATAGATAATGGGGCAAAGACCATACAATGAAGATGTGTCGATACAACTATGCCCCTCAGTGCAGTTCGGTGTGGGGCAAGTCATATTCCCCACGCACCCACACCTAAAAGATAAGCGTGGTTATTCTGTTTCCCCGCACCCACACCCTAAGATAATATAATGGGGCAAGTCATGTTACGGACTCGCCTCGCATGCGGCCCACACGCCGCGCGTCGTCGCGCCTGCTCGGCTCGTTCTGGCTCGGCCTCGCCGGAGATGGGGAGGGTGCCGACCCGCCCTCCCGGCTCGGTCTCGCCTTCTTGCAGCGGTCGCTCGTTTGACAGCGCGCGATCGGTTATTCTGTTCCCCCACCCCGCACCCACACCCAAAAAAAGATAGATAATGGGGCAAAGTCCATACAAGGAAGATGTGTCGGTACAACTATGCCCCTCGATGCAGTTCGGTCGGGGCAAGTCATATTTCCCCACGCACCCACACCTAAAGATAGAAAACATGGTTATTCTTTTCCCCACGCACCCACACCCTAAGATAAGATAATGGGGCAAGTCATGTTACGGACTCGCCGCGGCCTCGCATGAGATGGGGAGGGTCCTCACGCCCTCCCCACCCCGGCTCGGACTCGCTAGCTTGCAGCGGTCGCTCGTTTAGCGAGTGATCACGGTTATTCTGTTCCCCCACCCCGCACCCACACCCCTAAGGCAGATAATGGGGCAAAGTCCATACAAGGAAGATGAGCGGTACAACTATGCCCCTCGATGCAGTTGGTGCGGGGGCAAGTCATGTTTCCCCACGCACCTCCCTAAGATAACATAATGGGGCAAGTCATATTACGGACTCGCCTCGCATGCGACACCACGGCACGCGCGCGTCGTGCACCACTACGGCTTCGTTCTGGCTCGGCCTCGCCCGAGATGGGGAGGTGGTCGACCCCCTCCCCACAGCTCGGCCTCGCTAGCTGTTGCCGATCGCTTTCGTTTGTGGCGCAGTCACGGTTATTATGTTCCCCCACCCACGCACCCACCCTAAGATAGATAATGGGGCAAAGTCCATACAAGGAAGATGTGTCGGTACAACTATGCCCCTTAGTGCAGTTCGGTGCGAGGGCAAGTCATATTTCCCCGCACCCACACCCTAAGATAAGATAATGGGGCAAGTCATGTTCGGACTCGCCTCCACATGCGGCCTTGTGACACGCCAGCGTCGTCGCTGCTCTGTTTCGTTCTGGCTCGGCCTCACGGGATGGGGAAAGGGGTCGACCCCCTCCCGGCTCGACCCTCGCTAACTGCAGCGATCGCGCTCCTTTGCGGCCTTGATCGCAGTTATTCTGTTCCCCCACCCATGCACCCACCCTAAGATAGATAATGGGGCAAAGTCCATACAAGGAAGATGTGTCGGTACAACTATGCCCCTCGATGCAGTTCGGTGCGGGGGCAAGTCATGTTCCCCCGCACCCACACCCTAAAAGATAAGCGGTTATTCTGTTTCCCCGCACCCACACCCTAATATAAGATAATGGGGCAAGTCATGTTCTGGACTCGCCTCCGCATGCGACGTCGCGGCACTCGCGTCGCCGCGCCTCTGACTTCGTTCTGGCTCGGCCTGCCGAGATGGGGAGGGTCCGACCCCCTTCCCCCGATTGACCTCACGCTCTTAGCAGCGGTCGATCGCTCGTTGGCAGTAGCGATGCGGTTATTGTTTCCCCCACGCACCCACACCCAAAAGATAGATAATGGGGCAAAGTCCATACAAGGAAGATGTGTCGGTACAACTATGCCCCTCAGTGCGGTTCGGTGCGAGGGCAAGTCATATTTCCCTCGCACCCACCCTAAAGATAAGCGGTTATTACATTTCCCCCCGCACCCACACCCTAAGATAAGATAATGGGGCAAGTCATGTTCTGGAATCGCCTCCGCATGCGGCCGCGACACGCCAGCGTCGTCGCTTTGCTCTGACTCGTTCTGGCTCGGCCTCGCCGAGATGGGGAGAAGGGTCGAACCCTCCCCGGCTCGACCTCGCGCTATGCGATAGCGCGCTCCTTTGACGGCGCGATGCGGTTATTCTTTCCCCACCCCCGCACCCACCCTAAGATAGATAATGGGGCAAAGTCCATACAAGGAAGATGTGTCATTACAACTATGCCCCTCGATGCAGTTCGGTGCGAGGGCAAGTCATATTTCCCCACGCACCAACACCCTAAAAGATAAGCGGTTATTCTGTTTCCCCGCACCCACACCCTAAGATAAGATAATGGGGCAAGTCATGTTCGGAATCGCCTCCGCATGCGGCCGCGACCACGAGTGCGTAAATGCACTGCTCTGACTCGTTCTGGCTCGGCCTCACGGGATGGGGAGGAGTCGACCCTCCTCCCCGGCTCGACCTCGCGCTTCTTGGCGTCGTCGCTCGTTTGACAGCCCATGATGCGGTTATTCGATTCCCCACCCGCGCACCCACACCCCAAAAAGATAGATAATGGGGCAAAGTCCATACAAGGAAGATGTGTCATTACAACTATGCCCCTCGATGCAGTTGGTGTGGGGGCAAGTCATATTTCCCCCGTACCCACACCTAAAGATAGAAACGCGGTTATTCTGTTTCCCCGCACCCACACCCTAATATAAGATAATGGGGCAAGTCATATTACGGACTCGCCTCCGCATGCGGCCTTGCGGCACTCAGCGTCGCCCGCTTACTCGGCTCGTTCTGGCTCGGCCTCGCCCGAGATGGGGAGGGGTCCGACCCCCTGCCCCCCTGATTGACCTCACGCTAGCGGTCTCAGCTCGTTTCGTTTGACAGCAGATGCGGTTATTCTGTTCCCCACCCGCACCCACACCCCAAAAAAGATAGATAATGGGGCAAAGTCCATACAAGGAAGATGTGTCGGTACAACTATGCCCCTCAGTGCAGTTCGGTCTTGAGGGCAAGTCATGTTTCCCCACGCACCCACACCCTAAAGATAGAAAGCAGCGGTTATTCTGTTTCCCGCACCCACACCCTAAGATAAGATAATGGGGCAAGTCATGTTACGGACTCGCCTCCGCATGCGGCGCCCGGCAGCCGCCAGCGTCGTCGCACTTCTCTGGCTTCGTTCTGGCTCGGCCTCGCCGAGATGGGGAGGCGTCGACCCCCCTCCCCGGCTCGGCCTCGCGCTTCTTGCGGCGATCGCTTCGTTTGTGAGCCTTGATGCGGTTATTCTGTTTCCCCACCCCACCCACGTACCCACACCCCTAAAAAGATAGATAATGCGGCAAAGTCCATACAAGGAAGATGTGTCGGTACAACTATGCCCCTCGATGCAGTTCGGTGCGGGGCAAGTCATCTGCAGTACTATATTCAAACAAACAAAAAAAAAAAAGAAAAAAATTGGCGGCACAAGGACAAAAAGTACAGTCCAAATTCTTTGGTGTTGTCAAGTACTAGATCCAAAAAAAATTGACCGCCCAAGGGCAGGCGCGAGGCCACGACAATGCTAGATACTTGAACTCGAGCCCGTGGCGAATCCTAATAATCCGCACCCACTTGACCTGCGATCCGAGGCCCATAGGTCAAGAGAGAGAGAGGCGCCGTGTATAAGCGCTCTGGTAAGTGTTCGGAGGAGTTATTTGGTGAGCCTCATTTGCGCTTATAAACAAGTCTAGAGCCCCTCGACTAGCGAGGTGGGACTAAACACATAGCTCATCGCACACCGTGCTTGCACTGCAGCAGCGAGAAGAAGCTATCCGGGCGAATACAACGACCAGGCCGATGGCCCAACAAAGTATAGCCCCATTACAAAAATCCAGATAGATCACATACGACAAAAAATAAAAAATGAAAATAATTTTAAAAAACTCACAAGAAAAATTAGTTAATAAACAAAAATATTGTGACAAAGTTCAAACACATCTTAATGGTAAGAAGTAAAAAATATAAGACTGTAAATAAAAATTTCATAAGCGAATTTACAAAAAGTTCAACTACTACAATTCATAAGGTTCACATCTTAATGAGAAGATTAAATTTTTTATTTTATAAAATACCAAAACTATCATTATTCATCTATAAAAAGAAAAAAAACGTGCTCCAAAATTCATGTAAAAAGTAAGAAAAAATATTATACAACAAACAAATTTGATTGGTAATTGACACCTAAAATAGAAGCGGTACTATCATTAACAGAATGTAAGTTCAGCAAACTCAATAACAAAAAGGGGTTCTAAAAAATCGTCGGTATATAGCGTCTCTCTAGTTATGAACATGAAAAATATACCAGCCAAAACAAAGGATGCCCATCGGTTCAACTATAGAAATTGTTCCGGTACTAATATAAAGAATGTATAAATAAAACACATATAATTGAAGCGAGAACAATAGGAAAAACATTACATAATTAGTTCCATACCATTACGATAAAACAATACAATTCAACCATCTCACATGCAAATGTTTTAAAAGAAAAATACTGCAACATAATCAACCATACACAAATCTCAAAGCGGCGTCTTTTGCCACATTTAAACCTCTGACACATAAATTACGAGCGTCGGAGAGTCGTCTTCTCTCAAGAACATAACCATAACCACATAACCATCCTCAAATCCAGACTCAGCCCAAACTCCTTCCACCCGGTAGTTAGGTTGATGCAACCATCAAAATCGATGTGGTAGGCAACATCCATCAAGCGATACCCATTCTTATCTGAAGTCTCCATCTTGAACAAGAACTAGGAGCAACAATCCGATCTGGGTGACATTTTCGCAAATGTACATGGGAGTACAAAACAAAATGAACACGACATAACTGAATTTTTACACAGATATAGGAGCGATTTGCATAACAAACTAAAATGGAAAAATTTGAACCAAAACAATAACACAAAACTAACTAGACATGTGAGCTGACTAAACTGAAAAATATACATATCAATACACCTACGGTAAAACATATATTCATAAACAGATCAGGGATTATACAAAAAATGGTTTAAATCTTGTTAAGTAATGAACAAATACACACGAAACCCCTGCTGTTAAAATCAACAAAACCTAATTAAAAAATATAGACAAGCTATTCATAAGACAAAGCTGCAGATCCAGTCCATGGGTTTGAGCGAAACCAACAAGAAAATGAAAACAAAGCGAATAGAAACACATACCCATGATTCCTTCAAGTCACCATCCGTCGAGGCGACAAACATAGGGTGTCTGAAACCCATGGTTGCCGTCTGACAAACAAGAAAGTTTCCCATGGCTGAGTGCTGAGTGAGCTCCAAACCAGACTCGTACACACAACCGTCGACTATCGCGCCATCTTTACCGGGCATCCGCATGAACAATCCTCCATCGAACACCAGGAGCAGAGAAAAAGGCAACAAAGAGAGAGAGGAACCTATATCGATTACGGAAGAATGAATAAAGGGAGGGAAGACTTGGCCACACACACATAGATGGATAACGTTTATAGTCGGGGACACTCGAAGATTATAAAAATAATAAATAGGCGAGATGGGCAGCCAGGCTGGTAGGAAATAGTTATTACACAAGCCATCCAACATTTGACCGCCGTCAGTTCAACTTGAAAACCAAGCAGTTGAAAGGTGCACATGTCGAACATATGCGAGACAAAACAACACATTCAAAGACAAAAACAAAGTTGAATTCATTTAGTCATTGAACATCTGCTCCCTCACAACAAAATCTTAAAAACATAATATTCACTACTTGATCATAACGATCAAAAAGCGACACCATTTTGCCCTGGTAGATGGATGTGGAGCCGTGGCTGCTCTCTCCTAGCCCAACTAATGATCTGAATATGGTTCCTTCCCACGCCCTCGGGAAGAAGCTCCAATTCATTGGAGTTGCAAGTATCCATCACCTCACTTGCATAAAGTAAATGCATTGAAATCTGCCTCCAGTTCCTCCTCGGCGGCACGTCGCGCCATGCACTGCTGCGCCTCCTCCTCCTCTGCTCCGCTCTGCAGCCCTCACATCTATGGCGTCCCCTCCTCCTCTGTAACCTCTCCCAGCTCGGGATCCATCTCCCTTTTCTTTGGTTGCAGCTCGTAGAATGGGCCAGCGGAGGGCTCGGGCTTTATAATCAAAGTCACGAGCCATCGGTGCGGCTCCGATGTCAACACACGGTAACAAAACTTTGACACGCAGCGGTCCAACTACACATCGGGCATCAATTCAAAACAACAACTGAAAAACACATAACAATTACAGGTTTGACCAGATTACCGAAATGCGCAGCTTACGATCGGCCGCCATACACAACCTCCATAGCGACAAAACAACATAGGAATCCGGGGTAGAAACAACTCAAAAAGCAAAGCCCGACAATGCAAATCTTTTCATACAGTCCTTATAGCTCTCCTGCAACACCAATTGAAAGTAAAACAACGAAAAAGAAGAACAGATTTCCATGGCGGGTGTGGAAAGCGACCAAGAACACAAAAACTTGTAATCATAAATTACAGATGAAAAAATCTCAAAAACTATAACATACCGATAATTCTCACATCAAAGCGACAAACCACGGCGTAAATTGAGGACCACAAACACCACAGTAAACGGCGCCCAAAATCATGACCCGCGTCGATCTGAGAGAGATAACAGAATAATATTCATTGCAGCGTATGAAATAACCAGATGATGTGTGTGTGTGTGTGTGTGTGTATATATATATAGGGTGGGACTATTACAGAAACCCCCTCTAGAGTTCCTAAATAAGCTTATTTAGAAACCAACCGTCTCCTACCTGTTCCTTTTCCCGGAGAAGCGGCAATGGCCTTCTGATGCGCATGCCCGTGCTGCGCGCGCTTACACTTCCCTTTGGCGCGCCTCATGGATACCTTCCCGCACCATCGCCCCGGCTGCTTACCCCCACCCCCCTTTCCCTAACCGTGCGATGCCCTTTGCCGAAACCATTGCGTCGCGCCCGGATGCAACTCTGCGAGCCACCACCTCCACATCTTCCCTCGCAGATCTCCAACGTCCTTCCTGTCATGGATGAGGACATGTCCCCCGGATGCGAGTCGAGCCACCACTCATTGGCTGCCGGGGTCCAGAGAGTTCGAGTGCCAGATCCATGGTTGCTCCGTCAAAGCTCACCCCATCGCCCTCGTACCCCCTCCCCCGTCGTGCCCCTATTTAGGGTCGTGGAGCAGGACGATGGGGACCTCTGCCGTCAATGGATCCATCCACGCGTTCAGCAGTTAGCCACCCGTTCTTGGCAGTTAGTCCCCGACATCTCTGCTTCCCGTCAGCGTCGAGGTACAGGAGCACAGTGCTCCCAAACAGACCCATATCACTGGTCGAGCCGCCTAACTGCTGGTCGAGCTGACCCGTCTCCCTCGATGAATCCACTGACCACCTCCTCTTCTGGTGGCTCTCCTAGCTATCCTGAGCTCTCCCTTGCACACGGGAGGTGGGGAGCGCGTCCTCCGGCCCCTGGCTGCCTCCCCGTGGCCGCATCCCCATCAGCGACTGCTCGCCTCAAGCCCCTGTATGTGGATTCGACGCTGTGGAAAGCAGCAATCAGCTTTTTTATACTTGGAAAAGCAAAGTTGGTTTTTGCAGAGGCATCACTTATCTGTTGTTGTTTCTACGACTTGAGCTAGCGACAACCACAATGAGGTTGTTAAGGGTCGACCATCTTGGCGATTAAGAAAGACCGGTTAGAAGTGTGTGTGTGTGTGTGTGTGTGTGTGTGTGTGTGTGTGTGTGTGTGTGTGTGTGTGTGTGTGTGCTTGTGTGTGCATGTGAGTTAGCTTAGGCCATGGTTCATTTTACATTGTTGTGTGTGTGCGAGTTAGCTAAGGCCATGGTTCTTTCTTTGATGCAGCAGCAGTTCGGTTATAAAAGGCAGCGACAATCAAGAAAAAATTGGAGAATGGGGATGACAAGAATCCAGCAAGGGAGAAGGGCAAAAAAGCCCGGTGATCAAGGTACATGTCTGATTCTTGCTGTGTCTTCATGATAACTTCTCAACTAGGACCATTAATGTTGCCGTCAGTTTGAGGAGCCATTTTGTTTCCTGTAAAAAATAGGTGATATATTTTGCAAGGCATTTTCTGTTCAGCAATTATGTGTTATTAAGAAAATAGGGTAGGTTTGGGTTCTTCTGTAGTTAACTAGATATAAAGGGGTTCGTCTTCATCCATACAAACCGCCATCGGATATGTTTGAGCATTGTTGATTAGCTTCCTTATTTCTATACGCATAAAGCGGTGGATTCACAAACACAAAAATCTCTCTCTATCTACTGTATGTGTGGGCGTTAGCGAGCGAGGAGAACGATTAGGGAAAATGAATGGTTTATGTGTTCTAATAAATATTTGTTGTTTCTATTGGTGTTTCAATTGTCACGAGGTTTGAAAATTCAGCAGATTATCCTTTCCATGAAAAAGGAGTTAATTTCGAGTGTGATAGCAGGTCCACGAGAAAAAATTGGCTACCCGGAAAAACAGGAAGTTAACATCATAATTTACAGCAGTTAACTTCACAAAAGTATACCGATTAAGGTCTCTGTGAGTTAGTTTTTTACAAGAACCCGTGTAGAAGTTAGCTGAGTAGATTTTATAAGTTAACTTTTACAAAAAGTGCGATTAACAAAATGACATGTTTTTTAAATGCGAGTTAATTTTGAAGTTAACTTTTACAATTTCTGATGAGTTAAAATCACATTTTGCAACCGTTTTCAAAAAGAGCAAAAATATGCATCTGAGATAAAATACAGTTGACTTGCATCTGAAAGGTAGACAGATGGGAAGATTTTGCAAAAACTTTATATAAAAAATTAGCAGTTAGCTTGCAAGGTACACAAACATTTTGGTCATAACGGGATGCATCATGATTTGCTAAAAAATCTAATTTCTAGTGCTCATAACTCCTTCCGTATACATTTGATCTTATTGAGTACAAGTGGTGATTAATTATAGCCATTGTGTACTCTTTTCTCATCATTTTATCATATGGTGGTGTTGAACCAGTGACCGTGTTCAGTGCTGCATTATGATGCTCCTGCTTCATCTTTTGTGTCTGTTTCATCTTCCCGGGAATAAAATTGAGTCATTTTTAGTGCGTTTCTTATTGTTCTAGTCATCAGTTTATCATTTCGCATGTTCAACCATCAAATAGTGTCGTTCAGAAATGCAGAAACTATAGATAGTGACATATTCTATTTTATACTTTTTCAGACTTCTAAGAAAACAAGCAATTAGAGTGAAAAGAAGAACTTAGAAAAGAAGTAGAGTGCCTCGGAGCTGATTTGCAACAAGGTAGAGAGATGGATCATGCTCAATCTATTGCTCAACTGAATACCTTGACCGCTGAACTAGCCACTTACAATGAACAAGCTAGAAAATGTTTGATAAACTGAATGTTTGAGAGTTAAAGTGGCTCTTTTAGGTTTGTGCTTTCAGTAAATTTGGTTTATTTTCATGTCACTACTTGGCTTATTACTATCCTTTTGTTCTGAAAAGACTTATCATTATACTTGTTCTCAAGAAACAGAGACCACTGCTCAATGAGCTCTTGCCCCATCTTTGCCGGTGACGCGATCCACATGTCTTGCTTGATTTGCCAATGCTCGATTTCATGGGCGATTAGTTTGAGGCCTGGCTGCAGTTATCTTGCATCTAAAAAAATGAAGTGATGTACACAACTATGATTTTGCCAAGCCCCTGCTTGCGTGAGGTACAAAAATTAGCAATCTAATGAGAGGTTGGTTTGTTTGCGAGCCCACCTTGCATGAGGTATAAAATATATTTAATCCCAACGATTAACTTCGGTGTTAACTACCTGCAATCCTGGCAGTTTGCTATTTTACTCCCGGCCGTTAGCTTGAAGGGCAAAAACAAAAAAATATTTTCAATCTGACAGTTAACTATTGCAGTCTTGTGATTAGCTATTCGATCCAGACGAGTTAACTTGACGAGGAAAAATAGAAAAAAATTAAAACAAAAAAGCAAAAAAAGTATTATCGGCCATTGCGATTAGCTTGCTCATCGGCGTGCGATTAGGTATTTCATACCCGCAGTTAGTGTGACCCAATCAAAAAAGAAAAAAAATTCAGTCCTGCAGTTAACTTGGTGCTAACTGTTGTGATTCCTGACAGTTAGCTATTTCACTCCCGGAAGTTAACTTGACCTGATGATAAAAGTAAAAAACAATTTTCTTTAGTCTCAGCAGTTAGCTTGTCAGCATATGTCAGTTAGCTATTCCGCGTCAGCAGTTAGCGTGTATTGTAGCAATTCGGGCAAAAAATGTCGAAAATGATGTTGGTTTTTTTAAAACAGCTCTTAAACTGTAGCAAATCCGAAAACATGTTATATATGCCAAAGTTCGGGCTAATCGGTACCTTTCTAACGGTATATCATATGCATCATTCCGACAAAAAATTTGAAAATTCCTTTCACACGAACATTGAAAACTCGTTCGATGGATTTTCAGTTTTTTGAATTTTTTTAAAAAACTGGATCGATTTTGGGAAAAGGACCAAAATGAGTTTTTTGCTCCTTCTCAATAGCCCTCCAAAGGTATATGAGTTGCATCAATCCGATTAGCGGTTAAATAATTACGACCCCAAAATAGTGCAAAAAGATGCGAGAAAAAGTCCATGACGATTAACTATTATAGTTATACGATTAGTGTCTATTCTCAATATGATTAAGGCAGTTCTGAATAACTTATTAGGGAATGGGTTGAGATAGCTCGGATGTATATATATATATATATATATATATATATATATATATATATATATATATATATATATATATATATATATATATATATATATATATAGCTATTCTACAGTGAGTGTAGAATAGCTTATTCTACACCCTCCTACTAATGCTATATACAAAATCTAGTAAAGCGATGTACAGAATGTAGTAATTCGGAAAATATTTTTTATCACCCAAGTTTGTAATTTACTACAATTTTACGAAAATTACTACATTTTACATAGTGTGTTACTATATTTTGTATGTACAGTCTTGGGTGTAGAATAAGCTATTCTCCATTTACATAGTGTGTTACTATATTTTGTATGTATAGTTACTATATATATATATATATATATATATATATATATATATATATATATATATATATATATATATATATATATATATACATAAGTGCGTCATTGTTTGAACCAAGTGTCTTGCACAACTCAAGCGAGTGAACTTACGTGTCGAAAAAACTGCATGCGTTGTTTTTTGGTACTATTTTTGCTCTAGTTTTTTAACCTCTTATCGGAACGATGCCTATAATATACCGCTGAAAAGCTATGGATTAGGCGCAACTTCGCCATGTTGAACACTTTTCAAGATTCCTCGCAGTTTAAGAGCAGTTTCAAAAATGGTGCGGCGGATGACAAGTGGCAGCGAGCGTATTTTCGTGATGTTTTCTAAACCGCTCATCAGAATAAAGCAAATGATACGCCGTTGGAGAGATATCGTCGAGGCGCATCTTTTCCATATGTATTATTTTCTCTAATTCCTTACGGTCTAAGAGCTGTTTCAAATTTAGTAAATGGCGGAATTCTGTTTTTTCGTTTTTTTTTCAATTTTCGTATTGTTTTCACTCTAATTTTTGAACCGTTTATCGAAACGAGGCATGTAATACTTCGTTGGAAAGCTATGGACAAGGCGCAACTTTTATATGTAGAAATGGTTTTGAGATTCCTTACGGGTTTAAGTTAATTTTAAAAATGGTGCGGCGGATGACGAGTGGCAGCGGTAGTTTTTCCTGAAATTTTTACAAACGTCTTGTCGAAATGATGTGCCGTTGGAAAGATATCGACGAGATAAAACTTTTTCATGTACAACACACTCTCTAACTCCTTACGGTTTAAGAGAGCAGTTTTGAAATTAGTGAAAAGCGGACACTCTGTTTTTTCGCGACACCAAAATCGTCGTCGAACAGAAGACGCACTGCTTCAAACTGAAAACCGCACTGCAATAGACAGTTAAGTGCACTGCTTCATTTCTTTTTGTTGGACGTAAACTTTCTGGCACAAGTTTTTGTTGTCTTTTTTTCAACTTTTATTTTGAGCGAGTGGACGCAACACTCCGGAGTGAAGCATAACACTACCAAAGTGAACCTCATGAGTTTTGTTGTCCTTTTTTACGTACTTACTAATTTTTTCTGTAGCGTTGACCAAGCGAGTGGACCACAGGGACTGACCGAGTGTACTACATCTAATATAGAAGTGAGCTTCATTTTGAGATCTTTTTTGTTTTGTGTTTACCAAATGGACTACAGAGGAGTTTTATAGCATACAAAATCTGCACCCTCCACCAGCCAAATCACGGTAATGAATTGCAATTTTTACTATGAACTAATGAAGTGCACTATTATACAACAACAAAATTGAGTAATGGGGCATCAGATAGAAGAACGCACTTCTTCACACGAAAACCCACACGCATCAAGCATCAAGCGAGCTGCATAATTTCTTTTGTGAGATATTAATTTTCTCGGCGAGGAAGTGCCTTTAGCTTCACATCGGGCATAAGTGAACGAGAAAACTATCAAGAAATGGACCGCATTACTTTTTTGTATTGTTTCCATAACAAATATCTTCTTTTCACTTGGTCGGGCATAAGTGCACCATGACGATGGCAGTGAACCACATTATTTTTGATAGTGAACTTGAAACCTCTTTTCAATCATCCCACAAACGAAAACGAAGTGCGTTAGAAAAATAAGAGAATCTTTCATGGGAATTTTCTCTTTTTTACAAAGTGAACCACCAACCACCAGAAAATGGACCACACCATTTTTGAAAACTTCAAGAAATAATTCATGATAGGGCCAAGTTAACTGCATTGTTTATTTTTTGGAAATTTTGCTCGGATCGAATTCCATTAGAAGGCTAAGTGAACTTCGTGCGGTGTTTATAGTTTTCTTTTCAAAGTAAACCACATGAGAGTTTGCATCAAACTACATCTATTTTCAATTTTGACACATAGGTTCATGTATTTGACTCAACTCAAAAACAAAAATACCAATACAATCGAGTTGCTGGCCTTTTTGCGCAACTCATCGTACCCAAAGCGTACTGCTTGTGGAGTCAACGATGGCCGCGTGCCCCCATCGTGTGGGCTGCTCCAGCAACGACCTGGTCCTGTGCGTGCATCGGCAACGCCGTAAGCATACTGACGTGATGCCACCGTAGCCCGGTCACGCCAAGGTGCTCACTTGGGACTGCAAAATCACAGGGTGGGAGCTGCATTGCTGCTGTCACCACCTTCACAGTCAACGCGGGGAGTGTACTGCAACCACACAAGCTAATGTAGCCTTCGTCCGATGTCGTGCGTGCTCTGAAGGCCCACCGTTCGGACTTGACGGGGGGTGGACTGCAACCAGCAGTAGATGTGGAGCAACACCTAGTGCGGTGGCGTGCTACGGGTGCCTTATGCGGACTGCGGTGAGTCGGCGGATGGGACTACCACCTCCTTTTAGATGGCTTGGGGAGGGGACGGGGACGCCATCGACGGGAGGAGGTACTCGGGAGGAGCAGCATCACGGTGAACTGCAGTTCCGGCAGCCGGGCTACACAGCCCGGCCAGCGGGCTGGGCTGCGGCCCCTGCGGCGACCTTGCCGGACACAGCAGCCCCTCCGACAAACTGCAGCGCAGAGTCTCCGGTGGGTGAGCACCACGTTAAATCCGCGACCGATGGTGGTGCTTATCCGGGCTTGTCCCTTCTGCGCGCCCCCGATGGTGGAGAGCGGTCGAGCAGCACCACGACAGGCGGAGCTGGCAGGGGGAGCAATGGGAGGCACGCGAGGCCGTGGCCCTAGGGATCCGACAGAGATAAAAGCTGAGGGCCCGATCTGGCGAGGGAGGTCGGGCGGCTGATCCAGAGGGAGGATGCGAGGGGAGGCGGTTGGCGCGGAGATTCAAGGTCAGACTGTACGCGATGGCCGAGGCGAGCGTGGGCGGCGGAGATGTAGAAGGTTAAGCGGCACCGGCGAAGGCCGAATCGATGGGAGGAAGCAGCGTTGGGGTGGCTGTGCCTGAGAGGAAGAAGGTGGGAGAGGTAGTCGGTGGCGGCGCCGCCCGTGGGTGGGAGGTAGTGGGAGGCTGGGATGGCGGAGGGAAGAAGGAGGTGGGACATGGTTCGCCCGTGGGAGACGGGGATCCAGGCGACATGGGTAGTTTTTGGTGGGTGCGTCCTCTGTGCGGGAGTGGATGGATAAGGTGGGTGACGAGGTGGGGATTGGGGATGCTGCAGTTTGTTTTGTGTTTCTACGTGTTGGGCGTTACATTTAGGGGCCAGTGAAGTGTTAGCAGAATAGCGCACTATCTGCGAGAATAAGAGTCTTAAGGGTGTTATCAAAATAGACCCACCTTATATATATATAATAAAGTTAGAGCGTGAAGGTAATCATATTGAATTAAATATTGCTGTGAATAGTGGAATACTATTTCAAATAGTGTATTTAATAGTGGAGCACTATTGTGAATAGTGCCCTACCAAGTGAATAGTAAATACTATTCAAGATAAAAAGCATACACATCTACCACTTCCACCTAATCCCAAATTAACCTAATCAAAATCTAATCACATATTAAGCTAAATAAAATTAGTATCCCTATATTTTATATATATATATATATATATATATATATATATATATATATATATATAGGACACCCATATGGGACACCTAGGTGCACAGGTGTGGCCCCATTCAATCGTCCACTAATCATACCGCATAAGCGTGTACGATCAAGATCAGGGACTCACGGGAAGATATCACAACACAACTCTAAAAATAAAATAAGTCATACAAGCATCATAATACAAGCCAGGGGCCTCGAGGGCTCGAATACAAGTGCTCGATCATAGATGAGTCAGCGGAAGCAACAATATCTGAGTACAGACATAAGTTAAACAAGTTTGCCTTAAGAAGGCTAGCACAAACTGGGATACATATCGAAAGAGGCAGGCCTCCTGCAGGATCCTCCTAACTACTCCTGGTCGTCGTCGTGCTGCTGCGTAGTAGTGAGCACCTCGGGGTAGTAGTCATCATCGGCGGATGTCGTTTAGCTCTGGGCCGACATGCAGTGCAGCAATCGGGTAGAGATGGGGAAAGGGAACAAGGCAACCGTGAGTACTCATCAAAGTACTGTAAACAAGGAACTACACTACATATGAATGGATATATGTGTAAGGGCCATATCGGTGGGTTTGGCGCAGAATGCCAGAATAAGAGGGATAGCTAATCATGTCGAAGACTAAACTTGGCAGCCTCCGTCTTGCAGTGATGAAGAAAGTAGGCTGAAGTCCTCCAAGTAGCATCACATAGCAATAATCCTACCGGCGATCCTCCTCGTAACCACGAGAGAAGCGACCACCGGGTTATGTCGGCACTTGGAAGGGTGTGTTTTATTAAGTATCTGGTTCTAGTTGTCATAAGGTCAAGGTACAACTCCAAGTCGTCCATTACCGAAGATCACGGCTATTCGAATAGATTAACTTCCCTGCGGTGCACCACATAACCCAACACGCTTGATCCCATTTGGCGGACACACTTTTACGGGTCATGCCCGGCAGGGAGATCAACACGTCGCAGCCCACCTAGGCTGTGAGAGAGGCCAGCCGCGGTCTAAACCTAAGCGAGAAGTGGGGCCCATCGCCCAATGCACACACACGTTGCGTGGGCGGCGGCGAGAACTAGCCCCTTAATACAAGAGCAGGCCTACGTTCCAATCCGCACGCGCCACTCGATTCTTGGCGTCACGAAGTGCCGGCTGATACCACGGCCTTGAGATACCCATAACTTCTCCGCGTAGATGGTTAGTGCGTATAGACCAAATGGCGGACTCAGATCAAATACCGAGATCTCGTTAAGCGTGTTAAGTATCATGAGCACCGAACAGGGCCAGGCCCACCTCTCTCCTAAGCGGTCTCAACCTGCCACTGTCGCTCCGCCATAAAATGTGATCGGGGCCGTCAGGAACCCAGGCCCACCTCTACGGGATGGAGCCACACGTCCTTTCGGCCCCCATCTCCGAACAGTATCACGGGTAATATAACAGTGTAAAGTATATAGTATATGCCGTGATCACCTCGAAGTGATCACAGCCCGATAGATATAGCATGGCGGGCGGACAAGAGTGTAGGGTCTTGATGGAACACTAGCATCCTATACTAAGCGATGGGATGGCGAGTAAAAGGTAACAACGAGTAGTAGAGACGAGGCTATGCAGCGGTATAGCGATAGCTGAAAAGAAGTAACATGCTACACTACTCTAATGCAAGCGATATATAGAAAAGTAGGCGATATCGGTGATCAAGGGGGCTTGCTGGTTGCTCACGGCAAGAGAGAGTCGTTAACTACGTAGTCGTCTTGGGCAGGCGGCGTCGGTCTCGTAGTCTACGAGAGAAGAGGGAAGAAACAATGAATACCATGAAAGCAGATGCATATCGGGACAACAAGCGAGCTAGGCGTGTTCTTACAGCGATGCGAGGTGATCGGTGAAGGAAACATCAGGAAAGTATCCCGGTGTTAGTGTTTTTAGACAGATGAACGGAGGTGAAATGTTGCAGGTTCACTATACTAGGGGCCAGCGTGGCGGACGAGAGCAGGCTGCGTATCCGGATTCGTCTCGTTGTTACAGGCAACTTTCATGTAGAAAGTTTTTCCATCGAGCTACGGTTTATTTTATATTAATTTTAAAGTTTTAAATCATTTTAGGATTAATTTAAATATTTTAATTCAACATTATCGAGCAGTGTCTGTGAGCGTCATCATCACGTCGGCGATCAAAGGTTGTTGGGGCAAGCGGCGTGTGGGTCCCACTAGTCATTGGTATTTCGATCTAATTAGTGTTTAACTAATCTAGTTGTTGTTTAATTAAACTAACTAGTTAATTACGTTAATTACATAGGATTAATTAACTTAATTAATTCATTAATTTAATTAGTTAATTAATTATTTATTTATTTTATTATTTTTATTTTGTTTCTTTTTCTATAAGCGTTAGCAGGCGTGGGCCCCCACTGACATTGGCTCGGAAGCCATAGTGGGCATGGGCGTAGCCCGAGCAGGCGCTTCGCTGGCGGCGCGACAGAACCTTGAGGCGATCGAGGCAGAGACGAGCGAGCAGCAGCTCGCTTCGGGAGGCAATGACAGCGGCTGCAGGCCGGGAGAAGTGCAGGCGCCGCCATGGCGGTCTTGTGAGAGGCTGTTGACGGTGACCACGAGGAGCAAGGGGGCTCAGCAGTGCGGGCAGCGATGTGAGCCTTGATCGGCGAGCGGAAGGCAGCGGGTGGCTTGCGCGAGGCGCTGCGAGGCGAACAGCGAGTGGCGAGGCGGGCTCGGCGGTGGGCGTGTCGTCTTGCAGGCGTGGCGAAGCGGCCGACGGTGATGTGTGGCGAAGGCGATCGCAGCAGTGGTGAGCAGGGAGAAGGGAGCTCCACGGAGGCGTAGGGATCTGGCGATGGGCTCGGGGAGGAGTTGAGGTCGCGTCCCGTGAGGTGGCAGGGCGAGACGGAGCGGAGTAGCACTGACAGCGTCGCGCGAGTGGAGGGGTGTCGGGCTCGTTGCCACCTTCCGATCCAGATCAGGTCGGGGAAGAGGATGGAGAGGAAGGCGAGCTAGAGGCAGGCGGTGGGGAGGAGGCCCGCGAGGAGGCGTCGGGGCAGAGGTGTGGTCGCCCGATCCCCATCTGGATCGAAGTGGGGCGGAACAAGGCGAGTGGTGTGGGGAAGTGCGTGGTGGATGAGAGGTGGGGAGCAGTGGGTTAGGGTTTCTCCCTCTTGGGGATAAGGCAGGCGGTCGGCCGGTTGGGTAGGGGTGGGCCGGCCTGGTGGCACCGCAGGCTGGGCGGGTGGTCAGTGGGGGGTTCCTTTTCCCTTTTTGTTTTTGATTTTAGTCTCATCTTATCTGAGTTTTATAAAAACATAAAATTTGTACCAAAATTAGTATTACTAATTATACCTCTGTTATCAAAGTTTAAACCCCTAGATGAAATAGGTTAACATTTTATTAATTATAATTTCATTTAAACATTTGTTTTGCTACCGTTTTAATCATCTAAGAGTATTTAAACATTTTATAAATATGTGGTTCCTCCATCGTAATTACTTACGCATCATTGGGCTAACTTTGAACATTTTAGTTTTAAATTTTGAAAAAATTTATTCTTTGCCTTGATTTGAATTTTGAATTCGGATGGGATTGAATCATCGTGAGGTTTACAACAGTAAGAGTGGTGATGTGGCATCATTAGCGAGTTTTTGTAGCCTAATTATCGAGGCGTCACAATTCTCCTCCACTACAAGAAATCTAGTCCGAGATTTAAGAGTGTAGCGACCCGACCTCGAGATGGTCAAGTCTACGTATACATGTCATCCTCGGATCGGTAATCTTGACACACACAGTTCTCGAAGGATTTATAACGAGTAGCAATCACACACTTATTACATCGAATGTCTCAAAGAGAACTTATTACAATAATATGGCTTAAGGCCATCTAATGCGATAACAGTGGAAGGCTTGGAAGATAAAGTGAGTCCATCAACTCCAGCAGCATAAGCTGAGCTGCTGACAGCGACCTACAACCCTTACTCCTCGTCGAAAATTCTGCAACATAAAATGTTGCAGCCGAAAACAATTGACACATGGAATATCTTGGCAATGTAACACATAGAGAGTAATGAAAGAATAAGCTATACTACATGCATAAATGGCTGGTGGAAAGCTCTCTGATTCTGATTTTGCAAAAAGCCAATTTTTCCTACATCAAAGGAATAAATTTTACTTTAACTATCATGGTGGTTGAAACATCATTGAGAAGGTATAACCCCAACTCAATCCCAATTAAAGTAATTAACAACCCAGCAATATTAATTTAGAGTGATGAGATACATGTGAATACTCAAGTACTAGATACTCAAATTGTCCATAACCGGGGACACGGCTAACCATGATTAGATTGTACACTCTGCGAGAGGTTTGCGCACTTTTCCCCACAAGACTCGATCGCCTCCGTTGGTTTCTCGCCTTTGCATGGTGTTTGAGAGCGGATGACCGAGACACGATCTTTCGAAACATTAACTCTCTACTCCGGATAGATCATACCAAACCTATAAAACCCACTACCTGCTGATCTACCTCTTGAAAGCTTCACGTAACTTACTCAACTATGCTAGAGCCCATAATAGCTTGTGGCTGCACACGGAAGTTTCTAGCATGAATAATCTCAGTTCCCTTTGAGTGCAGGTGGCGGTCCATAGGAAGATCACACGGATACCCGGGATTTCAAAAATAAAGCAGACAACCTTGGGTTCCCAGGTGCCTCAATCCACCAGGATGTGTATTTAAGTTGCCACCTTAAAATAAACCATTAATTAACAATATCACATCTGTAGTGAATATCTCTCAAACCCAAACCACGTCTCGAGCATAGAATGGCAATATAAGCATAACATGTGATAACTCCCAAGGGTTTGATAGTAACAGGCAATAGGTTCCTACCTCATCATCTACTTCCCAACCCACAAATTAATGACATCCTAACCATGCAATGTTTGAGGGTTGAGCTAATGCATAAAAACTGGGTATGAAAAGGTATGATCAAGTGTTACTTGCCTTGCTAACGATCCGTGAATCCTAGAGACTCGTAGTAACACGCTTCGCACTCCGGGAATTCTATCGCAAAGCAAACAATACATACATAAGTAACAAACAAAAATGCATAAACAAAACTTCAACTGAAAGAGGTTGACGGAGAGTTCAACTTAAGAACTCCGGTTTGCAAAAATAATCAAACCAAGCGAAACAACGAAACTCAAGCGGCGAGACAAACATGGTCCGTTTACTAATCTGAACTAAGTCAAATTTTACAAAGATAAGAACTGGTTTAAGTTGACTATTCGGAAAGAGGTTTGAGATGAAACTCAGCGCTTGAATACGCTGATTCCGATAAAAAGCGAAAAGTTATACTAGTTTGAACATTGGTTCAGAAATCAAATTCGAATAACCGCGGAATAATTCCGATAAAAGACATCAACGAGCGTCTAAGCGAGCGAGCGTTCGTTAGCAGAACTAAGCAGCGAACATGTTAGTAAAAGCGAAACGAGCGGGTGAGCGTTCTCAAAATAAATAAACCGAAAAAACCGATCTAATAAATAAATAAATAAATAAATAAATAACAGGCTAGGTTTTTTTAAACGAAGGAATATTTAAAAACCGGCAGACAGGGCTACCTCCAGCGAGAGTCGTCCGTGAGGTGGCGGAGTCGTGAGGTCAGTCGGCCGGGGAGGAGGCTGGCTCGGCGAGGAGGCAGCGGGAGGCGGCAGCTGACAAGCGAGGCGGCGGCTCGGCTCGAGGCTCCCAGGTCGAGGCGAGTGGTGGCGATGGTGGCGGTGGTGGCTAAGGGAGAGGGGGCTATTTAAAGAGGGAGGGAGGTGGCTTGGAGGAGGGGCAAGGCGGCGGGAGGTCAGTGGCCCGGTGTGTAGCAGTGCAGTGGGAGGCGGCGGCTGGGGGACAGCCTGCTCAGCTAGGCCGTTAGCCCGGTCAGGCCCTGGTTTCCTTTTCTTTTCTTTAAAAAAACATTCCATGAAATTTATAAAAATCCTAGAAAAATAAATAAAAATCTAAAATCCCAAAACAAGTTTTCTTTGCCTAAATAAAATATTTAGAACAAGATGAACTTCTCTTGGCCCCTAAAATGCAAATTTTTAAACATATGCAAATTTTCACTAGGCAAATAAAATTCCAAATAAGTAAAATAAAATCCCAAAAATGATTTTAACATTTTTCCTCCGTATTTCAATTAGTTTTGGAGAAGTCATATTATCTCCTCTCGTTTATTTTAAACTTGAAATATTTTCGGAGAGAAAATAATAAAATCAATATCCTCGTCTTTCATTATTTGATAAAATTCAAATATGAAAATCGAAAAATCTAACTCTCTCAGGGTCCTTGAGTTGCTTAGGATTTCGAGGATAGCAAATGAATATGCAATAAAATATGATATACATGGATGACCTATGTATAACATGCCAAATTGAAAATTTGGGATGTTACAAACCTACCCATAAGATGAATCTCGTCCTCGAGATTGGGTTAACTAGAAAATAGGTGCGGATGGTCCTTGCGAATATCATCTTCTCGCTCCCGGTGGCTTCCTCCTCGGTGTGGTGGCTCCTTGAACTTTACAAAACTTGATAACTTTCTTTGCGGTGACTCGGCTATGAAATCCAAAATCTTTCTGGTTTCTCCTCATAAGTCAAA
Source organism: Aegilops longissima (assembly GCA_021605205.1). Taxonomy (NCBI): domain Eukaryota; kingdom Viridiplantae; phylum Streptophyta; class Magnoliopsida; order Poales; family Poaceae; genus Aegilops; species Aegilops longissima. Next base: position 352,646,649 of record CM038681.1, read on the forward strand.
TTACTATCCAATTGTATCGCCTCCGAGGGCACTGTATCCTTTAATGGTATGTCGGCCATCTCGGCGTGGCACTTCTTGATTGTGATCGTGAAACACATCGTGAACTCTGATAGTCCTTGGGTAACTCCAGTTTGTGAGCAACTTCTCCCATTCGTTCCAAAAACGAAGCGGTCCTACAAATCTTGGGGCTAACTTTCCCTTTACTCCAAAGCGTTTCACTCCCCTCGGGGTGATACTCATGAATAGGCTCATCTCCGATTTCATAGGTTACTTCCTTGCGTTTTGAATCTACGTAACTCTTCATCTAGGTGAGCAATCTTTAGTCATCTCGATCAGTTTAACATTCTCCTCTGAGTCTTTGATCAAATCTGGTCCAAACAAGCGGCGGTCTCCGACCTCGTCCCACATCAAGGGTGTTCTACACTGCGTCCGTCTGAGCTTGAGCGGTGCCATCTTCAAACCTTTGGTAGCTGTTGTTATATGAGAATTCTGCGTCGGTAAATTGTCATCCCAACTAGATCCATAATCTAGTGCAGGCTCTTAACACATCCTCGAATCTGGTTAACTCTCTATGTTTGTCCATCCAAATGCATGGGTGGAGCAGCTGTCTTGAATTCAATCTGGTACCCAAAGTGCGGTGTAGTTGATGCCAAAACTTTGAAGTAAACTGTGTTCCTCTATCGTCGATGCTCCTCGGAACTCCATGCAAACATATGATCCTGGTCATATATATCTTGGCCAACTTGGCACTTGTATAAGTTGTTTTCCTTTGGGATGAAGTGAGCTACTTTGGTCAACGATCCACTACTACCCATATTGAATCATATCCTGCTTTGGTTACGGGTAACCCGATGATAAAATCCATGCCAAGTTTGTCCCACTTCCATTCGGGTATTGGCATAGGCTGCAACAATCCTGCTGGCTTTTGATGCTCTGCCTTCACTCTCGACATACATACATAAGCGGCTACATACTCGGCAATATCCTTCTTCATACCAGTCCACGAAGCGTTCCTTCAAATCCAAATACATCTTGGTGTTTCCGGGGTGAATCGAGTATGGTGAGTCATGGGCCTCTTGAGTATTAACTTCTGATCTCGAATTGTTGGGCACATAAATCCGATCCTCAAACCACAAGGTATCGTGCTCATCCTCATGAAAACCTTTGGCTTTTCCTTTGCCCATCTTTTCCTTTATCTCAGCAGTCTCCTTATCCTCCTTTTGGCGTCTAGAATCTTGTCTAACAAGTTCATTGAACCTCCATTGTTGCAAGAAAACCTCTTGGAACAATCTCCAGCTGAAGTTCCATAATATCCTCTGCTAACTCCTTTGGCAGTCCTCTACCTTCAAGGATATTGGCATAACTCTTCCGACTCAAAGCGTCGCTACAACGTTGGCCTTTCTGGATGATAGTGTAGCTTCATGTCGTAATCCTTTATAAGTTTTAGCCATCTCCTCTATGCGAGGTTTAACTCATACGTGTGAAAATGTACTTTAAACTCTTATGATCCGTGTACACATCACAGCGGTTTCCCATGAGATAATGTCTCCGGTCTTCAGCGCATGTACTACAGCTGCTAGCTCCAAATCATGCGTGGCATATTCAACTCATGAGGCTTGGTTGTCGTGAGGAATCTGAAACAACTTTTCATCCTGCATAGAACACATCCAAGTCCTAAGCGAGAGGCATCACAATACCCTTGAAACTCCTTATGTATATCTGGCAATGTAAGCCTTTGGGGCTGTAGTCAACCGTTTCTTCAACTCTTGGAAACTTGTCTCACAATCCTCATCCATTTGAACTTGGTATCCTTCTTTAGCAATTATGTCATTGGTTTATCAATCTTGGAAAAATTTCAATAAATCTCCGATAATATCCTGCGGTCCAAAGGCTGCGAATCTCATTGTTGAAGTGGGTGCCAACCATTCGATGGTGACTGAATTTCTTTGGGATCTCTGCTATACCTTCTCTGATATAACATGCCCAGAAATCCAACTTCCTTCAACCAAGACTCGCACTTGCTGAATTTGGCATATAAGCGGTGTTCCACAGGTTTCTCAAGAACCAAGCGTGGGTGTTCTGCGTGCTCCTCGTCGTTCTTGAGTAAACCATAATATCATCGATAAACACCACAACAAACTTGTCCAAATACTCCATGAATACTTTGTTCATCATACTCATGGAATAGGCGAGGCGTTAGTCGAGTCAAAGCGACATGACAGTATACTCATATAATCCATATCATGTGGTGAATCTTGTCTTTGGTATATCCTTCTCAAGGATCTTCAACTGATGGTATCCTGATCGTAGATCAATCTTAGAAAACACCTTAGCTCCTTGCAACTGATCAAACAGATCATTAATCATCGGTAAGGGATACTTGTTCTTTATCGTTACTTCATTAAGAGCTCGGTAATCAACAACCATCCGTGAGGATTTATCCTTCTTCTCCACCAAAAATCTTGGAGCTCCCCAAGGTGATGAACTTCTCTGAATGTAACCTTTCTCCAATAGCTCCTTGATCGCTTCTTAATTTCCTCCAGATCATTTGCGGGCATCCGATAGGGTCTCTTTGAGATTGGCCCTGTACGGTATTAGTTCTATCGAAGCTTCGATGTCTCGATCCGGTGGCATGCAGTAACTCTTCGGAAAAACATCTGGATAATCCTTCACTCTGGTACTTCCTCTTGTACAACTCCGTGAGGGTATTCACTTAGCTCCTCCTAGGCACATGCCTAGATACATATAATCCTTTTTCCCTCAGGGGTGGTAAGATAAATTGACTTGCTAGCAGTCAATACTTCCTCAAACCTTGACATCCAATCCATACCTAATATCACATCCAATCCTTGCGACTCCAAGATTATTAGGTCGGACGGAAAAACATGCGTGCCAATGATTAGGGGTATCTGGGTGCACCACTTGCTAGCATATACTCTGCTCAGCGAGCTCACTAAAGAGGGTCCTAAGGGTGCAGGTTGGTAACTTAAACTTATCCACAAATCCCTTGATATGTATGAATGCAATGCACCGATGTCGAAAAGAACAATAGCGGTAAATGGTGAACCATAAACTTACCTATTACGGCGTCGGCTGCTCTTCAACTTCCTTCCGTTAACGTGGTTCACTTGTCCTTTGTTGAATGGATTGGGCTTCTTCCAGCGCTCCCATTTCCATTTCCATTCTTTCCTTGAGAGCAGTCATTGGCATAGTGCCACATCTTCCCTTATAAAAGCAAACAACTTGGCGCAAGTCTCTCTTGGCGGGTGTAGCTGGGTTTGAGCGATTCTGATTATTGTTGGCTGCATTTCCATTCCCATTCTTCGCACCATTATGCGATCCTCCTCCAGTATGGTTATGTCCTCCATGGTTATGAACTAGTCCTCCCGAGTTCGGGGTTACACGAGGTTTCTGGTGAGCTCCTGAGTTATACTTCCCTTGTCCATACTTCCTCTTACGATTCTCAATTTGCTGCTGCTTTCCTTCAATCATTAGGGCCTTATCTACCAACTCCTGGTAGTTGTTGAAAGTTGCCACCATTAGCTGCATACTCATCTCATCATTCAGTCCTTCCATAAACTTCTCTTGCTTCGCGGCATCCGTGGCCACATCATC